>CP092871.1:28380148-28403393 GCA_030710605.1 Cordylochernes scorpioides | reverse complement strand
ATCAAATGGAATCTACACAATCTTCCAAAGAGGTGTTTAGCTGGCAAAGTGGCTGGGCCAAATTCTATGGCCAAAATGTAGATGGAAATCTCGCTGGGAGGAAATTTATCTATAAAAACATAGGGCGCCTTAGACGCCATAGATGACTTCTAGATTTGAAATTTAATTTGACGGGAGAGGCGCTCTGTGCTTTTATAGGTCAATTTCCTCCCAGCAAGCTTTCCATATATATTTTGGCCATAGATTTGGCCCAGCCACCTTTACAAATAAACATATCTTTGGCAGATTGTGAAGATTTCATTAGATCCCGTGTGGATCTCATGGAATAAAGTCCGCCATAGGCTGAAGAGGGCCATTAGCCCAAAAGCATGGTCTCTAGGTGGAAACTTCTCAGTTTGCCAAAGCTGGTGGTGTGGCTTTGTAACCGACCCGAGGCCGCTAGTTTGCGGCAACAGTCAATAGATGGCGTCTAGGTTTGACGTTTATTTTGACGAGAGAGGCGCCCTGTGCTTTTATATATTTATGTGTTCATTCAAGCATATTATATATATATACAGTAGAACCTCCCTTAAGCGGACACCTCTCCACAAAGGACAGTTTTCATTTGCAAAATTACCATTTTTACAATTTAGCAACTCTCCGGTAAGAGGACACCTCTTTCTAAAAGACACTTTGGCTCTGCAATTAGGTGTTGTCCTTTACAGGGAGGTTCTACTGTTATACTCGTATATATATATATTTAATAACAATATTTCTGGTATTCTATGTCAATCAAAATGAAAGCACAGAAGATTGTCAAAAACCAAGCTACAAATGCATAAAAGACTAAATTGAACTGTGTATACTAAGATAATAAAGAATTCTACAATAGAATATTCCTTATTCAAACATTCTGATGTATTGAACGGGATTAGAATAATTGGAGATGATTATATTGTGTGCTTATTTTTTAATTAACAAAGGAAAATTATTTGCATAAATATTAAGCAACTCCAATCAAACCTAAATAAATATTTAAAATAAGTAACTAATTAAATTAAAAATACAAATATATATTTAATTTTACAAATTCAAATATTCCTTTTAGTTTTTCATTAATAAAACTACCTTTTTGGTAGAGCTCCTCAAGCCAGAGAGGGATTACAACTTCCCTTTCATATCTATATATATATAAATGAATGTTTGTATGCTTGTTTGTTTGTTTGTATGTCCGGTTTACAAATTCGCAGTAGTTCACTAATTCAAACCAAAATTTCCATACATAGGTAATAATAAAATACGGGGAAGACAATAGGCTATTTAAAAATATATATAAATTAATTATTAAAACTATATATTCAAATTATTCTACTTAGCTCACGAACAGCGCCCTCTATCAAGTACTAAAAGGTTATAAATAGGTTTAAAATCTAAATATTCTCAATATTTTATTAATAATAGTTCGCTTAATAACACATACGTTTAGAATACTTGATCTAAATCGAAATATTTATAGACGCTCGCTCGATTTGAAGATTTATTTCATTGAAACACTTTTATATAGAAATTAACTCTGTTTACCATAGTTTTATTTATAAATTACATATTAATTCTTGTACATATTTCAAATATCTTTCTTTTCTTTCAATGTTTAGTTTACCTAAAAAGTGCAAGTGTCCCTAGTGGAACCTAATCCTCTAAGTCGAAATAAAATAAAAATAGTCTTGTAATATTAAGCTATTTTACACATATAAATTTACTGGCAATGCGCTTCTTTTAAATATCATCAAATATTATCTCTACAGACCTTACTGCAATGATATGAGTTATTGAATAACTCATATAATTCAATAACTCATATCATTGCAGTAAGGTCTGTAGAGATAATATTTGATGCTATTTAAAAGAAGCACATTGCCAGTAAATTTATATGTGTAAAACGATAGATGGCAATTGAATTGAATTTATTAAGCTATTTAATAAACTTCTCTTATGCAGAAAATTTCGAATACAACATATAGAAATATGATAAATGCAATTTAATATTATTCTCTATATTTATTTAAATTTATAAAGGATCAAAAACCGTGATAATTTTATTAAGTTATCTTTAATTTCATCTAAATATATATTTATTTATGATGCATTAGCGCGCCATCTGTTATGAAAAATCGAAACTATTATAGACGCGTATGATTCTTTTAAAAATTAAACAATCTACCATTAAACTGGCGAAACCGCTGGGAGGGTTCACCACTGATGAGCCAGGCGAAACACTACCTTCATTACTACTGTTGTGTTGGGAAGACCATCTTGACGATGAAGTTTGACGAGAATCCACAGTCCAAAATTCACACATGTTGTTTTATTTTTTATCAGAAAAATATATTTATTCTCTATTTGTTGCGGTCACGAGATAATGCAAAGTATTTTTTGTCTTCCTTATCGTTTATAAGCGTACATAGTTTATTACAATCATTACGCCTAAATAAATGTTTCTCTCTAAGAAAATCAAGTCGAGCTTCAGTCTAACTTTGGGCTCGGCTTTCTCTCCATCGTGTTCAACTCTTCTACACCGCTTCTCAATAGTTTTGGACAGAATAGACTGTTCAGATGATAGCCATTGGTATTGTTGGCCGTTTATAACCTTCTGCTGTTTAAGAAATTAGAACCATTTTTGACGCGTATGATTCCTTTTTTTTTAAATAATCAATTGTCTACTGTCCTTACTGCAATGATCAAATAATCGGAGGCGCCTGGCTCATCAGTAATGAACCCTCCCAGTGGTTTCAGCTGTATGATCATGATTGCCTTAGTCATCTCGTTCCCACCATATAACTTTTAAAATTTGAAAATAATTTTATTTATATTAGCAACAACAACTGGCCTTTTATTGGGGACCTATACCCTATACAGGTGATGTAGGCTGGTGATAACCGCCAAGAAAAGATTAGTTATTTACAGATGATCGTTCATTTACATAACTATTTAAATACGGCCCTCTATACTCAGTGTTTCATCTTTTGCGCCACCCTGTAAAATATTATTGATATAAGTCAACAGCTAAGGAACTAAAATTATAAAATAAAGAAACATAAAATATATTAGATATCAGACTAAGAGGCTCTCTCTCATCAGCAAATAGTTCTCAACCAGATAGTGAGAGGTCTCCTGGGACCTCTTTCACCTCTCTCTAGGCTTAAACATATTTACATATGCAGGCTTTGGCGAGAATAGATATGGCATCATAACCTTATAGATAGTAGCTACTTTACTAGGAAATTTTTTTCTCTCTAAAACAAAGTCTCTGCTTGTGAAAATACGTCTCAAAATTACATATTATTCAATAAATTAATCATTTTACTTGTCGTATCCGTCGTGGTCGAATGGAAGGGCGCAACCGTTGTGCATGTATGCTTCGAAAAAGAACTTGTTCTACACTCGTGTTCGCGCGCGCAGGCGGCGGCGTGCCGTAGCCTTCGCCCGCGCGCGCTGGCTCTTACGTTCATTTTGTACAGATTTATATATGGGTGAATTTGTATTTACATTTTAACATTCTAATTATGGCGAAAATAAATTATATTTCGTGTGCATTATACAAATTATGACATTTTTATATATTTAAAACGAAATTTAAATCATCCAGGGATGAATTTCATTCAATTTTCAACATCAATTAAAAGACACTCATTCCTGGATGGTTTAATTTTTTTTTAAATCCTTTTAATGTTGGAAAAGAACAAGCAGCGAAAAAGACCCGTAATCTATATATTGAATGTTCCTATTTTCTTCTACTTGAATCAACTATCATTTACATTTATTCCAATAGATGACGTAAAACATTAGTAAATTTGCACAATCAGGTGATGCTGTTTCTTAAATTTCTTCACGCGTATAGACGCGCGCTATCAAGATATAAAAGCCAATTAAAGGACGTCAACCCAAGCCAGTGAAGCGAAAAGCTTTCCAATTTATAGAATCTACTCAGTAGAAAGATAACGACATTTGTTTGCATTCTCCTTTTTAAATTCTAATGGGACATCGTATTTTTACCCCCGAGCAATTCTAATGTATTTATTCTTTCACCTTGGGATGTATACGTCAATCATATAGGATAGAAGTAAATAGAAGTTCAAATATTTGTTTATACCTTTTGGAAAATTTTAAATAAACAATTTTCTTATTTGTTCAAAGAAATTAAAATGGAATGGCGGACACCTCTGGCTATTCTATACGACTCAGACAGTAAAAAAAGTTTGACGTTGCGATTTTATAATAGTTAAAGCCCTCACAGAGGTATCTTATAATTACTAATAAATAGATTTGGGGTCACTACAATAATGGTAAGGCTGAAATATTGATGTGAAATCATCAGGATTCAAGAGAAAAGTTTATTTTTTAAATGTAATTAAAATATCTCTAGCCTTCATGCCCAAGTATAAAAAGAAAAATATCAAGACATATTTCATTTACATGTTTATGAATTATTTCAATATAAACTGCTGGCCACCGTAAATACAACACCCTGAAAGAAGCATGCAAATATCATGGAATTTGAAACATGCATTAGCGGAGGTGAATATGCAAATGATTAGAATTTCAGCGCAGACGTACATCACGCGCGCCTGTGGCTCCACTTCAAAGCACTACTTAAGGCTTGGAGATTTCGACGATTTCAAGTTCGGAAATTGTGTATTTCTTGTGTTTTTTTAAACGATCAATTATGCCTCGTAGAAAACAGCGATCATTTTTGATCAAGTATCCGAGTTCGACAGAGGAAGGATAGTGGCCTACCGAGATTGTGGATTAACTTTCAGAGAAATCGGTAGTCGTGTTGGACGAAATCGAACAACTTCAATGCCGATATGTGATCGCTGGATGCAGGAAGGTACGACGGACCGACGTGTTCGATCGCATCCACCTCAGTGCACCACTTCACGTGCTGACAGGCAAATTGTGCGCATGGCAGTGACAGATCGCTCAGTCACATCACGAACCGTAGCACAGCACATTCAGTCTGTAACGCATCATACAGTGACTGCGCGAACCATTCGACTCTGTTTACTGCAGAGTGGTCTGTCCGCAAGACGTTGATTGCTTCGTCTACCCTTGAAGCAGAACCACAGACATCTCCGTCGCCCGGACGGCAGAATGGAATGAAATTGTCTTTACTGACGAGTCACGCTTCTGTCTGCAACACCACGATGGTCGGATTCGAGTCTGGAGACACCGTTGAGAGAGGATGCTGAACAGCTGCGTTATGCACCGCCACATTGGTCCTGCACCGGGTATTATGGTATGGGGCGGTATTGGATATCACTCTCGCACTCCTCTAGTACGCATTGCCGGTACTTTAAACAGCTAACGTTACATCTCCGAGGTGGTGGAGCCAGTTGCCCTTCCTTACCTTCAGGGCTTGCCCACAGCCACATTTCAACAGGATAATGCGCGACCATACGTGGCACGCATTGTCCAAAGGTTCCTCGTCAATCGCCAGATTGAATTGCTTCCCTGGCCGGCCCGTTCTCCGGATCTTTTGCCGATAGAAAACATGTGGTCCATGGTTGCTCAACGATTGACCCAGATTACATCCCCAGCTGCCACACCAGATCAACTTTGGCAATGTGTGGAAGCTGCTTGGTCTGCTGTACCCCAAGAACACATCCAAAGTCTCTTTGAATCAATGCCGAAGTGTGTGGCAGCCGTGATCTCCAACAATAGCGGTTACTCTGGCTACATATTCTGGTGTTAAATTATATTGACAAACATTTTCAGTTTTTTTTCTGATCAGGTTTTATAGGGAAGAATGTTGTCTTCGTTTGTTAGTGAACCAATCTTTCACGCCTTCTCATTAGACGAATGTGGCCATGTATGTATATAAGAGGGAACTAAGGGAATGCGAAGGGGCCAGAGCGTGGAGAATTGGTGTGGAGACACTTAAAGTGTTTTTCTACAAGGTTTTCCCTGTCTGGCTGTTCTCTTGGCATCCCTGTGTCATCCCAGTCCGATCCCTACCAACGCTACAATAAAGCTAAGTACTTTTTTATTATATTTTACAAATCGCTAGTTCTTATTTATTTCCTTTTTGTTGTTGGTGTTGTACTCTTGAGTGTACGCTTTTCTGTGTATTAAGGTTCATTTAATTTAGGCCCTAGCTTATTCCATTTTTGTGTGTTAACCCGCAAAAGTAAGTAACTTTTGTCACTGGCAGGAACCACGCTTCGCAGAAGTCTATAAATTTAATCATTTGATACTTGGTCAACATGTTATCTACAAAATAAATTGTGTTGTGATATCTCCTGTCTTTCTTGGTTTTCCAATTTGGGTGGCCAGCAGTGTATATGATGAAACCCCTATCACCCTATGTGGGTCATATTTCAAATAATAGAACCAAGCTCGCCCACTTAATCTTATTAAAAATATATATAATTTCTTGATATTTATCAGAAAACTTTAAAAAATCAATTCTAAATAAATTTTAATTATTAAAAATACCTAAAAAAGATATAAGAAAATATAGCCATGGAGATATTTCAAATATATTTTTGATTGTTTTTCTCAAATCCCCAAGGAGACTCATGTTAGAAATCTGGAAATTGTCACACACACACACATTAGTTCCTACTCTCTTTGAATTCTTAAACAATCTTTTCAAATATTTCTCTGAATGGTCAACTTCTAATTGATTCCGAGTTAAAACTATGCATGACCAACAAATATTAATTAAGTTAAATAAACAAAAGAGAACATATTTAAAACAAATAGGGTTATCTTTTAGACAATTCAAATTATTTTATTGACACTTAACATTTAAAAGAAATGCACAAATATGATATTGTATATACTGGGATAAGGTTCATATATTAAGAAAGGAAAAAAGGCATCTCCTTATCGTGCAATTGAAAGTTGCTGATGGCTTGCGCCATCTATTGGAATAAATATCAACTATTCTCGTTGATTTTTTTATTATTCCAGAATTAGTCAAATACCTTGATCAAGAATGGACATTTAGCCAATTCTGGAATAGTTTATAATCAACTAATAATTGATATTTATTACGATAGATAGCGCAAGCCAACAGCAACTTTCAGTTATCCGATAAGGAGATGCCTTTTTACTATATTTAGTCAATTGTTTCAGAAACTAATGAGGAATTAAACAATCATCTTTTAGAGATTCAAATCATTTGAATAGTTGTGTGTTCATCTTTGCTAATTTTTTAGAGAAACGGTGTTAATTATCTTAAAATTTTTCGATTTATTATATAAAATACCTAAAAATAATCCATAAATAGCGGGCCAAAAGTGCCGTTTCGGTCAAAAGCGATTAAAAGGTTAATATTATATTCATAGAATTCAATGAAAATATTTAGAACTACAGTCGGTCTCCCCCACCCCTAGTTAATTCATAAAAATCATAAAGTAATATGAAAATAAAGGGCCTCTCATAATTTGAAATCTGATTTATATAAATAAAAAGGCGTATAAACTGATCATCAAAGTATTAATAATCGCATCGAATATTATACCTTATTACTCAATATATATTAGCTACTGCCCGATACTCCTCTCCTCTTTTATTTAAATATAAATACAATTTTCATTAAAAGTATTTCATTATATAAATTTTATGATTTTAGCTTTTAATCACATTCACGATTAAATTTCATTTATTTCGAATACTGATGGGTCACTTTGAAGAATTCTTCATTTGGTTAAAAATAAGTGTGTAAATTTATGTGAATTAGAGATCATTATAATAATGTTAAATTTATAAAGAACATTTATTATATATTTCTATTAAAATATCACAAAAAAAGACATATCCTGACCAAGGTAGCATGAGTTTTTTATATAGCGCTCTGCCATCTAAAAAGCTCATATGAGCGTGGTCAGGATATGTCTTTTTTGATTTTAATACCAACATCTGGCCTTTTTTATTATTTTATTTTTATTATTTTTCACATATATATAAGTATCTAAAATAATAAAATAATATAAAAAGCATATAAAGCTAATATTTTCACGCATGATGATATATATATAGTGAAGTGACTATATATTTCCGCGAATTGACAGCTTTATATATCTTTGCCGAGAGGAAGTATTGGAATACAGAGGATGCAACAAGGGCGTGGATAGGAAGCGATATTGTACACTCTGGCAACGCCCTGACATCTTCTAGGCCTCGTTGGACTCCTATCACAATCTCTTGCTTTAGCTCAACCCTTAATCTATTACAGAGTTTTATTTATTCATCCTCAGTTTGTTCAAAGTACATTACATGTAATGACACATGCCAATCATGTGCCTAATTATTTACAGAAGTGTTTATTATTCAACATGAAAATCTTGTTATAAGTATTATACAATATGGGGTTGTTGGTTTAAATTACCATATATATATATATATATATATATATATATATATATATATATTAATAGTAATTGTTTTTATATTTGGAAAAGAGGAAAAGTAATCTATTAAGAACAACAGATTTTGAATTATTTTGAGTCAGAACAGCAAGCTAATTCTGTATCAAATAGTATAGTTATGAAAAATTTTAAGATTAATAAATTTTTTTTTTATTTAATTTGAATGTGTGAGGTTTGTTTTAAATTTTTTTTTGTAATAAATAATTAGTTAGATTATATTTTTAACAAATAGAAAAAAAAAAAGGTAACACCAGCAAAGCATCGGCAGTTACGCTTCATAGGCTGGGTGAAAAAAGGAATAAGCGAAGAGAAAGTTTTAAAGAGAAGAGCAAAGACAGAACCATGATAATAATTTTCCAAATATAAAATAAAGCTAATTAGAGAGAGAGAAAAGTATTTTTTGCTCTATTTTCTCTCTTGATGAGAGAAGTTAGATATTTGTAATTTTTTTTTTTTTTTGGGAATTTTTTTTTTTTTTATATATATAAGCTTATTTTAAAGAAATCTAGTTTCCATCTGGTCTAACCTTTATGGTTTTCAATTGGTCTAACCCTTAAGGTTTTCATCCTTCCCAAATTAATATATTATCTTATATCGTGTCCTCCACTTTTACACTAGATTTCTTTAAAATAAGCTTATATATATAAAAAAAAAAAAAATTCCCAAAAAAAAAAAAAATTACAAATATCTAACTTCTCTCATCAAGAGAGAAAATAGAGCAAAAAATACTTTTCTCTCTCTCTAATTAGCTTTATTTTATATTTGGAAAATTATTATCATGGTTCTGTCTTTGCTCTTCTCTTTAAAACTTTCTCTTCGCTTATTCCTTTTTTCACCCAGCCTATGACGCGTAACTGCCGATGCTTTGCTGGTGTTACTTT
Source organism: Cordylochernes scorpioides (assembly GCA_030710605.1). NCBI lineage: Eukaryota > Metazoa > Arthropoda > Arachnida > Pseudoscorpiones > Chernetidae > Cordylochernes > Cordylochernes scorpioides. The sequence goes on along the minus strand of CP092871.1, from coordinate 28,394,098 downwards.
TTTTTTTCTATTTGTTAAAAATATAATCTAACTAATTATTTATTACAAAAAAAATTAAAAACAAACCTCACACATTCAAATTAAATAATAAAAAAAAAAATTTATTAATCTTAAAATTTTTCATAACTATACTATATATATATATATATATATATATATATATATATATATATATATATATATATATATATATATTACAGATATAATAATATTTATTTTGAATATCAAGTTATTTTGTTTGTAAATAAAGAAGGTTGGGGGGCGATAGAGTAGGATAATAAATTTCTGGTTAAATTATACATTATAATTATACATTATATATTGAAATCGGTAATTTCTGTAAAAAAGGATAAAACTTCTTTTATAAAAATCTCTATTAAATATAATATTGTAGTGTAGTACTTAAAGAGTAAATATAATAGAAGAAGTAGAAACTTGAACAAATGTGCGTAATCTTTTTCTTAGAATATTGATTAAATATTCTTTCTCAAATTTCCATCAGCTTTGAAAACTTGTATTAAACTCTAAGTACAATCAATTAAAAAAGGTCATAAAAGATTCCAACTCACATGATTTTCATTCGTGAATATCTTCAAGATTGAATGTGAGAGCCCATTTATTTCGTACATAATATGAAATTTTGATTGATAATTCGATTTGAAATTCCATTTGGGGTTTTCAAATTCAAAAGGTATTCAGTTTATTTCTCAAAAGTAGAATCAGACTCAATCGTAAATAGAGAGATGCAAATATTATAATTTAGCATAGAGTCGTCAAAATATAATTCAAATAAATATTACGTTGCTCCTAACACTAATTTGTGAATCGCCATTGTTGCAACTTGAGAGAGAGAAGGTTTGTATAACATCAAATAAAAGTATAAATATTCAGTATATATAGTAAATTTATAATACAATATAATGCGGCTTATAATTGTAAAACGACATTTGAGAATTATCCCGCATGTGTTTCTTTCAAACGAAAAATCGAAATTTATTTTTAAGGAAAAATGATGATTATTTCTAATCTTAGGCATGAAGTATGAAAGGTTGAATTGTGAAGAGTATTGATAAACGGAAAAATAAAAGTGTCCAGGGATGGGAATCGAATCCACAGTGTTCCGCTTACCGGGCAGATGCCATGTCCACTAGGCTACCCTGGACATACAGTATACTGTCATTAAAAACAATAATAAACATTAAGAGGAGCCTCTTGTGTAAAGAAATTTACCCAAGAGGTTCCTCTTAATGTTTATTATTGTTTTTTAATGATCGTGATTTTAAGAGTTTTAATCCTACTATACAGTATACTGTATACAGTATGTATATACATATATACCTAGAGAGGGGCACCTCTCCCTTTAAATATGCTTCAGAACGATGCTTTATGTTTATGACCCTGGCAAAACCTTTACTAGTGGTAATAAAGAATGAGTCATCACCCCAGTTTTGGTAAATCAAATCTCCCACCTGTATACCATGGTTTCAGGTTTTGAACCTCATCAACACAGTGGCAGCCTTGATTTCATAGCATCCATTGATATATTTCTGTGTGGTGATAAGTATACTTCATTAGTAAATAAACTTTTCCTCTTCGCATTTTTCTCGTGGAATATATATCACATATAATAAAGCGTTTGTTCGTTGAAGCCGAATAGGATTGGTCCATTCTGTGTCACGTGTTCAAGTTACGTAGTCTTCTTAAAGCGCAAAAAATGTCTGGATGTTTGTTTGTTCCCTAACTCCTCTCTTAATATTTTTATTTTATAATATTTCGTATACATATTACATTTAGTCCCGGAATTATTCAGGTAACTTCAAAATTATATTTAAACTTTTAAAAATAACGCAGTTAGCAAAAATACGCATTTAGCTCGACGTTAAGCTCGACGTTAGCGACACGCTCGGCCATTGATTGAAATAAAACGAAATAATTTGATATATAAATATTCGTAATTTACACTAGCCACATCAGCCACATATTTGATAATATTCATAATTTACACTTTAAATACTTTTCATACTGGCCTTCTCTTTTCTAATTTTTATAGTCTAAATATTTAAATGCGTACTTTTAACGACGACATTTTTCATTTTAGTAAATCTTAGTAATCTTTAGTAAATTTTACACTTTAATAACTTTTTTCATTTTTTATTTTTCATTTTTCATTTTAGCACCGTTTTTATTTTGTTAAGGTCATTTTTCATAAAATGTCTGTTTGTCTGTATGTATGTTTGTTCCCTAACTACTCTCTTAATATTCTATTTTATACGCCAATATTTAATTACGCCAGAAATTGGCTATTTTAATATTGCTTATATTAAATATACCTATGCGTATTTTTATTTTATTAAATATTTATATTCTTTATTCGATATTTAGTTAATATTCATTTCGATATTTAGTGAATATTCAAAATAGACGCTCAAAATAAAATAGAATAAAATTTCAATATATATCGAAAATTGATCTATGTCACATTGTTATATTATATAGTGTTATATTATAGTGTAACGTTTTTTTTTTGCATTTTTACACTATACATTTTTACACTATGCTATAAAATGTTGATATTATGCCGTGAGAGTACAACTGAGAGTACACACTAAATAAAATAGTAAGAATAATGTTATCTCCAATTAAGGTTTTTCAATAACGAAAACATATTGATGTTAGAGTTTCAAAGAAAATCTAAAAATGAAAATGTTGTTAAAGTAAAATATTAAATTGTGCTGACTTATATTATTGTTTTTTATTGTTGCCTCTTATAAATGTCTTAAAGTTGCAAAACCTATATATAAAGAAAAAAGAATGACCGTTTCTCTTTATTATATTAATTAATATAGCTCAATTGTTTTTGACTTATAACTTTATATTCGATATTTATCATCATATTTGGTTTGTTTGGTAATAAAAAAACTGCGAATGTATTTTTTTATCTCTGGCTCACTGTTCTTTTTAAATTATAATAACAATTTTGATGTCGATTTGAAAAATTATAAAATATATAAAATATCATTTTAACTAATAGAAAAGTTAACATATTTCACTTTTACCTCGAACGCTTCCGATTACATATCATTAAGTATCAAAAAGGAATGTGAGAAATAGAATTAGGAATCCACCTGCTCTAGCCGTCCTTGGACGGGCTTTTCTACTAGTGTTGTAATATATTCCAATATATACCTATATCCCCATGTGTTATATAGTTATAATGTAATTGCCAAGGTGACAGAAATAAAATTTTCGAGTGAGTGACAGTCGGCGCCTGTAGAGGAAAAAAGTCCGAAAAACAAGTTGGGTTCCCAGGTGTGCCCTTTTCTTGCTCAAACAGATTGGTACACTTTGAGACACCATGATTGACAGACCCCTCTAGACAGATCGTCCCTGACCGGTGTCGGATTTACTTACTCTCTCGCCATCTCTATGGTGACATTCAACATGTCTCGTCCTTTTGTGTAATCTTAATTCCAAGCCAGAAACCACTCTAAACATTGTGGCCACCACGGCTAAATCAATGATTAGTTGATTTCTGTTCCACCAGATGGCCCCTGCCTTCTGTAAAGCACATGTGCTCCTGGTCAGGATATGCCATTTTTATATATTATAATACATTATTTGTCGGCTTACTGCTATATTAAATATTATTAAAATACGAAACTATTATAGACGCATATGATTCTTTTAAAAATCAAACAATTTCTACTGAACTTAATGCAATGGAAAAATTATTAGGAGGGCCTGGATCCCCAGTGGTGAACCCTCCCAGCTTTTTCGTCAGTTTTATCTCCCATTCCGCTGTTATATTGCATTTTTCAGTTTTATTTTTATTTTTATAGTGATACTAATGCTAGATTCTTGGAATGGGTTTTTAGATGAACTATGGACATAAGCTTTGAAGACAGTAGATTACATACCTTTATAAATATAAACTTTTCCTCTTCGCATTTTTCTCGTGGAATATATAATTCAGAAATAAAATTTCGAGTAAGTGACAATCGGCGCCTGTAGAGGAAAAAGGTCCGAAAAACAAGTCGGGTTCCCAGGTGTACCCCTTTCTTTCTCAAACAGATCATATATAATTATATTCATAACAGATGGCGCGCTAATGCATCATAATATTAAATATTGTAAAATAAAATTGAAATTTTGCCTGTTCTAGGTAAATGAGCATTAAGTCATTAGTATAGGCATGCAGTCGTGGAAAATACAAGAAAATCAACTTTTAATCACAATTTGAACAATTCACTTTAATTGGTCTGATGAACATAATTAAGGATGAAATACCTGATTTTAGGCATGAAGAATAAAATATTAAATACGTATTCACATAATTACAAAATATTTGAGCCGACAAAAGGAAAACAACAACAATGGGTTTACGAGGTGTGTTCAAAAGTATCGCGACTTTTGAATTTTCGCAGGTTACGTAGATTCGAATTTCGATCTTTTAGTGGCTTTATGTTGGTACTTATGTCTCTCACGTATGCCGACAAGCTCGGCCATTTTGAATGTTCACTTAATTGTTGACAGCTGCTTTGCTTGCAGGTGTTTTGGATCGTCTTCGATTTCCACCTATTAAAAAAAATGGATCAAAGAACCTGTATCAATTTTTGTGTGAAAAACGAATTTAAGTGCGCGGATGCATTCCGAATGTTGACTGTGGCATACGGAGAAGCTACCTTGGACCGAAGCAACGTTTATCGGTGGTACAAAATGTTCTCAGAAGGCCGAGAAGATGTGAACGACGAAGAGCGTGCCGGACGCCCGAGCACTTCAACAACAGACGAAAAAATTAATGAAGTGGAGAAAATGATATTGGCCAATCGTCGAATCACCGTTAGAGAAGTTGCTGAGGACCTAAACATATCGATTGGCTCGTGCCATTCGATTTTTATCAATGATTTGGACATGAGACGGGTCGCCGCGAAATTCGTACCAAAATTGCTCAATTGCGACCAAAAACAGTATCGCATGAACATTGCTAATGAGATGTTGGACTCTGTCCGCGACGACCCAAATTTGCTCCAGAGGGTCATAACTGGTGACGAAGCGTGGGTTTATGGTTATGACGTGGAAACCAAAGCTCAATCATCTCAATGGAAGCTGCCGCACGAACCAAGACCGAAATAAGCGCGCCAAGTTCGGTCGAATGTGAAATTTTGCGCCAGAAATGCCCGGATTTGTGGAAGAACAAAAATTGGCTTTTGCACCATGATAACGCCCTTACTCACACATCGTTGCTTGTGCGCGACTTTTTGGCCAAAAACAACACACTAATGATGCCGCAGCCACCGTATTCCCCAGATCTGGCCCCCTGTGACTTTTTCTTGTACCCTAAACTGAAGAGGCCCATGAAAGGACGAGGTTACGCTACGCTTGACGAGATAAAGACGGCATCGAAGGAGGAGCTGAAAAAGATTTTAAAAAATGATTTTTTGAAGTGCTTCGAAGATTGGAAAAACCGTTGGCACAAGTGTATAATATCTCATGGGGATTACTTTGAAGGAGACAAAATAGGTATTCATGAATAAATAAATAATTTTTGAAAAAACACAAAAGTCGCGATACTTTTTGAACACACCTCGTATATAGGGAAAGCCACGACATCTGGCGGTCGACTTTACAGAATCGTTTGTTCTAGAAATTTCAATTTTAAAATAAAAAATAATTATATATTAAAAATAAAGAAGGTTTATTCTGACCAGGAGCACATGTGCTTTTGCGATAAAAGAGCGCCATCTAGTGGAACAGAATTCAACAAAACATTGATTTAACCTGTTCCCTGATATTTGGCCTAACCATTTTCCTGATAAATCAAGAAAAGTCAACCACGAACGCGTTTCAGGCTGTTGGCCCTCGTCAGCGTTTTTTATCAAGAAAATGGGTTGGCCAAATATCAGGGAACAAGTTAAATCAACGTTTAGTTGATTTCTGTTCCAATAGATGGCGCTCTGCCATCTGAAAAGCACATGTGCTCCTGGTCAGGAGATACCTTCTTTATTTTTAATATCAACACCTGACCTTTTTATTTTTTTATATTATTTTTTCTCATAATTATATAATATTATTTAAAAACGCATATTTTGGATCATATCTTATTCCCCGAAGAAGTTTGGCGAGTTGCCATACGAAATATTGTAAAATAAAAATATATGATCCAAAATAAGCGTTTTAAAATTATATAATATATGGATTGCTCAAATTTCAAATACATAATATTATATTTAAAAATAAGGCTCATTTTGTATTTCAATATGATTTTTTATTAATCCAATAAATGGTTTATCGCCCAAAAAGCTTGTAAGACGTCCGTGGCTCACCTGAAGCACGCGACCTGCTGTGTGCGTCATAACAAAAAAAAAAACCTCGTGAAAAATGGACGATTGGTCCATCGAAATATTGGATTAATAAAAAATCTTATTGAAATCCAAAATAGGCATTTCAAAAATATATATTATGGATTGCTCTATTTTCAGAATAATATTATATATTTTATATAATTGAAAAAGATAAAGATTTCTGCTTGATTTTGGATCATGTTGAGGATTATGGTAATGCAGTCGAGGTTGAAATCTTGAAAGTATAATACTAAATTTAATTGAACTTGATTCAATTGAACTAAAGGAATATATGAAAAACATAATTTATTTAAGTACTGCCTGGCTTAAGGCGAGTATAACAAGGAAAACAAAAGATTATTTACATAATGTACAAAGATTTGAGCCGGCCATCGGGAAAGAACAACAACGAGTTTTTATAGGGGAAGCATGACCTCTGGCGGTCGATTTAATATAGTATTTGGATCTATGAAATATAATTTTAAATAAAATAATATTTTAATATAACATATATAAGGTAGTATCTATTTCAATCGAGATTTTCCGAACTTAACAAAGTAGGGAAGCAAATTTGAGCGTTTTAACACATCAGCCATTCAGATTAATTATGTAAAGGGAGGGAGGGACATGTAGAATGTAATTTCCTTATGGAGAAGGAAATGAGCTGTCATTTCCATCTAATTCCTCCAACACTTCCCTCTATGTTTTCAATTAAACACTACAAACCGGTTTATGCAAATCGGAGTTATTTGGTTTCTGCTACACAATGGAAGCGTAAACTCTGTTTTCAGGATTACCTTACCCTTGTCAAAAAACAAGATTGTTTTGTTATACCGATAGTATATCTATCCTTGTAAAATTTCTGAAGGTATAATTGGATAAGAAATAGAAATAGTCTAATTGTGCCAGCTAAACACTACTTTATATTGGAATCTTCGAAATCCTCAGAATTTTCTAAAGCAGTGTTTAGCTCTATGAAAGTGTATAAAATTTCACACTTCTATGTAGTCGGAAATAAACAAATTTATAAACTTTCTTTATATTTTTGTGATAATCTTTATGATATACTTTCAGATTATGTAGAAGTCTTAAATTTGGAAGATTAGCTCAAACTATTAACAATGTAAGTGTACAAATTTTCGGATTTTTTTTCGGGGGTCGAGGGTGGGTAAGTGTATGTATAGAGCAGGGGGGAGTTGGCATTAGACTAAATTGCATATTACCTTTAAATCTTGTTAACACTTCTATGTACCCCTCTCCTTTTAAGAGAGAGCTCCCTGAGAGGAAGCAACTTCTTAGGCAGCTCTCGCCAGGAAACAAGACCATTCTGTGCGAATTCCTCAACGCGGCAATTAAGCATGTTAGGGATAACAACCCCATTATATCCAAGCGCCTATCCGGACTCAGGGCGACTTGTAGCCCTTGATGTAATCTAGACGTCCCTCGGGGAAGGCCTCGAGTCTGATGTCATGTATATATTTAATTATAATGCTGATAGCTGTAATCTTGTTGTAACTTTGTTTTGAAGTTGACTGGAAGTCAATGAAATATGTTTCAATCAATTAAAATCTCGTGAATCTCATTAAATAAAGTCTACCTTGGACTGAAGAGGGCCATTAGCCTGAACCTACGGTCTTCAGGTGGACGCTTATCAGTTTACGAAAGCTCTTGTTGTGACTTTGTCACCGTTCTCATAAATGACTATAAATTACATAGTGATCAAATATATCAAATAATTAAAAAATGGGCATGGGTAACAGCTCCATGCCAGGGGGTGCAGCTTCATCAGGTTACAGTTCTGGCCTTGCTCCCAATAGTTCAATGGCTGCTCCATCTCCCGGAATGGGCTTGGGCATGGCCCCGGCACCATCCTCAGCAATGGGGTATGGCAATGACAGATATGATGGGGGTCGAGGAGGCGGCTTGGGGAATGATTCAAATAATGAATCAAATAATAGGCTAATCCCCTAATAGAATGTTCAAATCAATAAGCTTGAGGGATAAGTATCTTTTTGCAAATAAATTTATTTCAAGCTTTCGGGCACAACCGCCCTTCGACAGGAAAAAATATTACGCTACTAAAGAAAGAGCATCGCTAAATCTATAAACCAACTCCCAGCTAACAGCTCGGTATAGTGCGATGGCTTCCAGCTCATGTTGGAATTCCTAAATGAGAACAGGAAGACTTTCTAAGAAAATCTGAAGCTCTTGCCCCCCCCCCCCCCTAGTAGGTTTTCTTGATTTATCAGGAAACCATATTTGAACAGTGGTTTTGGGAAAAACGCATCAATCAATAGTTTAACTCCCGACATTTCATTGACTTCCTCTCTTCAGGGGAATGATTACTTTGAATCCTAGTTATACTTGTATATATGCACGATTTTCTGAAATACAGCGTCACGTATCGGCATATATAAAGAATATATACATATATAAAGAATATATACATATATGCATATATTTTGAAAATAGAGCAATCCATAAATAAATCTTTTTTTTAAAAGGCATATATTGGATCAAAATATCATTTCTTTTACCAATATTTCAGTTGGCTGAACGCCAACCTTTATCAAGGTGTTATAACATTTTAAAGTGTATCAACAACAAACTCAGCGCCACATCTGTGTTGTAAAATAAATTATATTTTGATCCAATATATGCCTTTTTAATTAAATATGCATATAAAAAGACGCTTTTCCTGTATTTCAGAAAATCGTGTATGTAAATAAGTAGAACTAGGATTCAAAATAATCATTCCCCTGAATTGGCTAGTGTAGCTGTGTTTTTCTTTGAATCTACTTCTAATTAACAAATGATCTTCAATATTTTGTAAAAAATAAACGATTAACTGATATTTATTCCGATATATGGTGTAAGTCATCAGCAGCTTACAGTTACACAATTAAGAGATATATAATTCTTTTAATAATAGTGACAGTATTTACAAATATTCAGCAACGAACTGTGGATTTATTTACGCCGTGCTAAGTGAGAATAAAGATATAAATAAATAATAAAGTGTTTCTCGCAGCAATAAAAACTCTCCTAGCGGTTCGAGCAATAAATTAAAGTGAAGTGACTTTTACGGCCATGTCAGCTAATTAAATTGTGACTGCAGAAGAGAGGGTGAGATTTTAAAAGAAGGTGTGAATAAACTAATAACAAGAGGGAAGGCCGCTTCTTTAGTTAAGAGATCCTCCTACCATCCGCGGTGATGGTAAAATATATTTCCATAAAACTGTTGGTGGTGGATCTTAATAATTACTTCTTTTTCTCACCTATATAAATCTTCTTTATTGAAGGTACAAAAATAAGGAACATAAATTAATAAATAAATCTAACATTACTAGTTAAATAACACCTCTATAAATAATCTCTATATCTATTAACTCTCACCTATATATATTCCTGACACCGCAGATTTTAAGTCACAGTTTATTAAAATCATAGAATAAAAATAATATTTGACAATAACATTCAACATCTAACACTATAAGTACAACACATGTCTACACATGTGAAAATCAATTCGACTTTGCACTTACAAATGTTCCATAGCCTCGTTTGGTTACTTGCACTCGCTGGTGGGGTTGGACTTTTGCAAGAATCGGGGGCCATTGGAGTATTTTCTTTTAATCAGAAAAAAAGGGCCTAATGCGGGAATCGAACCCGGGTCGTAGCAGTCGAAAACCAACAGTTTAGACCATCCTTTCACCTTTCCTTTCACAATTAATAAGATGAATTATATATTCTAAAATGTACACTCATGGACAAAACTTAGGGAAGTAAAAAGCCTTATGTGTCACCAGTTGTCTGTTTTTTTTTAGGAAGCAGAGGCAATTTTGTTCACATTTGATTATCATGTGTCTTCGATAAATGTTTTCTTTTCTCAGCACCTTTTGAATTATGTCTGTTTTTATTTACTCTTCTTATATATTCCACACCTATCTCTATCATCCTTGGCCTGGGGAATCTAACCTTTTTTGAACAACCTTGGTGGCGTGCAGTACCTTGGTACTTTGTTACAGTGCATTGCGGTTTGTCTGCTTGATATGTCCATTTTGGGCTCGATAATCATACCCTTTGTTAGTAGCCCAGAAAAACCATATTTTCTCTCGATAAAGGTAACTGTGTATCAAATTCAGAGTTATTGTCTGAATCCTGATATATATGCTGAAAGTTACAACTTCCTTAAGTTTGTCCATGTGTGTATATTGAAAAAAAATCTCATTTATCTTTTAGTTATAGATTAATTTGCATTTTATTTTTAAAAGAAAGTTCCAGGTCGTCCTCTTCTAAACCTTTTTTTAGCATATATTTTTCTCTCGAAAAAGAGTAAATTGAATTCCTTGTGTTGAGAATGATCATTAAGCATATATTGTGTCATGGTTGGTTATACTGTGTTTTAAAATATATAGCAGTGATTAAAGGAGAAACTTATATTTGTGAACAAACAGTAAGTCCTCTCCTAAACCTTTTTTGAGTGTTAAAATTTTCTCTCGAAAAACGGTGAATAGAATTCTCAGTTAAGCATTATCATTGAACATAGTATCATAGCTGGTTATACTGTGCTTTGAAATATATAGTAGTGAGTAAAGGATATACTTCCATTTGTAAACAAACAGTGAGTATTTGGCATTTTATTTTTCACAATGTCGAGTCGTTCTCTTCTAAACTTTAAGTAATAGAGGTTTCTCTCGGAAGAGAGTAAATATATTCTCTCAATTAAGTATGGTCCCATGGTTCGTTATACTGTATTATGAAATATAAAGTAGTGATTAAAGGTTAGCCTAACATTTGTGAACAAACAGCGAGTATTTGACATTTTATTTTTCACAGAGTGGGTCAGGGAGGCCTCTCCTAAACCTTGTTTGAGTGATAGAATTTTACTCGAAAGAAAATGAATAGAATTCTCAGTTGAGCTTGGTTACTAAGCATAGTATCATAGCTGGTAATACTGTGCTATGACATATATAGTATTGGGTAAAAGATAACATTAAACAATCTGGAAAATCGATGCTCTGTTATAAAATAATACCACATTTTTAAAACAAACCCTCTCTCACAGACAATATCTACGCGATCCCCATTTTCAATTGAAGAAAAGAAATAAATCCATAAAAGCCGGAGGCTTTTCTGAGATTATTTTTCTTTTCCTTATCAATTCCCTACACACGTGGGGATATCTCTTGTTCAACGGAGTAATACCAAAACTCCAAAAATCGTTAAAATATCATCAAACTCTTGTGCTAGAAGTAACTCTTCGGTAAAAATACAATGGTCCAGAAATAAGTACAGTTAAAACTGTCTATAGCGCCCCTTCTTGGGACTCACCAAAATAGGGTGCTATAGAGAGGAGATGCTATAGACAGGTCACTTTTAATGTAAATCACGTCGTACTACGTATTTAAAATGGGGCGCTATAGAGAGGGAGGTGCTATTTAGAGGTGGCGCTTTAGACAGGTTTAACTCTATATTGAATATGAAGCAATAACGCGCCATCTATATATATAAAATAAAAGGATTTAAGCACGAATGTTTCTTTCATACACAATACAAACTTCTACTATCCTTACTGCAATGAAAACATATATTGGAAAAATATATCTCTCTCAATATATTTTTTCATCGCAGTAAGGACAGTAGAAGTTTGTATTGTGTATGAAAGAAACATTCGTGCTTAAATCCTTTCATTTTATATATTGGATATGACTGTTTATTGTTGTCATATGTCAGTAACGTTTCATCTATACATAAGCAATGATAGCATCATATACATACGCATAAAACAAACTACTACTGTCCTTACTACGATGAAATTATATTGTAGCGTAGTAATAGATGACTAAACTGATCACAATGATAAAGTAAAAGATATGTGGCGACCACACTTTGCCTCAGCGGGACTCATCCGGGACTCTTGCCACGCGCGTCGTTCAACAACAAGGCTTGCTTCCAGCGGCCGTTACTTCTTTCCTCTCTATATATTTCGGGACTTTAAATAAATTAATTTATTTTATAAAATAATTATAATTCTATCAGTGGCCTTTCCACAAGACACACCAACACGCACGTAACCATCCCACAGATCTTTTATTCATTACGTCAGCACGACTAAGCGACTACAATTAAAACTAACAAAATATTTGCAGCTAGATAATATTTAACAACAAAGCTATAAAACCTATAACAAGATTCCATAAATACTGAGTTTTATCATGCTGTGTATATTCATTGATTAAATAAACAATAAAATAAAGTTATAAAATTATTTCTTGACACAATATAATGGGAGGGTTTAGTTAAACAGTGGTGAACCCTTTAATAATGTGATGGATGATTCTTCTTATATCTATAGTTTACTTGAATACCATTTTTCTAGGATTCAAGCCTTCAGTGTAGCATATATAAGCAGAATCGTCAATTAGAGTATTAATGGCTTTATCTTATTATTTTCGGAAGAGCATTGCTCGATGCAAATATTTATATGTAATTCTACTGTCCTATAAGCTTATGTCCATAGTTTGCTTAAATACCATTTTTGAGGTTCCACCTTTCAGTGTAGCATATATAATTATAATCGTCCAATACAATATTATAGCTCTAAAAGGTGGTCTGGTGGATTAGAGGGGCAAAACCGCTAGGTGGGTTCACCACTGATATGCGAGTTGAGCCCTCCTAATATATATATTTCAACGCAGTAAGGGCAGAAAAAGTTTGTTTTATGCATAAAAGGAAACATTGATGCTTTAATGCTTTCATTTCGTAAGTTTTTGTATGTTTATTTATATTAAAATATACTATTTTATGCTATTTGCAGTATTATTCACTCAGTATATACAGTAATTGCCAAAATTTCTAAAGTTATGAAAGAACCCAAGAGAATAAATGTAAATTAAAAAGAAGATCTAGCATCGAATTGTTGAGAAAATCATTTCATAGAGACAACCTGAACGTTGCCATATGGCTATTTTCTTCTATACAGAAGTGAGACATCGATTGTTCCTAGATCTGAATGATTTATCTCTCTTACATCAACCACTTTGTTTATATAAATTTTATGAAAACTATTTTTCTTAGTACATGTAAATATGTAAATATTTAATCCTAAGTTAAAGTTTTTTTGTTAACTGTTTCCTCGGAAATAACAGTAAATATCTCAATATTTATTTATTACCAGTTGCAAACAAGGCACGCTATATCCGATCACGATAATTGCGCGTGAAACTGTTTACAATAATTGTAGTAAAGTAGGTAACAGAATTATCAAAAAGAAAATAAACAATTAAGAAAAAGAACATTGGATAAACATATCCATTAAACAAATAAACAACAATATAAGCAGATAGAAGAAATCGCAAGGTAGTTATTTACAGTATGTTAAGCAATGATGGAAGTTGATTCAATGAAGTTATCTGTAATAATTAGCATCGTGGAAAGGAAAGTTGATCAAGTTGAGCTATTTACAATGAGTTATATTCTGAAGTAATATTTTAATATTGCGTATTGTTTGATAATTTTAATAAAAATCCACGAAAAAAAAAACTATCCACTAAACGATTTATTATGATGTATTATCGCGCCATCTGTTATGAAAAATCGAAACTAT
>CP092871.1:28332555-28380048 GCA_030710605.1 Cordylochernes scorpioides | reverse complement strand
AACTTCTCACGACAAGCAACAACCCTCAGGCCAACGGATTAAGTGAACGACTAAACGCCACGATTACTGGCAAACTTAAACTGTTGCGCCTCCAACAACCTAAGACGGCCTGGACCAAACTACTACCTCAGGTCCTTCAGGCTTATAACCATACCCCACATTCGGTGACCGGGTTTCCACCGTCATACCTTTTGTTAGGTAGTTTCCCGCTACAACTATCCGAGCATGTACAAAACTACCCAAAAATCGACGACGCCAGAGAATTGGCCTATCAAAGGACACACGAACGACACTTACGCGACAAAGCGAGATTCGACCAAACACATAGAGCTTCCGATTTGAAGTAGGCGATCTCGTTTTGGCAAAAACATACCACCATCCAGACACTGGTAAACTGGCACCTTTCTTCTCAGGACCTTATGAAATACTGGAGATATTTTCCCCTCAAATCGTACGGATCAACCGCTCCAACCGACCTCTAAGTCGTGAGACAGATACAATTCATGTCAACAAATTAAAACACTATACGGAAAACGAACAATTTATTTCACCGCCCGTAAATGATCGAGACCAACCCAAAAATACCTTCAATTTCCCATATAAACACTTCAATCACACTCTAATCCATACTAAAACGGCTATTAACTCACTAAAGCAACATGACTACACTTACAATCAAGATGATCAAAGATATTTGAACCACTTATCCCCTGAAATCTTTACCAATTACTAACCTGACAACAAGACTTTACGAACCCAGTAGTATCTAAATAATTAAGGTAGAGTGGCCCAAAGCAAGTTTCCCCTCGCTCTGTCCGCCTATATTCTACCTTTGCATCTAGAACTATTTTATCTTCGAAAATTAAATATAAGTCCATTCGACTTCCGCACCTACACACGGGACTTTTCCCCTCGGACTAACTACACAAGTAACTACATAGATAAGTTAGATTGGCCCAGGGCAAGTCTTCCCTCGCTCTGTTCGCCGAGGTTCTAACATTGTATGTAGTTTTATATTTACCTCAGTCCTGAGCTCACACAATTGTCAACCTCAATCTCATTTCTCGTACTCTACACTTATAGCATAGAAAGCCCATGACAAGTTTCCCCTTGCCATGTCCGCCTGAAAAATATCTTAAAGTGTAGAGTTCCCCAGTCTTAATGATCTTCAGAATTTCACCATATGTATGTGACTCTTCTTCTCGTTGTTCACACTCCTCCATATCACTTCCCTTATAGTACATTAGATTTTGTTGTATATAGCCTTTTATAACCTTGATATTTTCAAAGATTTCCTTAAATGTCAAACTCCCCGGTGTTGTAAAACTGCTTGTAAATAATATTTACTTGTGTACTATACAATATTTTATTTACATAAAACTATGTCACCATTACCTTAACTAATTTTAACTGTAAAATTATTTTCTCTATTCCTGGCTTCACCAGCTTTAAATATACTTAAACTATGTTCAGCCTTCTTCAACGGGGGCCATATGTCACAATATATGCTCTTCCAGGGTTAATAAAACAAACCAACAGCCAACGAGAGAGAAGTGGGCCGCTAAAGCGAGACACTTTAGACAACTAACTAACGACCATTTTTTGGCCACATTCCTGAGGGGGGCGTCACCACCTGGCGACTATCCTGGTTAACCCCCCGGTTGTGTACACAGGGAAAACAGTCGTTCAGCTGATAACGTCTCGCTCGCTCTCTCTCGGCTGGCTGCCTGGATGATTTTGCTCTAACAACTCGTCGTGTGATTATTTCTCTCCTCAACACATTTATCACTAAATTGTCACATATATATATAGGAATAAATATAAATGTTCCCAAAATTATGTATGAAATGTATTTAAGAGACAGATGTAATTCAAAAAGATGAACTCTAATTAGAAACACCATCACCACAAAGAACAAACATGAATAGAACGATCAATACCATACTTGAGATAAACGGATACATTGAATCGGTGAAAACGCTCGGAAGGTTGGCCAATGAAGAACCGAACTTTCCCAATATTTTTCCAGTTATTGTAGAAATTTGGCCTTACACGTCAAAAATGATTAGGTGAGGAAGAATATTTCTACACTCAAGGACAAAACTTAAGTCTTTGATGGTGTAGCCTTTTGCTATTATTATTTTAAGGAGACAAAAGCAATTTTTTTACACTTGGTTATCTCGTATGTTTCCAATAATTATATTTTTTCAATCGTATAATTCATTAAACCATTCTTACATATATCATGTTTAACGCCAATACACATTACTCATGTTTACCAATAGTCCTTTAAATACACTCATAGACTGTTTTCTGTTTTTTTTTTTTAAGGAGACAGAAGCAATTTTTTTTTTTCACAATTGGTTATCTTGTATGTCTTCAATAAAGAGAACTGTCTATCAAATATCTTTCAGAGTGTTATTTTTCTTTCTTATCTCCACTCAATCATATTAGGGTATTAAACTTGTAGAGCTTGAGACTTTCGATGGTGTCTGCTGGGGATGAGTAGAGCTCATCTATGGATGAGCCAATAAAGTCAATAATGTGTATTGATAATTGCACTTAGTACATAGTGGAAAAACCTTGCAACCATTTTGAAAGATCATTGTCCCTAGATGACGAGTCTTATGTCTGGAAATCAAAGACTGTTGTTCTCTTGGGAGGACAGAACCGGTGCTTGTCCCTCCTGCTCTGTACCAGTCATGTGCAGAATTAGATTTTCATTCCTGCAGGCATTGGGTTTTGATGGTACGGAAGAGGTCTCTTTGGTCTAGTTGGGTGGTAGATTTCCAGGCTTCAGGGTGGCCAAGAGCTCCAGACTTTGCCAAAGAGTCTGCCAGCTCATTTCCAGGAATTCCAACATGAGCTGGAAGCCATTGCACTGTGATAGAGCTGTTGGTTGGGAGTCGGTTTATAGATTTATTTTGAGAGTTATTTGTCGTAATCCCGATGTACATGCTAAAAGTTACAACATCCTTTTGTTCATGAGTATATTTTCAATATAAACATATTTCACCAATAATTATATCCATATCAAATTGTTTCAGGAAAGTAAATGCTATATTTGAGACTGAGAACGTGCGATTTCTCTCTAAATCTGTGAACCGGATAAATCTGCGAACTGTGGAGACAGAATGATCTCGCCGCCAGATAAGGAGATAAAGCTGGCCAGACGACGCCATCAAATATTTAGGATTGGAGAGGTCGATGGATGGATGGCATGGCTCTCGATCCCAGTCCGTTAAATCGCCCAATTCTCACCGCTTTTATCCCTTTAAATTCTAATATCATATTTAACAGATTCATTCCTTTACAGGGGTACTTCCAAATATAGAAATGTTCAATATGGTAAATTATTTTGAATCCTTGAATTCTTTGTATATTAAAGATTTACTAAACATTTACTAAATTGCATTGGAAAGGACAAAAGATCCCTGTACAGTGAACCAAGAAGAGTTCTTGAGCTTCTTTACGAGCACGACCTCCAAGATCTTGTCTAATTTAGACTAAAAGGATAAGTAAAAAAAAATATATATATATATATATATATATATATTATCAAGTAATTTTTATTATTTGAAATGTGTTGGGGTGAGGTTTTATATTCAAACTCTGTGTAAGATTTTAAAAGAAATCGGGTTTTAAAGAGATTAGAAAAGTGAAGGAAGTTCGAAATTCGCTGATGATGCCAAGGGCCATTACTAAGGCTGGAAAAATTAGATGCATCATGGCAGGTTCTCTGGGAGATTGAAACACTTTTTATTGACATCTTATCAATTATGTTTTACAAAATATATGAAGATTATGGGAATATTCACAATGTTTTATGAGTGAGGGAGACTCCACCATCTTGATAGGGTCCTCCTCCATACCAGAAGGGGGTCTTCTTGGACCCCCCATAACTCCAAGGACAGGAAGTATTTGTAGATGCGGGTCTTGGCAGATGCCATGATGGCCAAGGCGTTGTTCTCCAGGTCATGCCCGAAGATCCAGCTCTGCAGATCAGGGGGGCCGCTGGATGATGATGAAGGCCTCCACGATGACTGGCCAGATCCGCCTACAGGACCAGGGGGGGAGGTGTCTCTGGGAAGACTTTACAGATTCAATAATCATTCCTGGGATTCTCAAAATAATCTTTTGAAAGTTATCTTGATCAGAAAATAAATAAATCATCTTACAAGTTTTATGTTTTAGTTTGTTGAGAAGGGTAGCAGCCTTTACTTTTCTGCGATCGTTAAAATTCTCCCAGTCAGCAAATAAACTACCTGAAGAACATAAAATTCGAGGAAGCCATGATCCTTGTGCAAAGTCACGGCTATCGTTTTATGTTCGACGTTCTTGACGATGGTCTAAAGCGTCTTCCTTTTTGTCAACTTCCTTGTCTCTCGCCATGTCAGAGCGCCGAAAGTCCTTTTCCATGCAGACGTTCTCTTTCTTTCTGAAGTTACTTGAAGCTTTGTTCAACTATTATACAAGTTATGAAAAATTCATCTCCTTATCGTGCAACTGATAGTTACTGATAGCTTGCGCCATCTATCGAAATAAATATCAACTATTCTCGTTGATTTTCAATTATTCCAGAATTGGCCAATTACCCATTATTGATTAATCAAGAAAAGCTAACCACGACGCGTGGCAACTTTCAGTTGCACGATAAGGAGATGCCTATTTCATAATTTATGCACTTTATCCCAGTAAAATATCAAATTTGTACTATTCTTTTCATATTATACAAGTATTTGAGTATTATTATTGTATTTGAGATGGGCTTCATTCTCCTAAATAGGTCGATTTCCATGTTTCTGTCTATCATAAATATAATTTATTGACTAAATATATTATTATATACCACTTACCGCATAGATAATGACGTTTAATATAAAATATTTACATATATAATTTTAGCTTTTATTATATTCTAATACATTAGATATTTGAAAATTCGAAACTATTATAGACGCGTATGATTCTTTTAAAAATTAAACAATTTCTACTGCTGTTATTGCATTGGGAAAATCATACACGTCTATAATAGTTTCGGATTTTCATAACAGACGGCGCGCTAATGCATAATAATATTAGAGATATATTCTTTTTTATATAACGTATAACTAGGAATGGAACACGTAGGTCAAAAATAATATATATGCGTCATTTTGCCATCTTAAACTCTTAAAATTATAGTAACGTCTAAACGAAAAATATCAGGATAACCAAATTATATTAGGGAAGAATACCTCTAACTTATTGTGTGTGAAAACACGCATAGACAATATGAACAATGACATTGATTCTTCTAATCAATTGTTACCGAAATAAAAATTAAGATCAAATAAAGATAATAAAGGAGCAAATAAAGGGTAGATAAAATTTGTAAGGAAATGGATATAGTTGTATATACGTATAAATTGCAAACACGCAAAGAAACAAGAATATTTAAGTATTTCATTAACAGCGTTGTTTGAAAATTCTCAAATAAAATAATATTAAGACTTTACTATAGAACCAGCAAAACACCTCTTTGGCAGATTGTCAAGATTCCATTTGATCCCTTGTGAATCTCATGGAATAAAGTCCGTCCTAGACTAACGAGGGCCATTAGCTTGAAACCATGGTTTCTAGGTGTACGCTTTTCAGTTTGTCAAAGCTGGTGTTGTGGCTTTGTCACCGACCCGAGGCCGCTAGTTTGCGGCGACGGTCAATAGATAGCGTCTAGTTTTGACGTCTATCTTGATGGGATATGCCACCTTTGTCTTTTTAAGATCAATATTCTCCCGGCAAAAATTCCATCAATACTTACTATTGAGTATCTACACAAATTGATATATTTAACCTCTTGAGTAAAATTAATCATGCCTCCAGGGAAAAGTATATTTTCAAAATATTTTTATAATTCTCTAGGTTTCGGGTACGGACGTCCTTCCACAGGAGAAAACCTGGTATAATAATTCGCCAATAGAACACGAGTTAAATTTAATCGGATACTATTTCACATAATATTTTATATATAATTTTATAGATATAAAAATATTGTCTGCCCTTCCGGTCCTTCGCGACAACGCCGCTTCCTCCTTCGTGGATCACCTACCCCGGGCTCCCGTTGCTCTTCCTCTGCAGATCTGCCCTGTTGAGCATTCAAAGACCACCGAGAACCACCAATCAGGTGGAACTCCTCTCCTCTGGCAGTATCTCTCGGTCTTACCACTGGTGGGGGGACACGAGAGACTTACCAGAAGAGCAACTACTGTGATGTTGTGGAGAGAGTCATGACAGCAACCGGCACAGAGACTTCAAACACCCCTTTTTTATTGTCATTTCTACTACACATTACATATAAATAGAATAACATTCAACGGGTATTTACAATTATTTACACTCCAGAGCCAATATGAACATCTATTTACAACTATTTTGCTCCAGGAAACAGGAACACAGCAGTCGGCGATATCCACACTAGTTCCATACGGAAATAGGCGAAAGCGCCATCTATTAGCGGAGGTTCTGGGTGTTTCGAGGCCTTATATACGACAATATCTATTGGCGAATTATTATAGCAGGTACTACTGTAGAAGGGCGTCCGTGCCCGAAAGCTAGAGAATCATTAAAATGTTTTGAAAAGACACTTTTCCCTGGAGGAATGATTGATTTTACTTAATATTGATACTAGGAATTCTTGTATAGAATATTTAATTTTTATAGTTTTTGTATGAAGATGTGAACATACTCCAGCACCTGCTGTATAATGTGGGATATCTTGTTGAATATAGATTCTATATTCAACAAGATTTTAGCCAGTTGTGTCAGAACATCATTGCAGCAAGCAAGAAACCTTGAAAAGCTTTATCTATCATCTATATTCAACAAGATATTAGCCAGTTTTGGTAGAACATCATTGTAGCAAGCAAGAAACCTTGAAATGTGGTATATATGAGTGATATTGATGAAATAATTTAGAAAACATTAACGTAATATTACAATTTCATCCATTAAGAAATAAAATTCACTTCACGCTTTCCCAGCAGCCACCCGCAGTTCTATGAAGTATAAAATCACATTTTCCACATCCAGGGATTTATTTTTAATATCTAAAAAGATAAAATTCATATTTAAAGCATCAATAAGTTTTAAAAGGGGAGATGAAATCTAAAAAAAATACCTTTTAGATTTATCAGAAAGGATTTTCAAACTAGATTTTGGAGATTAAATATAGTCATTGTCATGATATTATCAAATATTTATTCTTCATAATTAGCATTCTGCTATGTACAGTGTATATTACCTTTTCGATGATTTTGTCCAATTTATCGCTTGTTGGAGATTTTGTTTGCTCACAAGTAATCGCAATAAAATGCATAAAATTATTTTTTAAAGCTAAGCATTATGACGTCTATAATAAATCGTATTTCAAATGAATACAAGTATGTATATTTGTGTATGATTACTTGTATGTATATAGGAGCCGCGCGCGCGCGTAAAACTGTTCATATATTAAAATATTTTACAAATATAATTATGAAATTTCTAATTAGGCATTCTATATAGATAGAAAAGTGCTATATTTGGCATTAATATTAGGTTTTCCCGATAGGATATTGATATGAAAAATAAAGCTTTTTGTAACACTATAGCATAGTCTTGGCCTAAAGTTTTCGAATCTCAAGACATATTCGAATTATTCCTTAAAGTTTTTGAAGTGAATAAGATGGGAGAGTGAGCTCAACCTAGTCTACTAGTGGGTTTTTAATTTTGAATTTTTTTTTTTAGTAAATTAAATTTAATTGCCATCTATCGTTATATTTTACACAAATAAATTTACTGGTAATGCGCTTCTTTTAAATATCATCAAATGTTATCTCTACAGACCTTACTGCAATGATATGAGTTATTGAATTAGAGGGCTTGGCTCATCAGTAGTGATTTGGCGAAACCGCTGAGAGGGTTCACTACTGATGAGCCAAGCCCTCTCATTCAATGACTCATAATATCATTGCAGTAAGGTCTGTAGAGATAATATTTGATGATATTTAAAAGAAGCGCATTGCCAGTAATTTATTTGTGTAAAATTATGTTTTTATTCATTTTGTAAAATCTTGTGTAACATATTCAATAATATCAAATGTAGTTTAAAACAATATAGTTTTAATTTCCTAAATACTCAGAGATAATAAATGTTTACAATATAGATGTTAATGAACTACATTGGTATATGAAAGAAACAATAAGATGAATTTTGTAATTTTCTTAAATATTATGAGAAATTATCATAGATATATTACATGTAGAACAAATATATATGATATAAATAAAATATGAATGAGATTTTCTTTTGTATTCTTGATCATGTTAAGGATTATGGTAATGCAGTCGTGGTTAACAATCTTGATAGAATAATAATAATAACATTGAAGATCAGAGATTTCTTTATTTGAGCTGAGGAATATATAAAAGCACATAATTTGATAAAAGTAATGCCTGGCTTAAGGCGAGTAGAATAAGGAAAACAAAAGATTATTTACATAATGTACAAAAGTTTTGAGCCAGCCAACGGGAAGAAACAACAACGAGTTTTTATAAGGGAAGAGTGACCTCTGGCGGTCGATTTAGCAGAGAATTTGTATCTATGAAATTATAATTTAAAATAAAATAATATTTTTATATAACATATATATACAAAAGTAAGATGCATATTATATGGAAATTTAAAACTCTTACAACGGGTTTTAGGCCAATCATATAAAGATTGTTATATTTGAACAAATTTTGTTCCAATTAAAATAAAAAGGGCGTACCTGTAATTGTGAAAGAATATTTTCACAAACTTATTTAAAAGAAAAATTGTTTACATTTTTCACAGATCCAGGTAAGCCCCTTTTATATAAATACACGCCTTTTTAATTCAAAATTTTGATCTATCAATGTTTCAATTAAATAGAATAATTTCACTACCCTTAAGTTCAGCATATATAACAAACCTTTTGAATAATTCCACAGACAAAAATTGTTATTAATTTCTTCTAGAGAGTCGTTAATAAAACTTTAGATAGCAATGGTATACTAAAGGTTTAGATTGGTTGACTTTGATTGGTTCCAACACATTGGCTTTGTATAAAGATCAATAAAATATGTATACATGTTCCACTCTACCTTTGATAAGAAAAAACTATAAAATTATATAATTGGTTCAATATCATTTGGCAAAGTCGTTGTACAATTCTATATGAAATATTTAGTTCTACTGTCTATATAAATAAAAGGAATTTAAATTTTATTGTGCTTGTCATAGAGTTCAACAATGGTTAACTCATTCAAATGAAACTTCGCTGTTGTATAGAGTTAGAACTTGTGAACTCTTTCTATTGAATATTGATATATGTGACAGTTCATTGTAGTTTCAGAATCCAAGAATTATGCTAGCTGAGTATTTCCGAATCTATAAACCTCCGTGTGTTTTGTGTGAAAAGAGAGAAAACCTATCTTATTCAAAATATGTTTTGAAATTAAAGCTGGTACCTCTATGGTCAGTTTTTTTATCCCTCATAGCCTCAGATAGAGCCAAGTGGAAACTAGAACATTGGATAACCAACAAAAGAAACTAAGATAGAAAAGATAACGTAGCTACATAGATTACATTAAAATGAGAATATAAACAGTATAAATAAATAATAACAAATAAAATAAAGATACGCATTGCTACTTTTTATATTCTTACTAGACGAATGACCCGGGCAACGCCCGGGTTTACCCGATTAAATGTTTTATTCAAACACTATTCGTTACAATTATAAATTGGCGCCGTGGATGTCACTCTTGTGAAACGTCCCGCTCCAAACTTTACAGTCAGATTAGTTACGATATAAATCTTCAAATCGAGCGAGCGTCTATAAATATTTCGATTTAGATCAAGTATTCTAATTATTAAGCGAACTATTATTAATAAAATTTTGAGAAGATTTCGATTTTAAACGTATTTATAACCTTGATAGAGGGCGCTGTTCGTGAGCTAAGTAGAATAATTTGAATATATAGTTTTAATATTTAATTTATATATAATTTAAAATAGCCTATCGTTTTCCTCGTATTTTTTTACCCATGTATGGAGAAGATATAATATAAATGAGTTTTAAAAATTGTTTAAAAAAAAATGCATCGGCCGGGAATCGAACCCGGGCCGCCCGCGTGGCAGGCGAGCATTCTACCACTGAGCCACCGATGCGTATACAAAATGGCCTTATTTGGGTATTCATTCCATTCCGGATTACTCCGCGTAAAAAAATAGTTCTTCAAATTAAAAAAAGAAATAGCCAAAAATAATAAGCAAAATGTAGCCAAAAATTTTCCTCAGGTTTATAAAAAGTGACATGCAAAATTTGGAACCAATTGGTTCAGTAGTTTTTGAGTTTATCGCGAAACAGACAGACAGACAGGAATTGACTTTTATATATATATAGAGATATAGAGATATAGAGATAGAGATAGAGATTTCATATTTTATAGCCATTTCTCTTCATATAGATTATACTAGCGGATGTGTACCCGGCTTCGCCCGGGTTTTATCCGAGTGAAAGTTTGCCTAACGAATATTATTGATAATGATGTTAATAATATTCATTACATTATATATTCATATAATATATTTTCCGATCAAACATATGCTCTCTCTCTCTACTGAATAGATTTTTAAAAAAAGATATATATAAATAAAAATATCTAGAGATATACTAAATGATCTTAGCCAAAAGGCCGAGAAACGATATTTTATATATAGAGACGACCTGGCTTCGTGTGTCTTCTGCTCGAGTGAATGTTTCGCTGGTAGAATTTTGTTCCTGCTTACTAATAATTATTATCTGGCTTCGCTCGTGGACTGCTTTAGTGAATATTCCCCTAAAGAATTTTGTTTATGTCAATCAAGCATGATACAGCAATATTGTCATAATCATTTCTGACTAAAAAATAATTGTTGCTGAGTACTTGGCTAATTATAATTTTTCTTGGTTAAAAGTGAGACAAAAAGTTCTTCCAGATATAATTCTCTGTCCTGCTCAAATTTTAGCGAGATTAGTTCCCGGCTTCGCCCGATTTTTACCCGAGTAAAAGTTTGCCTAACAAACATTTGTTAAAACGATTCTAGCAAACATCCAATCCCTTCTGAATCTATACTTGTCTATACTCTCAATAATTTGAAAATTTTCCGGTTCCCTTCAAAAATACTCGATAAGTTGAAAAAAATCAGTATTAATTGGTCCACTCGGTAATTTAAAGTTGAAGGAATAGTATCTTGCTACAAACGAAGATTTGTAAATAACTGTATTTAGCGAATGTACCCGGCTTCGCCCGGTTTTTAATCCGAGTAAAAGTTTGCCTAACGAACATTTGTTAAAACGATTCTAGAAAACATCCAATCCACCTACTCGTATATATTGATTTATAAACGTATATAAATATAAATATTGTTATATGCGTTTAAATATATTTTTGAAACACATAATTCTTTTAAAACATTTATTATATTTTAAATAAAATATTGTCACTTTTATGAATTTTATAATTTTTTTTTTTTTCTCAATGAAATATATATATATTAATTTAAAAATTCATTTTGTTATCATCATCACATACAATGTAATTTTTTTATATAAACAAACGATAATAAACAACAACAACAATGTAATTTGCATCTTTATTATTATAAAACAACAACAAATTAAATTAACAATGTAAAAAATATATTTTAACATTACATTTTAACATTTAACACAAAAATGTTACAATATTTTCTTTAAATATATATTAATATTAAAACGCCAAGTTTTTTTTACGTCATTGGAATATTATATTAATAAATTCTCAAATTAAATTTATAATACTTTTAACACATTTTAAGCATTGTTACAATTTATAAAGAAAATTTCACCAGACGCCGCTAGAGGCGCTGCTTGCGAGTGAAAGTAGAAAATTTGCAAATAAAATTACAAAGAATATTTATTTCAAATCAAATTCATACCAGAAACCTTCCCAGTAGTATAGTAAATAACTTCCTAAAGTTTCACGGCGATTGGATAATCTTACCTTTTAAAAACAATCATCGTGTGAACAAATAAGATTCATCGTGTTTACAAACCACGTGTAAATTATTAACCAATCAAATTCATTTATCGTCGCGACCAGTGCTGCGCCCAAGCGGTAAAAGGCCTGAATTAACGCTTTTTGGTTTTTTATTTTTTAAAAAAAGCACATTAACCTTTTTAGTTTTTTGAATAGCCTATATGTTAAACGAAATCTTCAGCTACCTACATGCGAAATTCCATAATGATTGAGTCAGTAGATTTTGCGTGATGCGATAACAAACATCGATTTCGCATTTCATTTTTATAGATATAAAGGATTATAACAGAATTCCTTCAGTTGTGAAATAAATCCATATCCTATAAACATCAGTTTTCATAAAATCATTAATTCCACCATAGAAAAAGAAATAAAACAAATTACCTTTTTTGTACCTACTGATCATCAGAACCGAAAGTTTCACACAATAGCTAATTGTTGTACTTACGTTCTGAAGAGCCGCGAGGAACCTTGGAGACAACATAGGTTTTCAGGTTACAAGTGTCAACAGGACAAGTAGAATACTAAACTGATAGCATTATGGAGATGGTTTTATAATAAAGATTATCTTTATGTTAAAGAAATAAGATAACAACTATGTGAAAAAAGATAACTAAGATTATCAAAGGCATAAATGCAAATTATATTAGGATAATTGAAAATAATAGACCAATTTAATAACATAGAATGAGCTGACGAACTCATGTTTAAGTTATCAGGTAACAACTATAAACTGGATAAGTAGAGAATACTAAACTGATAGGATTATGAATATGGTATTTATGATCAAAATAAGATAACATTTATGTAAAACAAGGTAACTAAGCTTATCAAAGGCATAAATACAAATTGTTAGACAAATTAAAGGAAATGAACAAATTAATAAAATAGAATGTTTATAATACCATTTAATGCAGCTTATAATTGTAAAACGACATTTGAAAATTATCCCCAATGTGGTTCTTTTGAACGAGATATCGAAATTTATTTTAAGGAGAAATAACGATTATTTCTAACCTTAGGGATGAAGTATGAAAGGATGAATTGTGAAGAGTAATGATAAACGGAAAAATAAAGTGTCCAGGGATGGGAATCGAACCCACAGTGTTCCGCTTATCGGGTAGATGCCATTTCCACTAGGCTACCCTGGACATATCACAATTCATCCTTTCATACTTCATCCCTAAGGTTAAAATTATCGTTATTTCTCCTTAAAATAAATTTCAATTTTTCGTTCAAAAGAAACACATGCGGGATAATTTTCAAATATCGTTCTACAAAATAGAATGTGTTGTCAAAAATCTCTATTTAACAATATTATTAATAAACCTCCCATCCGCTACACTTTCAAGTCTTATGGACCCATAAATTGAAGTGATGTCAAAAGTCTAAACTCTCTAGGCGTTTCTTAGATTCCCTTCGGTCAATCCAATATATAAACAAGATAGCGAACCTCCTGGGTAAGTACCTATTCCAAAACCTTCTTCAAACAATCTGTTTCATATCAGTAAATATTTTTCATATAATTCAATATGTATATACCAATTGCATTAAAAAGGACTCAGAGCAGAAGCTTTACACACTCAAGATAGAGGACATAGCGACTGCTGTGATAGAGATGTATGGGAACATCTGAGGTTCTTCTTTGGATACGACAACAACAACAATACAGTATACACTCCCAAGATAGAGAACATTGCGACTGCTGTGATAGAGATGTATGGAGACATCTGAGGCTCTTCATTGGACACGACAACAATAACAATACAGTATACACACCCGAGATAGTGGACATTGCTGCTGCTGTGATAGAGATGCATGGAGACATCTGAGGCTCTTCATTGGACACGACAACAACAACACTACAGTATACACTCCCAAGATAGAGGACATTGCGACTGCTATGATAGAGATGTATGGAGACATCTGAGGCTCTTCATTGGACACACACACACACACACACACACACACACACACAACACACACACACTCAACAACAACAATTACATTAAACATTTCGGCTAATAGTTTTCATATATTAATCCGAAAACATAAAAACATTCAGTATTACTAATCAAGAAACGGTATTTTGCCAATTCTGGAAAATTTCAAAATCAACGATTAGTATATATTTATTCCGAATGAGGGCGCAATCCATCAGCAACCTTAAATTGCATGATCAGGAAATGCCTTTTTTTCTCAAGATATATACCTGATCCAAGTACAAATTCAATTTTGTACTATTTTCACATGTAACGATAAAGCACAATTTGGATTATATATAATGAACACAAGGTAATAAGACCAAATCCAAATAAAAAAATAATGTGTGACGTTTCAGTAACATCGCTGTTACCGAAACGTCCCACACTTTATTTATTTGGATTAGGTCTTATTACTTGGTGGAAACATAGTACAAATGTGATATTGTACTATCAATTTCACGATAAGGAGATGCCTTTTTCTTAAATTATTACTTTGTGTTTTTGTTTTCACATGTAAAATAGAATTATATAAGAGGCCAATTTATAAAGGTGTTTGTAGTAAAAACGTCAGGTGAAGAGATATAGATTAAAGATACTTTATTACAACTTCTATAAAAGATTATAGAGGTTGATATACAATACATATGAATAAATATTATTATATAATGATAAATATATAAATATATTTGAAGCAAAGTAGGCATATACTGACCAGGAGCACATGTACCTTTTAGATGGCGCATGTTTCTGTCATCAAGAAAATGGGTTGGCCAAATATCAGGGAACAGGCTAAATCAACGTTTAGTTGATTTCTGTTCCACTAGATGGCGCTCTGTTATCTAAAAAGCACATGTTCTCCTGGTCAGGATATGCCTACTTTGTTTTTAATATCAGCATCTGACCTTTTTTTATATTGTTTTTTCATATGAAAATATGAGAGGAGAGTGATCCCGATGCTTGAAAGCTATGTGATTGAATGTAGTAAACATGTTTATGAACATTTCTTCTTAATTTGATATCTTATTGAAAGTGTGTTGGAAACTATCCAAAAACGAGATTAAGAAGAGAGACCTGCAGTAATGGAGATAATTAACAGCTTTATTGACTCCTAGTCAATATCAAAATAAAAAATAAGAGTTAGAATACAGTATTGTAATAAAAATAGAAAATATTTACACCAGACGAAACCTTCTCTGAAGGGACGTCAGGATCAGGTGCTACAAGCCGCCCTGAATGTGGACAAGCCCTTGCTTATTGTGTAGTTTTTGTCCCCAACATTCTCAATGGCAATGTTGAAAAATTCGCACAGAATTTTCTAGTGTTCAGGCGAGAGTATCTCGAGGACATCCTTCCTCTCAGGGCGGTATAGAACCGCCCACATGATGTCGTCCCTAAACATGTCCTCATATGAGGGGGTCTAAGAATGATTCATCGTTCAATTGGGTAAAAGTCGTCTCTACCTGATCCTCGAGCTCCTTCTCCTGAGAGGGGAGCTGGATTTGGGTCATGGGGGTAGGAGAAGATGCAGTAATGGAGAGATAGAACAATCCAATAAGAGAATCTATTTATTCACCAAGTTGTGTTAGTTATTAAGACACGGCCTTCCAATTATTTATTAACGTCTCGAGCTAACTAAATATTCATTCTATTGTTATATGGCGCGTGTCATCCATCTTAGCTTATTTAGTTCTTCTCTGGTGAATGTATTTTCCTATTTATTATCAGTTGCGATTATATTCGTATTATATAACTCGTATATTACTCGTACATCTATATGTATGTCTCTTTTCGAGGAATATTATTGGAAAGACTTGAATCAAAACCTAATTAGATATATATGTATTTGAAGATCACTATGATTAAATTATTTATGATTGTTACACACTGTTTTAAAAAGAATTATTCTTTTGTATCTCAAATTGCGACACCAGTTTTGACAACGAATTAAAGACTAATCTACTGGAATGACTTCACCTTACATGAATCCGATCCGGGATAGACATATGCAGGACAGTGGGCAGTAGCTCTGAGTCTGACATCTTATTAAACGTACATTTTTACACTTAGACTACACTAAGTATAAACTGGTCTAAAACTAGATTAGACTACTAGACTAGACCTAACAAGCATATTGACCCGATGATTTTGATAAGAGAAAAAATAACGCTTTAATCAATGCTCAAGAAGAAAACTACTGAAAAAATAAATTTTAAAATGTACCTACAAATACAGTTAAACCTGTCTATAGCGCCCCTCTTGGGACTCACCAAAATAGGGTGCTATAGAGAGGGAGTGCTATAGACAGGTCACTTTTAATGTAAATCGCACCGTACTACGTATTTAAAATCAGGCGCTATAGAGAGGAAGGCACTATTTAGAGGGGGTCGCTATAGACAGGTTTAACTATACCATTATTTATTTAGCTTACCAGGTTCTCTCCTGGAATCACGTACAGAATTCGCCAACTATCCGGGCTGTTCAGCTAAGTCTTCTTGGTTTACACACAGAAGGAAAGAAATACAAATGGAAATCCTTATTCCGTGCGTGCTGATTCCTGCCAGGTTCCCATTGGTCTTCGCTGGTGGTTGGTGATGTCCACAGTGGGATAAATAACAATGAAACGGTTTTGAAAGATCAAAAATTGACTGTTTCATATTCTTATCAATCTAACAAATCAAATATTTACAAGAACTTGTCTGATTCATTGGCTAATGAGATATATTCGTCTCTACTTTTACTTCAGCCAAAAGGTGAGAATATGGTTAAAAATACTTAATAAGACTGTAAAACGACATTTTAAAATTATACTGCATGTGTTTCTTTTCAACGAAAAATCCAAATTTATTTCAAGGAGAAATAATGATTATTTCAAACCTTAGGGATGAGGTATGAAAGGATGAATTGTGAAGAGTAATGATAAACGGAAAAATGAAAGTGTCCAGGGATGAGAAACTGGGTCCCTGGACACTTTTATTTTTCCGTTTATCATTACTCTTCACAATTCATCCTTTCATATCTCATCCCTAAGGTTAGAAATAATGATTATTTCTCCTTGAAATAAATTTGGATTTTTCGTTGAAAAGAAACACATGCGGTATAATTTTAAAATGTCGTTTTACAATCACAAGCCGCATTATATTATACTAAATAAGATTATTAAGAAGACACGCGGTGGTAGGTTTGTCTTTTCTACTAAGGCATAACTAATTACCTATTCGATAATATTTTATATTATTCTTTATTATTTTCCATTATTGGTCTCCGAGAAGAGTCTATATAAGACCAGATGTCATAAAAAATGTTTATGTTCTCGATATTCACTAAAATTATTTCTCATATCTTTCTCCAAAATTTAAACCACTCTCCCGATTTGGTCTCATAAGTTTTTCACTGGCTTATAGAAGACAACCACGGCTTTACCCCAATACCCATCTACAAGAACTACATTGGTTCGCATTATTTGAATTATATATATGCTGGCATATAGTGTACAGATGTATCTGTGCGGATTCACAACGTAAGAAACATTATATATGTGTAATCTCTACTGGTAAAAATTATTTCTTTTTAAGCCTTGAGGGAGTGCTATAGACAAGTCACTTTTAATGTAATTAGTTAATCCAGGTTCTCTTCTAGAATCACGTACAGAATTTGTCAACTATCCGGGCTGTTCACTCAAGTCTTCTTGGTATACACACAAAAGGAAAGAAACACAAATTATTTTTTAAAAATATTTCCCCTAAATATATTAATATGAAAATTATATTTTATATTAAGCTCATGTCCGTATATTGCTTAAACTAAGCTGCCGTCTAATGAAAATACAGGGTATATAAGAAAACCAGTCCAATACAATAGTTGAGCGGTCTGGAGATTAATTTGACGAAACCGCTGAGAGAGTTCACTACTGATGAGCCAAGCCCTCTCATTCAATAACTTTTATCATTACATTGAGGTCTGTAGAGGTATTTGATGTTTGCGAAAAGAAACACATTGCATAAAAAAATTAATTGTTCTAAATATTTAGGTTATCATTTTTTTAGATTTTCATTTATTTTCAGCACATTCAAATTTTCATAAAGTATAATTTGAAATTATTTTTCTTCTTCTCTTATTTTATATTAATTTTACTTTATTTTCAATACAAAATAAATTAAATAGACGAATCTTTGAATTATTAGAAATTGGAAAATTATATTTATATAAAATATATTTTGTAAACCTTTTCTTATACATCCTTGTGTTTTCTACAAGCTCTATTTTTTAAAAAATGTTTTCAAATTTTTAAAGTTTTAATAGGGGGAAGTTTAATAAATCCCACAATATTTATTGAACTTGTATATTTTGTTTGACTATAAAAAGCATATAAAAATTTCCAAATTGGTACATTTTACACACAGATACCCTTTTAAAAACTGTAAAATAAAATAAAATTATGAACAAATATGTAAATGCTTTTTAAATAAATATTAAATGCGTTTCTAATTTAAAATATAAATCCCATTTTACATATATTATATTTGGTATTTTGTTGAACGTTATATTTTCACGAACTGTGTTCATATTTGTAATTAAAAGAAACTGTATGTGTGTAATAACGCCTGGTAATATTGCCCGATCTGTCGGAATATATATTGTTGCACCAGGTTGCGGCTTGGCAGACTCTTCAACCTTGATCCTCTCCTGAGCCATCTTACCAGAGCGTGTCTCAACCATCCTACAAATTTATATAAGGGAATAATGAGATAACTCTACTTTAAGTCACCTCCAGAATAATTTATTTATTTCTCACATCAAAGAGAGCAGTGAAGTCACACAGTATACCAAAATACAAATGGGGATTTTATAATACATAAATCTATTTATAATATATATAAATTCTGTTTAATAAAATAAATAAATATAAAATATAAATTTGAATATAAAATATATGAAAAATAAATATTACAAATTAAAATAAATTAGGTGCATTAGCCATGATGCAACAATATCAACTAATCGTTTTTTTTTTAAATTATTATTCTCGAATTGGCTAAATACCCATTCTTGATTAATCAAGAAAAGTTAACCACATAAGCGTTTCCGGCTATTGGCCCTTATCAGCGTGCTGCAAGCTGTACCTCAACGACCAAAAGAAAAAGGTCTTTGAAAATGAATATTTGCCTGAAAACCGCATGTGTTTCTTTTAAACGAAAAATCCAAATTTATTTCAAGGAAATATAATGATTATTTCTAACCTTAGGAATGAGGTATGAAAGGATGAATTGTGAAGAGTAATGGTAAACGGAAAAATAAAAGTATCAATGGATGGGAAACTGGGTCCCTGGACACTTTTATTTTTCCGTTTATCATTTCTCTTCACAATTCATCCTTTCATACCTCATCCCTAAGGTTAGAAATAATCATTATTTCTCCTTGAAATAAATTTGGATTTTTCGATGAAAAGAAACACATGCGGTATAATTTTAAAATGTCGTTTTACAATCACAAGCCGCATTATATTATACTAAATAAGACTTAAGAATACACGCGGTGGTTGGTTTGTCTTTCTACTAAGACTGTGCATAGCTAATTACCTATTCAATAATAATTTATATTACATTTTATTATTTTCCATTATTGAACTCCGCGAAGAGTCTATATAAGACCAGATGTCATGAAAAAAATGTTTCTGTTTTATATATTTACTAAAATTATATCTCATATCTTTCTCCAAAATTCAAACCACTCTCCCGATTTGGCCGCAGAAGCCTTTTACTGGCTTATAGAAGACAACCACGGCTTTGCCCCAATACCCATCTACAAGAACTACATTGGTTCGCATTATTTGAATGGTATATATGCTGGTATATAGTGTACAGATGTATCTGTGCGGATTCATAACGTAAAAAACAACATTATATATGTGTAATCTCTACTGGTGAAAATTATTTCTTTTTAAGCCTTGAGGGAGTGCTATAAACAGGTTACTTTTAATGTAATTAGTTAACCCGGGTTCTCTTCTGGAATCACGTACAGAATTTGTCAACTATCCGGGCTGTTCACTTAAGTCTTCTTGGTATACACACAAAAGGAATGAAACACAAATTATTTTTAGAAAATATTTCCCCTAAATATATTAATATGAAAAATATATTTTATATTAAGCTCATGTCCGTAGATTGTTTAAACACCCTAAGCTGCCTTCTAATGAAAATACAAAGTATATAAGAAAACCAGTCCAATACAATAGTAGAGCGATCTGGAGATTAATTTGACGAAACTGCTGAGAGGGTTCACCACTGATGAGCCAAGCCCTCTCGTTCAATAAATTTCATCATTACAGTAAGATCTGTAGAGATATTTAATGTTATATGCGAAAAGAAACACATTGCATGAAAATTAATTGTTTTAAATATTTTGGTTATCATTTTTTTTTTAGTTTTTCATTTATTTTCAGCACATTCAAATATTCTTAAAGTATAATTTGAAATTATTTTTCTTCTTCTCTTATTTTATATTAATTTTACTTTATTTTCAATATAAAATGAATTGAAAAGACGAATATTTAAATTATTAGAAATTGGAAAATTACATTTATATAAAATATATTTTGCAATCATTTTCCTTTACATCCTTGTGTTTTCTACAAGCTCTATTTTTTAAAAAATGTTTTCAAATTTTTTAAAGTTTTAATGGGGGGAAGTTTAATAAATTCCACAATATTTATTGAACTTGTATATTTTGTTTGACTATAAAAAGCATATAAAAACTTCCAAATTGGTACATTTTACACACAAATACCCTTTTAAAAACTGTAAAATAAAATAAAATTATGAACAACTATGTAAATGCTTTTCTAAATAAATATTAAATGCGTTTCTAATTTAAAATATAAATCCTATTTTACATATATTATATTTGGTATTTTGTTGAACGTTATATTTTCACGAACTGTGTTCATGTATTAATAAAATAAATAAATATAAAATATAAATTTGAATATAAAATATATGAAAAATAAATATTACAAATTAAAATAAATTAGGTGCATTAGCCATGATGCAACAATATCAACTAATCGTTTTTTTTTTTAAATTATTATTCTCGAATTGGCTAAATACCCATTCTTGATTAATCAAGAAAAGTTAACCACATAAGCGTTTCCGGCTATTGGCCCTCATCAGCGTGCTGCAAGCTGTACCTCAACGACCAAAAGAAAAAGGTATTTGAAAATGAATATTTGCCAAATACTGGAATAATTAAAAAATCAACAAATAGTTGATATACATTCCGACAGATGGAGCAAGCCATCAGCAACTTTTAGTTTTACGATCAGAAGATGCCTTTTTCTTTACGAATATTTCATATAATAATAACAATAATAATAATTTCCCCCGCTTGTATGTGTACAACATTTGTTTAAATACGTGTATGATAGTATACAGCGTTCTCCTATAAATCTAAGCATTATTAAATGTATACGCGGGCAGTTGGCGTTTCTTGCGCTCCAGGGGCCTGGGTTATCCTTATTTCTCTCTCTCTCTCTCTCTCTCTCTCTCTTAATTGTTTACAAAAAAAAAAAAGATTCGTAACATCGTTCAAAAATACGTTTAGAATTTTTTTTTTTACAGTAGACAAAAACAAGATAAACAAATGAGAAATTTCTGTCCAAGAAGATTTCGATTTTTTACCAAGTGTGGTAATCATTACAGTAAATCTTTTGATAAATCGGTAGATTCTTCTCTCGAAGGTGTCCCTTATATATCTACTCTAAAAATGAATA
Source organism: Cordylochernes scorpioides (assembly GCA_030710605.1). Lineage (NCBI taxonomy): Eukaryota > Metazoa > Arthropoda > Arachnida > Pseudoscorpiones > Chernetidae > Cordylochernes > Cordylochernes scorpioides. The sequence goes on along the minus strand of CP092871.1, from coordinate 28,358,193 downwards.
TGATAATTGTCGGCACATACAACCCTAATATAACAACGCTCTTAAATTAATCAAATCTAATAGAAAACATTATAGGTCCCATTAAGAAACTACATTGGAGAATTTGTAATGGGTAATTTGGACTGATGGTAAACCTATTATTACGTAGGTTGGAATGTTCACTTTGATATAACAGCCGTTTATAATCTATATAACTAATAGATCTTCAACGCGAATCTTATGTCTTAATCAACAACAACAACAAAAAGGCTTTTATTAGGGCCCATTGCCCTGTATGGATTCGCCATACAACAACAAAATAATACAGAATTTTTTTCTCCCTTTCCCCATGTGCACGTGAGCCTTTGTTTGAAAAGGGATTTATTTACGCAACTGTTCTAAAACTTTCATCATTACTTCTTTTGTGTATAAATCTATTTACAATTGATCTGTAGAAATTATAGAGTTCTATTGCTATATTTTTCTTTTCTGAAATAGTTCTCAGCGTCTTCACTGGGTTGCTAAATCTCCAGAAGGTGTTTTTTAAGAGTTTTTTCTCTTTCTTCACCTATATTATCTTATGTCTTAATCATATATGTAGTCCTACTGTCCTCAAAGTTTATATCCATAGTTAATTTAAAATACTCTTTCTCTCCAAGAGTTCAGCTTCTGTATCGGTTTAAAAGGAAAACAGTCAAATGCAATATTACAGCGGTATGGTAGATTAAACTGGCGAAACGGAAGGAAGAATTCACCACTGATGAGTCAGGCCCCCTCCCATTATTTTATTATTACAGTAATGGCTGATGGAAATTCTGTATTTTGAAAAGATTCATATGTGTAAAAATAGTTTATTTAAACAAGGTAAAATCCTCTGGAGTAACTTGGTAAAGAGAGAACATTCAAAGACAAAGAGGATAAGTTTCTTTTTATAAAAAGAAACTTATCCTCTTTGTCTTTGAATGTTCTCTCTTTACCAAAAAATAGTTTATGTGGCGCGCTAATGTATCAATATTATATTTAAGACTTCAAAATCAAAGAAGGCAAATCCTGTCCACGAGCACATGGGCTTTTTAGATGGCATAATGAAAAATATATATATAATGGAAAAAAGATATATAATGGAAAAAAGGATATAAAATGAAAAATATATATATAATGGAAAAAAAAGATATATAATGGGGAAAAAAGATATATAATGGAAAAAAAAGATATTCAATTGAACTAATTATTCTTATTTAAATATCCCTCCCAGCGTGGCCCGATCTCTGGACAAGAGAGTCGATTATCCCAAGCTATGATTGAAATAAGACAAATTGGTTAATGCCGGACTTTTTCTATAAATCTTAAAAATAAATTTAACAATAAGCTTTTTCATAAAATAAACTTAGTATAGTCATTGTGTTGAATATATTATGAAATATTCTCTAAGAAGACAATTCCTGGCAAATTTCAAACTTTTCCTTACATCTAGAGTGTTTTTAGTAATGCTATTGAGTCTGTAACTTCAATAGTCATTATTATCTCCACTAGTAGAAATGTGAATGTTATGTCTGGTAGGAATAATGCCTCAGCTAACTAGTGGACCGTTCAATGGATTCTTCCATCCCAACAAAGCGTCAAAATGAAAGGAGGAAAAGTCACGAGGAACCTAAAATTAAAATTTGTTTGAAAAACTCTGGAAAAACTTTTGCCCCTCGCGCTGTAAAAGATAATTGGGGATTTTTCTAGTTGGGCTGCAATTATCTTCAGGTTACTTCAACTTTTTATTCTTTAGAAAATAATTTTAAATAGACCGTGGCGGTATGGAAATGATAGGGCCTCGTGTTGCAGGAACTTTAGGGATTTTTTACAGTCTTTAATTAACAACTTTTGAAAACGATAATAACCTGGATGCTGAAACAATGATCTGTATGAATCTATCTACACACTCTTTCTTCTTGGATCTAATCCAGACTTTTTTAGCGTGCACAAAAATCACCAACAATGGACAAATTCAACAAAGGATTTTGTGTATGTAGAAAAGTTAATAAAATATGCAATTTAAAGATGCACGCCGTAAAAATTCTCTATAAGAAATATCTTTAAAACCGAAAACCCTATCGAAAATAATGCTCGTCGTCTCAAAAATTGCTTTGCTTTAATATTAAATTTCATATATATATACATATAGTATATTTTAAACTGTAATTGTCCATATAAATAATCCGTCAATGGCAAGGGTTGAAAGTTCCATATTGAACAATCGACCTTCCCACAATACACCATCTACAGGACCAAAGAGGCCTCACCAGACCACCTCTTGGAATGTATGGGAGCCTCAAGACAGGACTTGTATTCCAACCCTACCAAGTTTATGAATTTGATCTATGAATATAGTCTCCATGACCTTGTATAATTATACAATGAGATGATAAAACAAAATAATTGTAATATAATTGAAATTTTATTTTAAATAAGCAACATAGTTCAGTACATAGAATGTAAACAACCTACGTTATCTATCTCTAACAATAACCTGTAAATAAATAAATCATCTAATACCCGAACAAATATATCTTATAATACGTTTTTTTTTTCTATGAATAATAGACACTTCGGCCAGTTAGAGTTCTTTTATTTTCTAAACGTTTCGACAAGAATATTTTGTCTTCGTTAGAAGAAATGAATAAAAATAAAGCATTTGGCAAAGCGTTAAAAACGCCTTGTCGAAACATTGAGAATAAAAAAAACTCTAACTGGCCGAAATGTCTATTTTTCATAGAAATATGAATCGATGCACTAGCGCGCCATCTGTTATCAAATTGCAAAACTATTTTAGACGCGTAATATTCTTTTTTTTTTTTAATATTTTAGAAATATGAATGCCGGCAAGGCAACGTCTATCCTTACGATTGTAATACGTTTGTTAATTATATAACGTAAACAAATATTCATAATTATACAATGGTATAATAAAACAAAATAGTGAAGAATGCACAAACAGATTTCTCAACGCTCTATTTATAGTCTGGAATATCGACGTAGAATAATTGGTGGCAGAGAGAAGGAGAAATCGATTGAAATTTAAGAATAAAGTTGGGATGAGGAAAAATAAGCTAATACACATATACAAAGCACACAGATGTATAAACAGCATTAATTATCGCTAGTGGAAGAAATAAATTAACCGGGTTAATTAAATTTTTAAAGTAAATAAACATTAATTTTCTTGTAATTGATTTCATAGGAGCTAAAAGCATCTTAATATATTTGGAAGGTATTTCTTAATATCCACTTTAATGTGTTCCACTTTAAAAGAAGGAGAGAGTTGAATAACGTTCCTAAATAATTGCAACCATGTTCTTTTGCAGTGGGATTTTAATCTTATACTAGAAAATCTTTTTATAAAAAAAATACTAATTAAAAACAAACTTTGTAGAAATTTAATGAAGAAATGAAGATACTGAGAAACATTTTAGTTTAAACGGAATAAATTTCTTAAATGATAATACGAATGTTTTTTTTTTTCTAAAATTTTTGTTAACTTGGAATGAATTCCATCATGAAATCATATCTGGCGTTCTAATATAAATTCTTAAAATTTTAAGATGTATTTTTCAATATAAATTACTATTTGAAAACATCTTTGCTTATATCAAATTACTTAAATATATTATTTATCAAAATCATGTGCATTATTTTTCAAATACAATTTCAGCATTCTTTCTAAGTATTCTTCATAGAACTATTTAACCGTCTAATCGTTCATATCAAGGTTGGAAGCACCTTTTAAATTCGTCATCTTTGATACCTGCTAACTTGGTCTGGTGAAGCTTGGTGTTTTACTCCGTAGACGTCAGCAAAAGACCTTCCTTCCAAGTTCCATTTCATCCTGGGGAACAACAAGAAGTTCCTGGTAGCTCAATCTTTCAATAAAGGCGTCTGGATCAAGGTATTTAGGGTTGATGATTCTTTGATTCTCGTTGAGATGTGAGAACTTCGTTTCCACTCTTCTAATTTAAAGATTAAAGGTCAGAATCTGTTGAAATATTCTCCATGACAACCCAGATAATTGTTATAATATGTCGGTATTCTTGCATTTCATTGATTAGTTTACGAAATTTGCCGATGTTGTCTTTGGTTCATGCATTGAGAGGACGATTGAAATTAGGTTGGTCTTCATTGGTTATTTATCCCTTTTTAGCTCACACTAATGGAGAAACATTGAAAAGATTGTACCTTTTATCCTGTATATCGGGATTGAGACAATAACTCTGAAAGATACACTCATGGATAAAACTTGTGGAAGTTGAACCTTTTATCCTGTATATCGGGATTGAGACAATAACTCTGAAAGATACACTCATGGACAAAACTTAAGGAAGTTGTACCTTTTATCCTGTATATCGGGATTAAGACAATAACTCTGAAAAATACACTTATGGATAAAACTTGTGGAAGTTGTACCTTTTATCCTGTATATCGGGATTGAGACAATAACTCTGAAAGATGCACTCATGGAGAAAACTTGTGGAAGCTGTACCTTTTATCCTGTATATCGGGATTCAGACAATAACTCTGAAAGATACATTCAGGGGCAAAACTTAAGGAAGTTGTACCTTTTAGCATTTCTATCGGGATTCAGACAATAACTCTGAAAGATACATTCAGGGGCAAAACTTAAGGAAGTTGTACCTTTTATCCTGTATATCGGGATTGAGACAATAACTCTGAAAAAAACACTCATGGGCAAAACTTAAGGAAGTTGTACTTTTTGTCCTGTATATCGGGATTGAGACAATAACTCTGAAAGATACACTCATGGACAAAACTTAAGAAAGTTGTACCTTTTAGCATGTATATGAGGATTGAGACAATAACTCTGAAAGATACACTCATGGATAAAACTTAAAGAAGTTGTACCTTTTAGCATGTATATCGGGATTAGGACAATAACTCTGAAATATACACTCATGGACAAAACATAAGGAAGTTGTACCTTTTAGCATGTATATCGGGATTCAGACAATAACTCGGGAAAATATTACAGTAACCTTTATTGAAGATACACGAGATAACCAAGTGTAAACAAAATTTCCTGTGTCCGGCGACATCAAATACATTCCGTTTTCTTATGTTTTGTCCATGAAAGTATACAAGGGTAATTCTATTCTTACATAGTTTAAATTTCTTATAACGGATGGCGCTCTAATGCATTATGTTAATATTATGTAGTATGATATAGTATTATTTTAAATGGAAAATATTTTATTGTTGGATTAAAAAAGCTTATCTTTTATTTATTTTGGAGTGTTGCAAGATTTCGAGGAAATTATTCTTCTCTCAACAATTCTTCAATCAATTCAAATCCTAATAACAATTTGCATGAGGGGCGAAGGTAGACAAATCTTCTATTGTTTGATTCACTATATGTATCTCGATGTCCTGGAAATATATGTGTGGTAATATATTTAAATATATACTTTCATATAAAAATATGTAACATAATTATAATGTAACAGAAAAATATGTGTACACAGTACAACTCGCCAGTTTGGTCATCATGTAAATACAAAACGAGATAATAAAGTTTGTTTGAGAGTCAGCCGGCGCCCAGACAGGAAAAAGAGTCTTCAAATTACAGAGTCAGACCGACAGAAAGTTCCCCCATGGCTTTAGAATAGATCAGACCCTCCTGGACCGGCGCTGGCCTCTCTCTCTCTGAGGTGACATCCAACATGCCTCGACCTTTTGTGCTATCCCATTGACGTCTGAAACCACTCTAACCATTGTGGCTACTATGACTGCATCTAACCTGCCTACCACGACAATCAACAGACAGGAAAACATATATATGCTATTTTCTTTTGAGATTTTGTTTCTATTCATGCATATCACATCAACTAAGTATCATCCCATGCGGATAATTTCTTCTTTATGAATATTTTTTTATTTGTCTTATAGAGACCATACTTATCTTTTGATAAAAAAAAACACCCGGTGCAACTTGAAAAGAGTTATTAGGGTATTATTAAAGTTATAATTCAATGCTATTGATGAAATAACAATAAATATCCAACAACATCGGATTTTTTCAAATTTTGGAAAGGTTTTATGCAAATATTTAGATGCGTTTTCTCAAAATAGAGAAGGATTCATTTTTTCACAAGATAAATGTTATTGTAATTCTCAAAATTGAAATATATCCCAATTTTATAGTAGATCATGTTTCACACATTTGTAAATTTTCCTTCAGTTTGTAACCATTTCCTCGGATTCTACTAAATCCACGTTGTAAAGAAGTGGGACAAAGTCCAGGGCGAAGAAAGAATCCATCGCTGGATCGATGGACCCTGTGAAGCCGCCATTATGTGAATAGAGGGACTGAATGAACCATTCAATGGACTCCTCTTTATTTAAAATGGGAACTCCCCGTTGTCTAAATATGGCAGTCTCTGTCTATACTCCTTCCTTCCCAACTTTCAAACAGATTTTTTTTTCTTCAAGTTCTTTTCATTACTTTGTTCCCATATCCGCTTTGGATAACTGAAACAAAGATATTGATGAAAACTCTGAGAATGTTTAATATTGATGTACTAAGCCGTTTCAATAGTTTTAAAAATCAATATATGCAGGATTTTAGATATTTATTTAAAGAATAACTTCTTAAGCATAAAATTGTATTCGATAGAAAATTTGAAATTATGGTTTACAACCAAGTTTTTAAACTTTTGCCATTGCTGAAGAGCCATATACCAAGTTCTAAAATAAATGAGCAGACAATTGACTTATTGCGTACCAGAGTCAATATGAAGAGGAATATATCAATATGTTAAGAAGAAATGTAATTTTATATAGTGTATGTTATGATACATTAGCGCGCCATCTGTTATAAAAATACGAAACTATTATAGACGCTTATGATTCTTTTAAGATATCATATATTTATAATTATATATAATTCTGCTGTTCTCAAAGATTATATCCATAGTTCATCTAAAATACCCATTCCAAGAGTCTAGTATCAGTATCAATATAAAAGAAAGATCGAAAAATGAAATATAACAGCGGTATGGTAGATTAAACTGGTGAAACCGTTGGGCCAGGCCCTCCCATTAATTAATCCATTGCAGAAAGGACAGTAGAAATTGTTTTATTTTTAAAAGAATCTTACGTGTCTATAATAGTTTCGAATTTTCATATAGTATATAGAGCTTTTCTTGAGTGCAATATTAACTCAATGGGAAGTTTATCGCCTGAGGTTTAGCCATGATCATATATGATGGAAAAAAGAGTGTTCTTATATATACTCTAAAACTAAAAATGCATATAAAAATGAATATATTGTCGCTGAATAAGTATTGTTAATACTCTGTTGTTAGTTTATAAACTAAAATATTTGGCTACGTCTTTACCCCTTACCACATTCTTGTAGATTATCACATATAAAATTATTATCACGTTTTGCATTCCTATAGATTTTGTTAATAAATTACTTTTAGATGGAAATTTTGGCGGGAGGATATTGATCTAAAAGAGACAAAGGTCGCCTCTCCTGTCAAAATAGATGGCGTCTAGTTTTGACGTCTATTTTGACGGGAGAGGCGACCTTTGTCTCTTTTATATTACTTTTCGTTTCAAATTTTGCAATACTTGTATTATATTCCGTGATTATAGAGTGTATGTATTATTCCCTTTCAGGGCAGTTGAATTGACTAGAAAACATTGTAACGATTGGGAATTTAAACTGGTGATAGACTCTTGGAATTATACCGCCGTATGAATTGTTGGGAAGACATTTGTTTCATAAAATATAATCGCTTTAAAGATATGAATAAGTAGAGAAGAGGACAACTATTTTAACTGCTTGTGAAGAAGAGGTTATACATCTATAAGCATATTGCTAACTACCAGTGTTGTCCTTCAGACTTATGTAGTTTTGGTTTTATTTACAATGGTGGTAGAAGTCCAAGATATTAGGTATGGTCAAGGAGATTTATTGGAAAATCTTTCTGCAATGATATCTTGAGAGTGAGGATTCTTAAGAGTGTGGCCATCTGATATCTTTGACTTTGGGAAGTTGGGCTGAGAAAGGTGGTCCACAGTTGGTCATCATTTTGGCAATGAGGGAGTTTTCCTTCAAAATGTTCGTGTTGTTCTTCTATACATAGTCAAGGCCATTTAGGTTCATTGTTGAATTACATCCATGTTTGATTATTGGTTGCATAAATAATAAGGGTAGAGAACGCCAGCTGATAAAGTTCATAAAAAACGAAAACTGACGTTTGCTGGATGCGCAGATCAGCAGGAGAGACATTGCTGACAGTGTTGGAGGGAAAGTTCCAGAGGAAGAAATCGAGGAAAGGAGACGACAGGGATACACAGACGATCTAAAACAATGGACTGGACGACACGAGGAGATGAAGAGGATGGCAGAGGAAGAATGAAGAGACCATGTGGCTTACCCTCAGTAGTGGAAAGCATTGAAGGAGGAGGAGGAAAGAATAAGATTTTTGGAAGCATTAAAGCATAAACGTTTCTTTTCATATTAAAAACTTCTAATGTCTTTACTGTGATGAAAAGAATATTTGGAGAGCTTGGTTTATAAGTAGTAAACCCTTCCCAACGGGTTGTCAATTTAAGACCGCTTTTTAGAGCTCTAATACTGTATAGGACGAATCTGCTTATATATGCTACACACACTGAATATTTCTAAACTTCCACTTTTCACAGTGTAGCATATATAAGCAGAATTGAGCAATACAGTATATGTAGCTCTAAAAGGCGGTCTGGTTAATTACATTAACGAATCCGCGAGGGAGTTCACCACTGATTAACCATCCCCTCCCAATATTTTTCATCGCAATGAGGACAGTAGAAGTTTGTTTTATGAGTAAAGAAAGATTCTATCTTTGATGCTTTCATCTCATATATATATATAGGGCGTTATTTTCTTATAATTAAGAGTTTTGCCGTAGTAGCAAATCTCCTGAGATTTCAGCTGTAGTATACCCTAATATCTAGGTATGTCCATAGATTAGGTGTGAACCGAGTTCTTTTATTGTGGGCATGCTTTTTTGAAAGGATTGCTTACTGTTGGATCGTTTTTGAAGACAACTCTCAGATTTATAAAATTAATTTATTAAACTTTAAAAATTTCTAGATATAGAGAGAGAAACGAATTAATTACCTCGTATTTAAGGCAACAAAAGAATCATCTAATTTACATACATCGTTCTAACCAGATTTAACTTATGCAAAACAGACGACAAAGAAAAAAATAAACAAATTAATAATAAAGGGCAAGTTCCTATTTTTTTACAAGCTTTCACATTCAAAGAATGTCCACCTTCTTGCTTCACTTACACAAAACGGAAACATGCGGGTCGAAGCTAGGTTAGCAATTGTATCAACAACAGAATAGACCTATTATAAAACCCTTGGCTGAGATAATTAACAAAGTATGTAAAATCTCTTACAGACAGTCCTATCACAATGCCTTAGAAAGCATATCCTATGACATCTCATTATCTTTCCCAGAACTCTTTATTAAAGTTCAACGCGCTATTCTCCCATAGACCTATAAATATAAATATGATACATCAGCGCGTCATTTGTTATAATAAATTTAAACTATTTTCTACGCGTATATGATTCTTTTAAAATAAATAAAATTTCTGCTCTTTTATATACTGAAATGATAAATCACAGATAAGCCAGGCCCTCCCAATATTTTATCATTGCATTAAGGGCAGTAGAAAATTGATTTATTTTTAAAAGAATCATACATGACAAAAATAGTTTGAATTTCTTACTTCTAAATGTACGATAATATTTTATAAATCTCAGCTTAGTATAAAGATAATGAATAACGTGATAATGAATGATTTTTCCCAAGTGAAATATGTAATTATGTAATTTTTTGAATATCCTATCAGTAGTAGCTTTCAACTTCAGTCGTTATTCTTCTGACAACGACTGAGATTTCTACAACCGATTCCGAAAACCAGTATCTATATACGACATGGAAAGAAACTCTTTACCCTAATGTTATAACGATCGTTTATTGGTCATTGGTCAAAAGATTTATTCTTTATAATTATTGCTCTTTGAATTGATGAATATTTTAAATATTTAAATTCATTCTACACTGACTTCAAATTAACGATTTAATGATAGAAATTATAGGAGAACATGTTTCATTAAAAAATCAAATCCTTGTAAAAATAATTAGTGGCCAAACGAAAGCTAATCACGGTTTGTCGATTTTCAGGTAATGATCTTGGTTGTTGAAGAAAATAATTAGAAGTGGTTAAAAATTCATGGAAGGAAGAAGAAGTTGAATGAGAACTACAACAAATCTTAGAGAATATTAACATATTGCATTATTTAACATAGGAATGTGGCTTCTTTTAATGAAACGGAAAAACTCGAGTTTTCAAAATTAATTTGAAATATTTGATCAATTATTCATTTTCTTGTTGATTTTTTGTAACTAATGTCTTATTAAAAATTACTTTGGGATAACGAATAATTTGAAACTTCTAAATTATAGGTGAATCTTTGATATTACGATTTAATAAAATAAATATATTTGACCATGGTTTTGTTGTTGTTGTCGTATCCAATGAAAAGCCTCAGATATACTCATGCATCTCTATCACAGTAGTTGCAATGTTCTCTATCTTGGGTATGTAAAGCTGCTGTTCTAGGTCCATGTCAATTTTCTGCGAGGCTGCGGCCATTGCTGGACATGAGAATATGTGGGTAGGTGTTAGTTCCACACCAGGACTGTTGTTGTATGTTCTGTAAGTTCTTGTGTTAGGATGTAGACCATGGTTTTAGTTAAATTGTATCAATATTTCTCGTTCCCGCGCGCGTGAGTAAGCGCAGACAGGGTCATATGAAGATCATCTGGTCAAGTCAATCCCAGTTTTACCATCAGGAAATTGCTGTAGATAAACCTAGATGATAAAGAACCTCTTCTCTGAGCGAGCAACTTTTCATAAACAAGCAAAGGCTTAGCCTGACATAAAACAACTTTCAATGAAAGAGTACCTCCAGGAGAGACCAGGTAGTCTCTCTTGGGAGGTTCAACTATAAACAGAGAAGCCACACTTCTTATAATTATAAGAAATTTAAACTATTTTGACACCTATGATTCTATTTAAAATGAAACAATTTTACTCTGCCCTTACTGCAATGATAAATAATGGGAGGCCTGTCTCATCAGTTGTGAACCCTCCCAGTTTAGTTTAGTCACCATACTGCTGCAATATTGCATTAGGCTGTTTTGCTTTTTATACTGATACTGAAGCTAGACTCTTGGTAAAAATATTTTATATGGAATATGAACATAAACCTTTAGAACAGCGTATATAGAAATACATATAATTATATATAAAAAATATACTTTTGCACCTATTGCACTGGGACCAATTGCACTGAAACCTATTTAAGTCAGAAACTTTGAGCGATGTTAACTTTTGTTTATTAGCCAACTTTATATTCTGTCTTAGTACCCTAAATTTCGGGTAATAAATCTTGATGATTGATGCCTTTATATTTCTATATGAATATATGTTTTTTTTTACATATTCCAAATACACGTAGCGCAGGTTTTGAAAGAAATGATTGGTAGTTTGCGACTGCCTTTTTTTCTTAAGTACACCACGAGTCTCTACACATGAAGAAACCAGGGTACCGTTTATTTATTATATTCTGTTTTAAAAATAACTAAAATATTAAAGAACTGCATGACTCTGATAAAGAAAATAATAATTGAAACTCCCCCTCTTTTTAATAAAGAATTTTTTTAATATTTGTTCCGAAGGTGGTTTTACCACATGCTCTATGAGAGGAAAATTGAAGTGATTTTCCAAATTACCGTATGCTACCTGATAAATAAGGCCTATTGTCTGTAAATTCCTTTAGGGAAAGTGAAAATACTATTGGCCATCATCAGAAACTGCAGAAATCAGTTCGACTTTTGCATCTATAAGAAGCCACGCTTCCTTTGGCTATTTCCATTTGTGGGGGCCGAGAGACTTCCTTCCAGCCTGCTGGGATGACAGACGTCGGCAAACATACAAGCGGGGCCTGGAAATAGTACAGATGGCCACCGCTGCGTGGCGCGGCATATCAGCGGAAGTCAATCAGAACCCAATAGACATTCTAGGGTGTTGTTCTTTTGTCTTCCTTTATGGGCTTCCTATAAAAATGTAGCTAATGCGTAATACTAATAAACACTAACTTTGTAGAACGACATTTGAAAATTATCCCGCATGTGCTTCTTTTAACGAAAAATCGAAATTTATTTTAAGGAGAAATAACGATTATTTATAACCTTAGGGATGAAGTATGATAGGATAAACCGTGAAGAGTAATGATAAACGGAAAAATAAAAGTGTCCAGGGATGGGAAAGGTTAGAAATAATCGTTATTTCTCCTTAAAATAAATTTTAAATTTTCGTTAAATGAAACACATGCGGGATAATTTTCAAATGTCGTTCTACAATTTTAAGCCGCATTATATTGTATTATAAACACTAACTTTGAAATACTTTTCTGGGCCACCGCTGGACTTATAAAATCGACACACCACACATTCATTGGTAGAGTTGAATTTGTGCAAGAATGAGGAGCTATTAGAGCAGAAAAAAGTGTTCCCTGCGGGATTCGATCCCGCGCTGTAGTATGTTCTCCATTCCTTCAGCTAACCAGTCGTACATAAACTACTTCGATGATCCATCTTCGAAAATAACCCAGGAATTAGTTAACAAAGGAATATATAATACCTTCCAAAAAGCCACACACATCTTATGCAAATCAAAATATAATTTAATTAAAAACCCGCTAGCATTCAATTACATTAAAAATGCATATATTTGTTAATTAAATGAGAGATATTAAATTATGCACTTTATATATTTTATCTCCAACATTTGATTTAATTAAGGTATTGTATTAATATTTCTGATTTTTTTCTAATTTTACATACCACATGCCTGTCTTCTCTCCAAATAAAAACAAAGATATTCCATAATTTATATAATTATATTAAATAAAATAAGATATTAATATGTACCACACTTTTTAGCACAATTTTGTTGGAATTTAATTAAAATTTTCAGTTTATAATATACGGGCTTTAATATTTATATGTATGGTATGCATTTATTCTCTTCGTTCTGATTGGTTCTCAACTATTACATTAGCTCGATCTAAGCCAATCAGCGTTCAGTATTTTTAGTTGATTTTGTTTTGTGAATCCTCCCTTAGAACAAAGATATTTCAGGATTGTGCTTAATAATCTCATATTGAGAGATATTATGCATTCTGAAAAATAATAATAGTGAAATTGTACTGGGATATGAAGGTGGATAAATTAAGAGGAAAAAAGGCATTCCCTGATCGTACAACTAAAGGTTTCTGATGGCTTGCGCCATCTGTCGGAATAAATATCAACTAATCGTTGATTTTTAATTATTACAGAATTGGCTAAATAATTTTTTTTTGATTATTCAAGTACGCGTTTGGGCTGTTGGCCTACATCCGCATGTTCAAGCTAATAAGGGCCAACAGCCCGAAACGCATACGTGGTTAGCTTTTCTTGAATATTCAAGAAATGGTATTTGACCAATTCTGGAATAGTAAAAAAATCACCAATTAGTAGATTTATATTCCGACAGATGGTGGAAGCCATCAGCAACTTTTAGTTTCACGATCAGGAGATGCTTTTTTTTATTAATTATGCTTTTTATTGTTTGTATTATAGGGATCTCTGACGCTTCATCTTCTTATTCTTTCAAGGTAAATTTTATCGGTTTGAGAATGCTTGGATTTTATGACATCGAAACTTTTCTAGGTTTAATTATTCTTGAATGCGCGCATGTGAGACGGGCTACATAAAGTGTGAGTGATGTCATGAGAGGTAGCACCTCTGACCAGAGTTGCCTCGATGCTAGTTCTCCTCCCCAGACCATGTATGATGGGATTATAGGCCCAGTGAACTAGCCTCTCGTAAACTGTCCGTGTATGTTGCTGGTCACATCTTATCTGAAATTGCACTCTTCAGAATACAGCCGATCTTGACTGAATAGCTGATAACCATCATCCCTGTCAGCATTAACTACCACTACTGGAAAGAAGCTGAACTGAAATATTACGGAACGGCTCAGAATAGATAGATTAATCCCCAGATTCTTGGACCATACAAAAACTGTCTTTAACAGCGATTTTATTTATTGATAAGTTTTCCAGCGATGCTGGGTTGAGGTTGGGATTCTTAGGAGAATGGAAGATAGATATATTTGGTATTGGAAAACTGGGTAGGTGGAAATACCATAATATTGTGCTATACACAATAATAATTATAGCCTTTAGTTTCATGCAATTTAGCATAAAGGTTACAAGGAACCCGTGTAATAAAAGAGAGAGATGCTTTTATAGATAAATAGAGAACACGGCCGATCTTGTATGGATAGCTAATAACCCCTATCCCTTGCAGCATTAACTTCCACTACTTGGAAGTAGCTGAACTGAACGATTACGGAACTGCAAAGAATAGATAGATTAATCCCCAGGATCTTGGATCATACAAAAACTGTCTTCAACAGCGATTTCATTTCTTGGAAGGTTATCCAGCGATGGCGGGTTGAGGTTTAGGATTTCTAGAAGGATAGCCATCTATGTACATTGTATATTTGGTATTGGAAAGCTGGGCAGGTGAAAGTGAAAATACAATTTCTAAAATTCCACCCGTTAGTGTAGCAAATGAAATCATAATGATCCAATACAGTATTAGAGCTATAAACAAGTGGTCTGGTAGATTAAATTAGCGAAACCGCTGGGAGGATTCACCACTGAAGAGCCAAACCCTTCCAATATATTTTTAATCGCAGTAAGGACAGTAGAAGTTTGATTTATTTGTGAAAAGAAACATTCACGTCTTAATGTCTTCATTTGTTATATATAGATGGCGTGTTATTGCTTTGTATTAATATATATATATTATGTTATACAATGTAATGTTCTTTCGATTAAATATATAAATATGCTTTACCAAATTAAGAAACATTTTTAAATTATATATCTTTCTAATGGTATATATATATACACTTTAAAAAAAATCGTAACAACAACAACAATTACAGTGCTGCCAAATCCAAACATTCAAATATATATATATTAAACAGAGTATATTATATAATTATTATGAGGTATATTACATACACAATAATAATAACCTTTATTTCCATACACTCTAGCACAAAGGCCACAAGGTATCCGTATAATAAAGCGAAGAGATTCTTGTAAGTTCTCTCTTCGCCTCGTTATTTTCTCACTTTTTATAATAATTTATAAAAAAATTAACAAATAAATTTACTGGCAATGTGTTTCTTTTCAATAATAGCATCAAATATTTTCTCGGTGCAATACCTTGAAATTATATGTATGTACCACTACAGACCTATAAGCTTATGTCCATTGTTCACTAAACCTCCCTAAGCTGCCTTCCATACAAAATACAGGGTATATCCCAAATAGGTCCTCCAATCCCGGGATCCCGTTTCCCGGGATCCCGGAGCCAAATAATGATCCCGAAATCCCGGGATTCTGCTCGAAAAATCCCGGGATTACTGGTTTGTGCATGAAAACCAGCGCAAAAATATTTTTTTCTTATCTAGCATTTTGGTAATCAAAAAGATGATGAGATAGCACACTTTTGACTTTTTTTTTATACAGCTGCATTTCGGGTCTTTTTTTTTTCTGAGAGATTTGAAATTATTTTCATGCACTAATAACGAAGGGTTATTCTGCAAGATCTTTCCAAAATGGCAGCCTCTAGAATGAGAGTATGCAGCAGTATACATGGAGGGGGCCCCAGTTTTTGTTGACATGCAAATAGTGGCTTCTTAGATAGTAGCGGCATCCCTTTATTTTTGTGGCGGACCTGCGTGTAACATGGACCCGCCACTAACCTCTATCTGCTGCCTCTTCAACTTCAATTGCAATACCTACACCAGACTCCGCATCCTACTCAACTATGATTAACCACGAACTTAATATTGCTGCTCAGTCAGGCAAAGGAGGACCCATTTAGAGAGTGTGTATCAATACTTGCTGACAATTCCTCCAACGTCTGTGGAATCGGAAAGAGTTCTCTCCTCCTCTGGATACCTATGCAATAAGATACGTTCTAGTTTGCCTGATGATACTCTTGACAAATTATCTTTCCTACGCTCAAATCTTTCTCGAAATTTAATTTTTATCCTTAAAATAAAGTAATTCATTGTTTTTAAAACGGTGCTGTCTTCTTTCTAAACATTAATACATAGTTGGGCAAAATGCAATAATGATTACATTTTCTATAATAACAATTGCAAATAATCATGATTACATTTGCTATAATTACAATTACAAATAATTTTAATCACAATTGCTATAATTATATATAGAATTACGAGTAATTATGTTTACATTCTAATGCAAAATTAATTTTTTTTTGCAAAGTAATCGTAATTACAAGGTAATGTATTACTTTGAATGGATTACTGCCCAACACTGCGTTAAGAGATGTGGTCTAAGAGTTCCAAGAACAGTAATTTTTTTTCCAGATGTGTGTACAGTAATTGACAAATAATTTCAAACTGTAACCCAAAAGCAACGATTTAGTTCATAAGCAGGCGCAAATTATATGGCTTTCAGGTTGTTTTCATCGAAGTAAATGCCACGTCATTGTCACTATATAAAATAAAAAGTTAAAAATATAACGAACGAAACGATATACCTCTTGGCTTAGAAAGACGAAAATGTTTTTCAATCCCGGGATATCCCGGGATCCCGGGATTGAGACAAAAGCAATCCCGAATCCCGGGATTGAAAATATGTACCGGGATTGGAGGCCCTAATCCCAAATCAATCCAATACAATAGTAGAGCGGTCTAGAGATTAATTTGGCGAAACCGCTAAGAAGGATCACTACTGATGAGCCAAGCCCTCTCATTTAATAACTTATTTCATTGCAGTAAAGTGTGTAGAGATAATATTTGATGATATTATTGAAAAGAAACACATTACGAGTAAATTTATATGTTACAAATTTTCAACTATAGATGGCAATTGAATTTATAAAATAATCCATTATAATTCTTTAAAATCCATGCGATATTTTAAATATTTTAATAAAGAGAGAAGCTATCTACACAGAGAATAAAATCATATGTATCGACAAATTCCCTACCTTATTTACCTACCCAGCTCGGTCCATGGAACTTGTTGTTCTTACAATACTGATTATGGAGTTTATATTTATGTTATACTAGCCGAATGACCCGGGCAACGCCCGTGTTTTACTTGAATAAATGCTTCATTCAAATACTATTCGTTACAATTATAAAGTGGCGCCGTGGATGTCATTCATGTATAATATATGAATGAGTTTTAAAAATTGTAAAAAAAAAAAATGCATCGGCCGGGAATCGAACCCGGGCCGCCCGCGTGGCAGGCGAGCATTCTACCACTGAACCACCGATGGTTATGAGAAATGGCCATATTTGGGTATTTATTCCATTCACAAAGCAAACGGTGACAGAATTGATTAAGAATTGTTGCTTGATTATGACGCTGATAACTGTATATATTAATGGTCCGATAGCGTCCTTTGAAGAATTCCTTCAACTAAGAGAAAGCACGGTTTGTAACATCCAGTCAGTATAGTCATACCTATGCAGTTTCCCATGGTACATGTATCATATACCTCTAGAGTAGTATTGTTATAATATGACTCCAATATTATGTGGTTAACAATACATCGGGAAAATGCCATATTAACACTCCCTAGAATTCGTTTAAAAGGTAATAACAAGACATCTATATATAAAACTAGCGGATGTACCCGGCTTTGCCCGGGTTTTACCCGAGTAAAGGTTTGTCTAACAAACATTTGTTAAAACAATTCTCTATAAACTTATAAAAAAAGAAGATATATTTTGATAATTTGAAACTCGTAAATTTGAATCTCTCAATAAAGTGATCATTTTTCCCCGGTCCCTGTGTGCCGTGTCATTCTGAATTTTGGCTTTCCTAATTTTCTACATTACAAAATCGTCGTTTTATATAGTGAACATTTTTTTCCCAGTCCCTTGAAAAATACTCGAAAATAATAGATATATTTTGAAACTCGTAAATTTGAATCTCTCGATAAAGTGATCATTTTTCCCCGGTCCCTGTGTGCCGTGTCATTCTGAATTTTGGCTTTCCTAATTTTCTACATTACAAATTCAGCGTTTTATCTAGTGAACATTTTTTCCCGGTCCCTTGAAAAATACTCGAAAATAATAGATATATTTTGATAATTTGAAACTCGTAAATTTGAATCTCTCGATAAAGTGATCATTTTTCCCGGTCCCTGTGTGCCGTGTCATTCTGAATTTGCCTTTCCTAATTTTTTACATTACAAAATCATCGTTTTATCTAGTGAACATTTATCCCGGTCCCTTGAAAAATACTCGATAAGTTGAATAAAATCATGGTCGTTTATGGAAGATGGACGAAGTTCCCGCCAGGCCTTTTTTTTTTCTTGTCTACTTGGCACAGCTGTGTCACCAACTCTGCCCCCGCGCGCCAGGACATCTTGACCCCTCTGATTGGTCGGTGGGTACTTGGACTGTCCATCCGGCAGACCTAAGCCTATCTCCGTCGCAAGGTGGCGCTGCTTGCGAGTTAAAGCTACAAATCTGCAAATAACTCTAAGGATATTCAAGATATTCAAGAAATTATATTTCGAAAACCTTTCCGGGGATATACCTAATAATATCCCAAAATTTCACGGCGATTGGATGTATGGTTTTTGAATCTATAGAGAACACACAGAGACATTTATTTTTATATATATATAGACTAGCGGATGTGTACCCGGCTTCGCCCGGGTTTTATCCGAGTGAAAGTTTGCCTAACGAATATTATATATTATGAAGTATAATAAACAATGCTAAAGATTAGTTTTAATTATTAATCAAGATTGTGTGTGAATATGTGAGAAAGATGTAATATCGTTGTTGTTTTCTTGGCCGACTGTTTTACATATGGTGTTATCTTAAAATTGCTTGTTTTGAATATTTTTTTAGATTGAGTTGAATGAATTGCTGAATTTTTTTTTTTTGTATTTATATATAAATAAAATTAACTCTGTTGAATTTTTTTTTTGTATTTTATCGATAACAGCAAATTTATGTATTTTAAAGTTAGGAAAAATATTTTGATGTTAAGCAAAACCTGCTCCATCTCGTTTTACATAAATGTTGAAAATTTGGTCGAAATTGATGCATTGTAACGAAAGTTTTTAGCGAACACCACTTATGAAATTTGCATTTTATTAATATAGATTATAATATAAATGAGTTTTAAAAATTGTTTTAAAAAAAATGCATCGGCCGGGAATCGAACCCTGGCCGCCCGCGTGGCAGGCGAGCATTCTACCACTGAACCACCGATGCTTTAAAAAAATCAAATTCATTTATCGTCGCGACCAGTGCTGCGCCCTAGCGGTAAAAGACTGGAACTAACGCTTTTTGGTTTTTTATTTTAAAAAAAAGCACATTAACTTTTTTAGTTTTTTGAATAGCCTATATGTTAAACGAAATCTTCAGCTACCTACATGCGAAATTCCATAATGATTGAGTCAGTAGATTTTGCGTGATGCGATAACAAACATCGATTTCGCATTTCATTTATATATATATATATATATATAGAAACATTGAACAGAAGGTTTCTTATACAAATAATACAAACTTTCTATATATATATAGTGCCCTTACTGAGATTAAAATTGATAAATAATTCTACTGTCTTAAAAGCTTATGTATCTATAGTATCCGTAAATACCATAACTAAAATTCCACCCTTCATTGTCACATATATAAGCAGAATCGTACAATACAGTATTAGAGCTTTAAAAAGCGTACTGGAGGATTACACTCGTGGACAAAACTTGAGCAAGTTATACCTCTCAGCATGTTTATCGGGATTCAGGCAATAACTCTGAAATATATTTAATATACAGTGATCTTTATTGAAAACACATGAGATAACCAAGTCTGAATATATTTTCCTTTGTCTCCTTAAAAAAAAAAAGACGACTGGCGACATCAAAGACTTTCCATTTTTGTCCATGCGTGTAAATTGGCGAAACTGCTGAAAGGGTTTACCAGGTATAAACCAAGCTCTTCCACTATTTTTTATCTTCGCAGAAATTACACAGTAGAAAGTTTTTATTATTTGTAATGGTCTTATTTCTTACTCCTTAGTATGCATTTGATGATGATAACAATATAAGCAGAAGATAGATATGGAAAATCATCAAAAATGATATAATCATTCAATGAGACTGAAATCACCTCAAATTGCCACCATAGATTTACTAAAATGGAGTGTAGTGTGTTTAGCAACACAGATGGGGAAAATATTCTAGAATGGGGCATATAAACAAAAAATTAAATACTTAATGATATCATGTGTAGATGCAATAAACAATATTCACATATAACACTACTATGTATTGTTCCATAGTACCATAATAATCTTATTCTTTCCTGACCTCACACATCAGGAAAAGTAATAGCAGCTTTCAAGTATTACAAGGTTGTCCCAAAAGTTCGTAAAAAACTTGCAAAAAATTGAAATACCAATATTATTCACCATAATATTTTGTAACATTTAGTTTATTTATCACTGAATTATTTATTTTTGATAATCTGTTACCCTTGATAACGATTCGAAAACATCTAGAATCTTTCTGTTTTGCATATATTTGTTTTGGTAAATTAATGTGATTGGCATTTCTTTCCGAATTTGATTTTAGATATATAAATAAAATATTTTTATCTTATCGATGAGTTTGTCTAATTTATTACCTTACAAAATATTATTTGCCGTTATATGTATAATGTCTTTGTATTATGTATTATTATATATTCGCTGTAATAATATTATTCACCGAGTAAAAGAAAACAACGTTTTAAGAAAAATAATAACTTTTGGGACAACCTTTTATTACAGATTTCGTGATCATCACCTGATATTTAAATTTTATAATTTTGCAGCAAATTTTGAAAATTCACGACCCGACTCTTTGGAAACAATCAAAGTATATCTAACATTTTTCTATGAAAAATAGACACTTCGGCCAGTTAGAGTTTTTATTTTATTTTCTCAACGTTTCGGCAAAAATCTTTTTTATTATATTAAAGCCAAAAATGCTTTATTTTTATTTACTATTCCTGACGAATACAAAAGATTTTTGTTGAAACGTTGAGAAAATAAAAAACTTTAACTGCCCGTAGTGTCTATTTTTCAAAGAAATATAAATGCCGGCGAGGTAACCTTCAGGATATATCTAACATGCATATATTCTACGTTAAAATTTTGAAACAAAAATGTTTATATAAATCTATATTTTGACCAGAGCCTCCCTATTAATCATATCCTATAAAATAATATTTAATGGCGATTTAAATATAACTTGAATCAATAAATTTATACATTTAAGAGGTTATTTATGTTGTTAGTTGTTGTTGCATATTCCTCAAGTTGTTTAAACGATCTCCATTAGGTTCCATTGTCTCAGCTTTTCTATTATAGTCCTGTATGTTTATATATGTATAATAGAGGTTTTATCTTTTGGGATATATAGAATATTTGAAAGAATATATATAAATCTAAGTCACTTTTAAAATATACAGCAAATTAAAAACAAATATATTTTGTAATAATAAAAATACATAAATATTAAAATAATGAGTAAAAGTTTCGTTAATATTTGTATTCTCAGAAAAGGAAATAGGAAAAAAAACGCCATGTTTTTTTTATTTTTTGTATAGAGATAAGGATTTTTTTAAATGTATAATTAATTTTATATCCGGCTGTGATTAAAAATGGGATGTTACATATATCTTATGTTGAGGTAAGAAAAAAAATTAGACCTATTATTAAACTTTTTAAAGGGAAAAAGCATTTTTATTTAAAACTTTTAGGAATATTTTTTCTCTCGTATTTTATATCACAATTTTATTTTTAAAGGTCTTGGGTTGCTAGGCGACGGCAAGGGATAATAATTAAATCAGACGAAAGTTGTCCCTAGGACGATTACCAAAAATAAATTGATATTATCCCCAGACGATGTTAAATAGAATTGGGTATCGAATTTAAATACATACGTTATCCCCCTAGATTTCATGAAAGGCTACACTCAGTATTACGTTAAATTAAATTTGGAAATAAATAAGAAAAATCAAATTTGGAAATTTTTTTTCACATAAAATATTCTAATGAAGATATTCATTCCATCACTTGCCGTGATTTCTAAAGTTTCCTGAATTAAAAATATTCTAATTGAATATTTATGCTGATTACTTTTCTTTTTTCTCTTGTTTATTATGTTTTTTTATTATCTTCATTTCAAATAGGTAATTCTTAATTAAAATATTTTGGAAATTAAATCCAAAACAAAATCCTTTTATTATGCCAAGTCTAAATGTATATACAAGCTTATGTACTGTAGCGGCTCCCAAATACATTAGAACTTGGATAATTCGAACTTCTTTAATTCGAAAACCTCTTTAATTCGAATATTTATCTTGGTCCCTAGAATTTCCTATAAATAGAATTTCCGTTTTTAATTAGAATTTTTGGATAATTCGAATTTTTTTATGGTCCCTTGGGGTTCGAATTATCCAAGTTCGACTGTATTAACTTTTCATATTTTCATTATAAGTTTGTTTAATAACTATTTAATTCAAATATTAAATTATAAACTCTTATAAATATATAATGCTCATAAAATATACTTTATTAAAATTATATAAATTTACATTAATATCATATTATTTGTTGTCATATTAATATAATAAAATATTTATCTATAATATATCAAACACATATATCTAACATTTTATAATCTAGAAATGATATTTGACCACACACACAGACACAAAAAAGAACTTCAACGTGTACTATACAACAATTTAACCCCTTTTGATAATTTGTATTAAATAAATGTAATTAAAAGTTGATTTTACAATAAATAATTTGTTATCTGACTCCGCTTAGAAATCCATGCCGCCCACAGTACTCTGAAAATAAAATTTAGCTAATAATTGTTTATTTTTAATATATTGACATAAAAACATAAGACATTGCATATAAAGAAGACAACCTTTTACACTTCACAATAATATTTCACACGATAAAAACTTTCTTTGTTTTAATAACAACATTTTACAATTTAATACATTTTCAATTTTAATTGATATTTTCAATTTTATTCGAAATTTTACAGTAATATAAGTTTTATTTTATTATATATAAATATCTATAGAAGCACTTTAATTTTAATTAAAAATTGCTTATTTTATTACCTTTTGATTTATATGTTCATTTTTTATTTCAAAATGGAAATTTTTCAAAATTTAAATAAGAACAACTTTATTATAATTTTTATGCCCATCTAAAAGTCTTTCACATCTTTACGACAGAATTATAATGTTTAATAACTATATTTTCTGTTAAAATATCATAACATTTTAAAGTCTATAATTTTAAATTTAATGAACAAATTTTAAAGTTCAAAAATTTCATTCTAAAATATAACATCGTCTTTAAAATGTTTTATAAAAATATAATGTAAAGTAACATTAACGTTCAAAACATAATTGTGTAATTATATATCTACATTTTGATGCTAAATAACATTTGTAATTATTATTAAAGTATTTCTAATTGTCACTTAGAAAGATGAAGGTGACAAACATTAGGATGACACACACACGCACAAAAAGAGCAATTTATTTTAATCAAAAACAATTACCAAATTCGAAAGAATACTTGAGCAAATTCTTCTTCATTTTCAGGAAATATTATTGGAACCTGTTGTATATATATTTAAATTGATTAATTATAACCACAGAGTATGTGTATAAGATCACATGTAAAATAGGCGCTAACCGAAATGAAGAAAGTTTCTTTGTTTTAATATTAATTTCTCTTTTATATTTTGTTCTCTTTCTTGATATCAATAAATATAATGTTTGATTAATAGTCTTGGAATCAGTCTCATTAAAAATTCTATGCAAAGTCAACAGAACCACAACCCTATGATCCAATTGTAAATATGTTACAGGTGAATATATTTTGAAAATAGAGCAATCCATAAATACGAGGTGTGTTCAAAAGGTATCGCGAATTTTGAATTTTCGCGGGTTACGTATATTCGAATTTCGATTTTTTTGTGGCTTTATGTTGGTACTCATGTCTCTCACTTATGCCGACAAGCTCGGCCATTATGAATGTTCACTTAATTGTTGACAGCTGCTTTGCTTGCAGGTGTTTTGGATCGTCTTCGATTTTTACCTATTAAAAAAAATGGATCAAAGAACCTGTATCAAATTTTGTGTGAAAAACGAAATTAAGTGCGCGGATGCATTTCGAATGTTGACTGTGGCATACGGAGAAGCTACCTTGGACCGAAGCAACGTTTATAGGTGGTACAAAATGTTATCAGAAGGCCGAGAAGATGTGAACGACGAAGAGCGTGCCGGACGCCCGAGCACTTCAACAACAGACGAAAAAATTAATGAAGTGGAGAAAATGATACTGGCCAATCGTCGAATCACCGTTAGAGAAGTTGCTGAGGACCTAAACATATCGATTGGCTCGTGCCATTCGATTTTATCAATGATTTGGGCATAAGACGGGTCGCCGCGACCAAAAACAGCATCGCATGAACATTGCTAATGAGATGTTGGACTCTGTCCGCGACGACCCAAATTTGCTCCAGAGGGTCATAACTGGTGACGAAACGTGGGTTTATGGTCATGACGTGGAAACCAAAGCTCAATCATCTCAATGGAAGCTGCCGCACGAACCAAGACCGAAAAAAGCGCGCCAAGTTCGGTCGAAGGTGAAAGTTTTGCTGACAGTTTTCTTCGATTGCAGGGGGGTGGTGCATCAGGAATTCTTTCCACAGGGTAGAACGGTCAATAAGGAATATTACCTGCAAGTTATGCGCAATTTGCGAGAAGCAATCCGCCAGAAACGCCCGGATTTGTGGAAGAACAAAAATTGGCTTTTGCACCACGATAACGCCCCTGCTCACACATCGTTGCTTGTGCGCGACTTTTTGGCCAAAAACAACACACTAATGATGCCGCGCAGCCACCGTATTCCCCAGATCTGGCCCCCTGTGACTTTTTCTTGTTCCCTAAACTGAAGAGGCCCATGAAAGGACGACGCTACGCTTGACGAGATAAAGACGGCATCGAAAGAGGAGCTGAAAAAAGATTTTTTTAAAATATTTTTTGAAGTGCTTCGAAGATTGGAAAAACCGCTGGCACAAGTGTATAATATCTCATGGGGATTACTTTGAAGGGGACAAAATAGGTATTCATGAATATAAATAAATAATTTTTGAATAAAACACAAAAATCGCGATACATTTTGAACACACCTCGTATATATTTAATTATAAAGGTATATATTGGATCAAAATATCATTTATTTTACCAATATTTATCCTTGTCTCGCCAATCTTGTACAATTAAACAACCCCAATCACACAATAATAATATTTACATTGCAAATTACAAAAGAGTGCTTTAGCATTAACCAGTATGAGGG
>CP092871.1:28293614-28332455 GCA_030710605.1 Cordylochernes scorpioides | reverse complement strand
TGCATATATATAATTATCTTTTCTTTAAATAGTGCAGACTGTATACTTTTCATGTATTGACAAGATGTCAATAAAATTATTTTAATTGTCAATTGTCTACTCATTCCCAGCAGACACTATCAACAAGCTCTACAGACTTAATACCCTGATAAGATTGATTGGAGATAAGAAAGAAGACTTTTCAACATTCGTTGAATGTTCAAACTAGCGGTATTATAGAATCCGTAGCAGTCCCTGAAGACAAGTAAGGTATTTCACGGGAAGAAATGAAGTGACTTTAATAGCCTAACCCTCAGGCTACTTGAGTAAAGAAAAGCCGTTAGACGATACAGCAGGAAATGAGAATGCTTCCATCTGTTGGGGTTCAGCCGCCCCCAAGGAACGGGGAGGGGGCAAGGGGCCCTAACTAAATTTGGATCGACACAAATAAGGAAAAATGCTCTTTCTATCCTTCCCACAACTTTAATGCACTTCCCACGGTTGGATCTCTCCCAGGGATGTTCCATCACAAGTCCTGTAGTCTTCCTAGATGTAAAGTTTTGGCTGAATTTATATATAGTTTTGTAGAACAACGTTTGACAATTTTACCGCAATTGTTTCTTTTGAACGAAAAATCGGAATTTATTTTAAAGAGAAATAACGATTATTTCTATCCTTAGGGATGAGGTATGAAAGGATGCATTTTGAAGAGTAATGATACAACAGAAAAATAAAGTCTCCTGGGATGGGAATCGAACCCACAGTGTTCCGCTTACAGGGCAGATGCCATGTCCACTAAGCTACTCTGAACATATTTTTCCGTTCGTGAATATTATATAAAGTAATTTATAATATAGATATAATGTGGCTTATGATTGTAGAACGAAGTTTGAAAATTTTACCGCAAATGTTTCTTTTGAACGAAAAAGCGGAATTTATTTCTCCTTAAAATTAATTCCGATTTTTCGTTCAATAGAAACATTTGGGGTATAATTCTCAAACTTCGTTCTATAATCATTGCCGCATTATATTGTATTATATATAGCTTTTTACAGTGTGGCAGCTTTTTCACAATATACAGTAGAACTTGAATATTATCCAAAAAATCGATTTAGAAACGTTTTGAATAAAATCCTTAAAACAATAAAACCTACCATTTTTGATCAATTCCTTTATTAAGAATAACATAAGTTGCTGTAAATTTACATTTTTACCTATATTTAGAATATGTGCAATAATTGTATATATAATATTAAAAGTTCAAAACTGAATTATTAATTCTTTTCAAATTAAAGACACTTCGGCCAGTAAATATTTATTTATTTATTTTTATTTTAGCCCGTAAACGTCGACGCCCAGGGAAATCCCGTCGAGGGAGAGAGCCTGAGGCACACCGTCTACAACTCCTACAGAGAGCGTTTCGACAGCACTGCCTGCAGCCCGGAGGCCATCACTGGGTTTCTGCAAGGAGCAACGGAGAGCATCAATCTGGAGGACAGTGACCCGCTTCATCGAGCAGATATCTCCTTGAGTAAGGTGGAAACTGCCTTCAGCCGTTTGCCACAAGTGAAAGCGGCTGGTTGGGATAGCGTGTCCTGCGAGCTCGTCAAGGGCTTCGAGAACTTATTCGTAGGGGCTATACATCGAGTCATTCTCGAATCCAAGCTTCGCGGGGCACTGCCTGAATCCTCGAGGAGAAGCATCATCTGCCTCGTCCCCGAAGAGCACGGTGGTCCGGGCCTAAGCGGCTACAGGCCTATATCTCTACCAACGGCGGACTACAGAATCGTAGGCGGCATACTTCAGGGTCGTCTTCGTCGCCACCTACCAGTCATCGTGCCGGAATGTCAGACGTACGCCGTTCCGGGAAGATGCCCCTCCTGGAACCTCACGTGCGTGTCTGACAATGTAGCCCTGGCCGTCAAGATCAAGTCGCCGCTGGCAGTCATCTCCACCGACCTGCAGACAATGTGGACCGAGAGTTCCTGGCCGTCCAGCTGCGCTCCATCGGCCTGCCTCCGCCCTTCCTGGAATGGCTTCACCTTCTCTACGCGCAGGCCGATGCTACTATCAAGGTCAATGGAAACTTCACCCGTCCATTCAAAATGCGCAAAGAGCTCCGGCAGGGTTGTGCCTGCAGCGCAGCCCTTTTCTCCATATTCACCGGTCCCCTCTTGCGCCACCTAGAGAGCTCTTGGAAGAGGGAACGTCCTGGCGTACGCCGATGATATTCTCTTGCTGATTCGCGAAGATTGGCAGTTCGAAAAATTCAAGACCATCTTTGACGAATTCCGGCGGGCGTCAGGAGTATGCGTGAACTTCACGAAGAGTAAGGGACTGTGGTGCGGCACCTGGAGGGACCGCGCCGACTCTCCGCTGGGCATCTCGTGGTCATCTTCTTCCATCACGGTGCTGGGCTGCGAAGTTACATCTGGCCAAGGAACATCGGTCCAGGAAAATCACCTTCTGGGCATTCTGGAGAGAGCAATCTCTAGATGGTCCCCATACGTCCGTGGCTTCTCCCTGGTCGGGCGAGCGAGAGCGGCCAACTCGCTGGTACTAGCGGCAGTGCTCCACCATCTGCACGGCTACCTACCCTGCGACGCCACTATCGCCAAACTACAGGCCAGACTGACGCGGTTCGTCTGGGGGTCCTGCTATCGAGCCGCTTGGCTTCCGGGTACTGTTCTGGCTTGTCCCGTGTCCGTCGGTGGAGTTGGATTACTGGACATCAAGACTTAGCTTCAGCTTGCCTGCTTCAAGGGGTCCAGACCGCACACAGGGTTGGAGGCGTGAAAGCCTACTCATGGCTGGTGGAGAGTGGAGTCTGGAAGGCTCCCATGTCTTCGGGGGCTTGGCTGCCGCCACGTCGTCGCCGTCTACTGGAGTTGTTGGGAGCAGGCCTCCTTCATCCTGGGCCTGAATCACCGCGTTGTGCCCACTCCCACCCTTCTGAACCTACCTCTCGTCGGTGCCTGCAGGTTCCTGACGACGCCATCGCTTCGGGCTCCCTCAAGGTGAAGTGGAGTACGCGTCCGCGACCTGGCGGGCCCTGCTCCGTTGCTCACCACCAGAGTGACGAGGAACACCTGCGACGATGCAGCCGCCCTTGTTCCTTTCTGCCGGCGTCTGGTGGCGGAAAACGCGGAGCGTCGCATGTTGAAGCGTCCCCGCCTGGCCGCCGTTCCCATCTCGCGGTATCTCCGGCGCTGGGCGCCTGTCGTCGACGTGCCCTCCACCAGCCTGGCGTTTTCATCTCTCCGTCGCTGCTCTTTCGGGGGCCATGCAGCGGACATCACTCTGCGGCTGGCTCTGCACGCACTGCCTCATCCGGGGCACCCGGCGTCAAGCCAGCCTGTCTGCATCGCCTGCGGCTCCAGCGACCTGTCGCTGGCCCACCGCTACTGGACCTGCAGCGCCGTCCGCCCTCTCATCCGAGAGGTGTTCTCCATCATCGGGCGGCCGCCGGACCTTCAGTCCTGGATCTTCGCGGTGGGCCTCGAGGACCATGACATCACCATCTCCTCAGCGGCGAAATGCGTGGTATCGCTGGAGACTCGTTGGCGATCTTCCATCAAACTCTGCAGCGGTGGCAGAGGCGCCATGTACATATTAATTGTACATAGCATATATTTTATTGTATTTTTATTTTCCTTCTTTTTTTTATATATATTATTTTTTTCATATCTACTTGAATAGTGCGGACTGTGCACTTTGTCTATATTTTGGCGGGATGTCAATAAAACTATGTTATTTGTCAAAAAAATAAATTGTCTCTCTCTCTTTGTTTTTATATATCAAATCGTGAGTTTTTATTTAACTTCCTTTTATTGTTGTTGTTGTACTCTTGAGTGTACGCTTTTCTCTGTGTTGAGTTACTTCTACTTTAGGCCCAAGTAAATTACATTTTTGTGTGATAACCCGTAATAGTAACTTTGTCACTATACTCATGTTTATTAAATTATTAATGTACATGAATTAATGAAAAATCCCTAGAAAATTCTAGGGACCAAGATAAATAATCAAATTGAAGACTTTTCGAATTAAAGATGGTCAAATTATCCAAATTTTCTACTGTACTTTCTTCTAATAGCCTTTTATCACATCTCGAATCGATTTAACCATTTGATTAGGATCTCATAAAAGTTCAGAAAACTAAAATATTATTCAGCTTAACAGAGTTAATATATAGCACAAGAAACTTAGCCCTATAATCATTATTTATTTTATTATAGAGTTAATATATCATGGTGAAATATCAGGGATATAATTTTCTTTTAAAACTTTTTAATTCATAAATCTCTAGCTTTCAGGCATCAAAGTCCTTCTACGGGAGAAAACACTTTACAATAAATCGCCAATAGGACTAGAGGGGGGAGAAGTTCGACCTCACCTCCCTGCGTCCCCCTGGATCCCCCCTGGACCCTTGGAATATTTGACCAAATTCTGGTTCGTTTACAAGGTGGCTAACGTGGCAACGGCACCTATTTTCCATTGAAGAGCAAAATCGATATCTCCAGGGCAGCTTGCGAATGCTGTGATAGAGATATATGGAGACATCTGAAGCTCTTCTTTGAACGCAACAACAACAATACAGTATACACTCCTAAGATATTGTACATTGCGACTTCTGTGATAGAGATGTATGGAGACATATGAGGCTCTTTATTGGAGACAACAATGACAATACAGTATACACTCCCAAGATAGTGGACATTGCTGCTGTGATAGAGATGCCTGGAGACATCTGAGGCTCTTCATTGGACACGACAACAACAATAGGGCTATAATTAAAATCAAATAAAATACAGAGGTTGTTTACAGTTATTTAAATGCAGATTTAACGCGGGCTTTCACTGCAGCCGCTTAGAGTTAATATATCGTTGATTTTTTTCCTTCATCTTTTGTTGGGTTTTCTCTTTTTGCCGCGGTGTATATAGTAGTTTTCAGACTTTATATTAAATGATGTTGTGCAAATTGTCCTTTTAATGCACTAAAACATATAGGGATGATAATAATAAACTTATCTTGTGTGGATCATTATAAAAATTATTTATTGAAATCTTCCGATATTTTGACGTGACTGATCGCCAATCTTCTTCTTGGAGACTCTAGAAAAAATGTAAAATAAAGAAAGCAGGAAATATAAATTGGAAAAATGATGAAAAAGGCCTTTTCTGACATAAATATTAGTACAAAACTTTATAATCCTTATTTTTTTCTCTTTTTTTTGCTCACATTGACCAAAATACCATTCCAATTATTTACAATAAACCTTTAGAAAGGCTTTTTTGATCGTTGATGTATACATTCTGCACCTGCCGAGTGTAAATTTGCCAGAATTTGGAGATATCCATTTATTGCTGTACGCCGACGACATAGCAATTATAGGTGAGTCCAGGATAAACCTCCAAAAGAAGATCAAAATACTGAAAGAATATCTCGATGAGAACTTAATGACACTAAATGAGTCCAAGTCAAAGATTATGGTGTTCCGTAATGGAGGTAAACCCTCAAATAAGGATAGATGGTTCTGGAATGATAAACCCATAGCAATAACTTCAAGATATACATACTTGGGATTCCCTCTGACACCAACAATAACAACTACTCACCCGGCAAATTACTTTAAAGGAAAAGCACTTACAGCAATTAACGCCACACACCCAATATTAATAAAATCAAAAGCAAAGTCAATAAATTTATCAATCAAACTCTTTGATACAATAGTGAGAGCTGTCCTGATGTATGCCGCTCCATTATGGGCAACAGAGCATAAAGACTTACTGGACAATATACAAGACATATTTATCCGTAGGTTCCTGAATCTGCCCAGATACACTCCAGGTTACCTAATCAGATTAGAAACCGGTCGTATCTCATTGAGTGTAACAGCCTTAAAATTAACCCTGAAGTATTGGCTGCGGGTGTTGAATATGAGCAGTGACAGATTGCCACGTATATGTTTTAATAGAACACGGGAACTCTCTAATGCTTCGGGCACACCCATCGGTTTCATTAAAAAGCTCACTAATCTGCTTAACGATAATGGATCCCCTGCACTTGTTTCCTGTGATGACCCTGAAACGCTGAGGAGCGCGATTACAGGGCTCTTAAAAACAGCGGCAGACCAATCTATACAAAACGACCTTACAAGAATGGATAAATCTAAGCTATACTCTCACTACAAAGACATTCACATATCTTTCATGACGGAGGGATACCTTTTAGGGGATTTTCCTTTCCCGGTTGTAAGACTACTCGCACAAGTTAGAATACTTTCAAGCTTTTTTAGAGAAAACCACACCAAGATGCTCTGCGGTGAGGACCCGACTTGTACCTTCTGTAATTCAAAACTACAAAATGAAATCACTCACTATATTTTTGATTGCTCTGCTCTGAAAGAAGAAAGAAGAACCCTTATGCTCAAAACTGGGCAACTCTGTGCTTCACTTCCATCAATAATTGACAATATGACCCAGAATAAGTATATTGCTACGGCGTTTTATGGTTTCCACAAGTCCATATCTCAGAAGAAGGCCAAGTGATACTCACTCCTCACTTTCTTACTGCTACTCTTTTTGTGTTGATTTCTTGCTTCCCTCTTTCTTATTATTATTTTTTTTTTTTCCTTTTCTTGTTTTTTTTTTTTTCTTTCTCTTTTTACTCTGTATATATCGCTATTTCCGTTGTCTCACTGCTTTGTTCTTATGCATACCTCTGGTGAATCCTGTATAGGGTCAGTGACCCTAAATAAAGGCTTTTTTGTTGTTGTTGTATACATTCTGCACCATATTGTCGAAGTAAACCGGCTTGAAACAATTAGGTGACTTTTAAAAATCTATAAATGAAATACTCTCTCATGGACAAGAATTAAAGAAGTTATACCGTTTAGTATGTATATCAGAATTCAAACAATATATTTGAAAAATATTTGATACAGAATGACCTTAATTGAAGACACAAGTGATAATCAAGTATGAACAAAATTGCCTCTGTCTCCTTAAAAAAAATAGACGACCGGCGACATCAAAGACATATAATGCATACATATATAGCTCTATATATTTTCCATTATATATTTTTTAATAATACAGGGTGATCCAAAAGTCCCGCACTATTTAAAAATTAATAACTCCGCGAATATTCGCGCTAGAGCAATGCGGTAAACACCATTGTATTCAGGATGCAATGGGATTTTTTATGGCAAATAATGAAAAATTCGAAATTGATTTTAGTTACAATTTTATTCGCCAGATGGCGCTCTACCAGAATCAGAGATTCAGCGGCCAAATTGTTTGATAAATTCAAAAATATAACTGATCGACACGTATTTTTCCTTTTTGAATACCAGGAAAGAACCCTAATAATATCAAATAACAAATTAATAAAACACCACTTCGCCAAAAGTATGAAGAATTGTTTTACGATTTTAAATACAATCAGAGATATGTAAAATAGGTAAATGCAAATTAAAACATGTAGCAAAATATTTATTTTTATATGAGGTTTTGTGAAATAGATTGAATGTTTGAAAAACACTGCTGATATCAATACACGAATTTTTGAAATGTTAATATAGTACCAAAAATTATGATGGCACTATTAATAGGATTTCTTGCTATAAGAAATGTGTAGTTTCTTGACTGATTGGCGACCCTTGACTATTTAACTGGATATTTGTCATGATCCAACAAATGAAATATAGAGGGGAGTGACAAAATATATTTTCGTACTTTATTCCAAATATCCTATGGGCTTGTCAAATGTTATCATTGTTTATTATACTGTACACAATTTTAAAAATGTGTCCCCTCAAATAAAAATAAATTTTAAATCGACCTTTTGCGTTGAAAAACGTGGTAGTAAAATCATTTTGTATTATTTTTTTCACAAAATTTCTAAAGTTATTGGTGTACAGAAAATATTCCTTATGCTACATGTATTTCTTATGTATGTATTTCTATGTTATCTATTATCTATGTATTTCTTCTAATGAGCGAAAAGCGAAAAACTAAACATAAGGGGTAAAATTGTGTGTACCAGTGTTATTCGAGAAGTTATAACACTCTGGTTTGCACGACATAATATGTGATAAATGACAAACAAAATATTACTGTTCACAAAAAAAAAGAGTCAAGATGTGAGGACAGCATTTATTATCCCCATATCCCAACACAAAGAGCTGCAAAATATTGATAGATAATATAATACATGGCGGCTTATACAACACATGAGGTAACTGCCTTCTCTCTTGTATTAGGTCACAATCCTTGCTCAATGTGGCACCCTTCATTCTCAATCACCGCCTGCAGACGATAAATGACAGAATGGACAGCATTAAATAACATATCTGTTAAATTGATAAAGCGTGCCATCTGATAGAAGCCTTCAACATGGCCAATGTGGTAGGCCAGCATCGATAAACATACGATTTAATGTACCCCCATAAACAAAAATCGCAAGGCGTCAAGTCTGTTGATCTTGGAGGCCACTGGTGTATAAAGTGGCGACCTATCACACGATTTTCACCGAACGTATCCTTCAGCAATTGTTTGGCACCTGGGTTGATATGAGGAGGTCCTCCATCTTTCATGAATGTTATTTCGCTTAGTGCTTTTACCCTGCAATATGGGAATACCCTTTTCTCATAACGTTCACCAGTTACAAAAACGGTTTTAAAAGTTCTTCCTTTGATTTTTCAAAGAAAAATGACCCAATAATAAAAGAAGTGAACCCACACAAAACTGTAACTCTAGGCTGGTGAAGTGGCATTTCTGTGAAAATCCTAGGGTTTTCTGTTGCCCAAATGCGGCTGTTTTGAATGTTAAATTCTCCGTTTAGCGAAAAGTGAGCGTCATCTGTCCACAGAACATTCGACAGCCAGTTTTCATCAATATCAATTTGCCGGAAAACCCATGCAGCGAATTCTTGACGCATCTCAAAATCGCCAACTTTCAGCTCGTGAAATCTTTGCATTTTGTATGGGCACACACAATAGAGACATTAAATGAAGCGTCTTCGGATATCACAATCATACTTCGGCGAATTTAACGCCAAAAGTTCAATTCGGGGTTCACCTGTCCAGGATAACAAAAGTCAGTAGGTTGAGGACATGCTAACCGACCTCGACCTTACACCGTTAAATAACGGAGAGAACACCTATCTATCTAAGTCCACAGGCACAGAATCCGCAATAGACATCACAGCGATAAATTACAACATCGCACCCACAACACAATGGAAAATCCTGAGAGGTGCAATCAGTGACCACAGACCAATTTTAACAACCCTAAACTTCAAAATTGAGAATGTCCATTAGAATAAAAGAACATGGAAATTTAGGAAAGCCGACTTGAAAAAAATTCACAGAAAAGCTTGAAGAACTGTGCAACGAAAAATTGAATTACAGAACGCTTGACAAAAGCTTGGAAAAATTCTCTTCGAACATTTAAAAAGCTGCAAAAGAGCATCGATAACTAGAGGTAGACGTAAAGACCTGTGGATACCTTACTGGAAGGACCACAACATCGAGGCAATGATTTCAGAGAGAGAGACAATATCAATGGACTTCTTAAAACAAATAAAACAGAAAGGAACTCATTGAAATTATTCACAAAATATAACGAGAAATTTGGATATTCAAACAAGAAAAATGGCAGAATTCTGCGAAAAAAATGGATCCAAGAAAGGACAGCCAACACTGGAATATAATTAGAGTGTTAGAGAACAATCAAAACCAACACCAATCCTCCAATACTCTAACCGATATGAATAGAACAGCGAGAACGAGAACAAACAGAAGGCTGACATAATTGCTGAATATCTTTCAAGCACTTCCATTCTCAACTATACGAATGAAGACAGGACTCTAAAAATAATATAAACCAGTTAGTTAAACAAGCAAGAAACTTCCATCAACAAGATATTTTCTCGAGAGACTTCACACTGAATGAGCTAAACTCATCAATAAAAAAATCCAAGAGGTCACCAAGAGATAATCTAATCTTTGGTCAAATGATTAAACACTTTGAAATCAAAGCTAATAATCAACTCCTACGAATACTGAACATTTCATGGCAAACTGGTAAACTACCAAAGAATTGGAAGATATCAATTATAGTGCCAATACTGAAGCCAAACAAAGATGCCAAGGAATACAAGAACTATCGGCCAATTGCTCTCGCCAGCATACTTTGTAAAATACCAGAACGAATTATCCACTCTAGGCTCATAGTCTGGCTCACAAAAAATAATAAAATAAACCTCTACCAAACGGCCTATAGATCCCAGCACTGTACAACTGATCAACTATTCTACTTCTGTCAATCAATAAAAGATTCTTTCCGGGAAAAACCGCCAAAGAAGACCACGGCTATATTCCTTGATATGACCTCAGCTTTTGATCGAGTGTGGAGGGAGAAATTACGTGAAAAGCTGCACAACATCGGAGTAAGAGGAAAAACCTTAATCTGGATTGCAGACTTCTTAAGGGGAAGAAGGTTAAAGGTTCGGGTCAATGGAGAATTTTCCAAGGAAGGAAGAACATGGGCTGGTGTACCTCAGGGATCTGTGCTCAGTCCTCTACTCTATCTGCTATATATTAACGACATACATCCTTACCTCACTGAAGACACAAAGGTTGCCTGTTATGCAGATGATAAAGTCATATGGCACACAAGTAGCAGCATAGAAAAATCGTAAAAGATACTGAAGACATCAATGAGAGGACTGGAGAAGTGGGCAATGGAACTCCAAATGACCATAAACCCAATAAAACCAAACCTATGCGTCTTCTCCACTCCCAGTGAAAAAGGCATAAATATAACCACAAAATAAGCGTAAACAAACAAATAATTGATAAAATTAGAAATCCATAATACCTAGGTGTGATACTGCAGTCCTGGATCTTTCCAGTTGGTCTCGAGGACCACGCCATCACCATCTCCTAAGCGGCGAAGTACGCGATCTACGTATTCATCGTAGATCGCAAAATGCGTGGTATCGCTGGAGACCCACTGGCGATTCTCCACCAAACTCTGCAGCGCTGGCAGAGGCGCCATATTCATTGTACATAGTGTATATAATGCATATTATCTTTTTTTTAATAGTGCAGACTGTGTATGTATTGACAAGATGTCAACAAAATTATTTTAATTATTATTTATGAGGAATTTTAATTTTCATAGCACATAATTAGCACCTCAAATAGAGCTATCAGAAAACTAAACATTCTGAGAAGGCTATGTGGAACAAATTGGGGAGCAAAACCCAGAATTCTCAGAACAACATATACCACCTTAATAAGACCGATAATGGAATATGCAACATCAGTCTGGGCTCCCTCAAGCTCATCACTAAAAGTAAGACTAGACAGTGTTCAAGCAAAAGCGGCCAAAATAATCACTGGTGCTGTTTTATCCACCAACAATGATAAAATTCAGAGAGAATGTGTTCTAGACCTACTCGCTCGAAAGCAGAAGACAAAATAAAAACAACTTGGATCGGCACTTCGGAAACGAGGAACCAGAGGACGAGATCTCTCTGACCACTTGTGGTTTGGTGGATCCGCCCTTTTCTGAGAATGAGGTGAAACTGACGGCTTTCAAGTTCGGGAAAAGGAAATCTTCTGGTCCCGAAGGGATCGATAACACGGTCGTGAAAGCCCTGGTAAGGATGCACCCATCGCTTCTTTCCAGGTTATTCAATAAGTGCCTGGACACTGGTACATTTCCTGAGGCATGGAAGGTTGCCCGAGTAGTGCTTCTCGAAAAGTCTGGTAGAAAGGGCAATTCTCCTAATGATTATCGTCCGCTTTCTTTACTAGTGTGTCTAGGTAAGGTCCTGGATAGCCTACTAGCTCAGCGACTGAAGCACTGGCTAGAGAGAAATTAGCTCCTTTCCTCTTTCCAACATGGTTTTAGGGAAGGGAAGTCCACAACCACAGCTCTAAACGAGGTGTTAGAGGGGGTTGAGATGGGCTTAAATAAGGGTGCTTGGGTTCTTTTCGTGGCCCTGGACATTGATGGCGCGTTCAACTCCATGAGCTGGAACAAGTTGATGAGAAATTTGATGGACATGGGTTGTCCTGGTAATTTGTGCAGCTTGATTCGTGACTTCCTGAGGGATAGACGGATTAGCCTCAGTTTTGGTGGGCGGAAGTTGGAAAGAAACTGTGCCAGGGGTTGCCCCCAGGGCTCTTGCTGCGGACCTATTCTGTGGAATATCCTGATAAACACCGTTTTCCAGGAGGAGCTCCATGAGGGAGACAGGCTGGTCAATAGGATGACCATCCTGGGGGTGGTCATTGATGACAAGATGGGTTGGCAATACCAGGCGGAGGAGATGGTGGCGAGAGGCAGGGAGGCGTTGTGCAGGCCTGTTCTGGTTGGCCCTCAACAGGGGGGGGGGGGGGGGGGGAGAGAAGGAGGTACTATTTTTAGGAACCTCTGCCTCTCCTGTGTAGAGCCAATCTTGCTATATGCTTCCGGGGCTTGGTAGCGCCGAAACAGGGATCAGAAGGTGGCAACAACTCTAGAGAGAGTGCAGAGGACAGCCACTCAGAATCACAGGGGGGTATCGCACTACCAGCAGTGAGGCCTTTTTGGTCCTCGCTGGGCTTATTCCCCTGGGATTGAAACTAGAGGAGGAGACCATCAGACAGAAGATCTGGGAGAAAAGGGAAGATGCCCTGGGACTTTAAGCGGGGGCCCTGGAATCGAAGAGGGACACAAGGAAGCCTCCGCAGTGGTTGCCAAAGTGGAATTGGAGTCCTAGAGGGCCGACAGGGATTGGCACGGAGGTTTTCACTGATTTGTAGTAAGTCTGGAACCAATACTGGAGCTGGGGTAGTGATATACACTAATGGAGAGCTGATCTTCCAAGAAGGTTTAGCACTCAGAGTGGACGAATTGGTCTTTTCAGCCGAGCTGGTTGCGATCAGGGTAGCCCTCAGAGTGTGTGCCGAGAAGAACTTCAGCCCGGACCGCCTCTATTCAGATTGTATGTCGGCCCTCGTCGTTATCAATCTGGAGAAAGGGCAACTCGCGCATCAAATAATCCAGGAGCTGGAGATGATGACGCGGGCTCCGGAGCTCCCTTGGTTTAGGAAACACAGCCTCATCGAAGGTAATGAGTTCGCAGACAGGATCGCTAAGGCAGGATGCTTTAGAGGTAGATCACTGAGGACCCCAGTGACCAAGAAAGAAGTTTATAGGAGGATCAGGGGTCACGTCCAGGACTTATGGTTGGACAGATGGAGGAACAGTGTGAAGGGGAGAGAGGTATTCAATGGGGTAACAACACCCAAGTACCTCTGTAAGGTAATGTCCCACAAACTCATTAGGGTAGTTCGGGACATGGGCTCTTCCCCAAGTCTCCACAGTTTTAAAATTAAGAGAAACCCTGATTGCGTCTATGGAGAAAGGGATGTGGATGCACGCCACTACGTCTTGGATTGTCCAAGGGTAGTGGGTGTGCAGGAAGAGAGAAGGAGGGCGAGGGGCGCGATCGAGAGTAAGCTGCTGAGAAATCACAGCAACTTCTTGAGAAAGCCCACGACGTTGCAGCTGAGATTTTCCTCAGCTGTGAGTGAACAGAGTCGACCGGGGGCTGCTTCCCCGCGGTCCCTGCTGGACACAGTAGATAGTTTCCTATTTTGCTGTGATTAAAGGCCACCGGTATAGAAATCCTTCCAGACACGTTGTCTGGGAGGTGGTGTTTCCAGGTACAATGTCCAAGCACTAGCTTGGATACCGTTACTTGGCTTATGAGTTGAACAGAATAGCAGCGAAGGGCATGCTTCGCATGCCGGCTTGTGGACTGAAAGGTCTGGGTGGCCATCTGCTTCTAGGGTGTACCAACTGTGCTTAGGTGGGATCCTCCAGTTCTTGTTTATTTTGGCTACTGTTTCTATTTCTTTAAAAGTAAGTTTCTTTTTCTGTAGCAAGGGTTCTTTTGTGCCTTTTTTCGCTAGCGCATCAGCAGCTTCATTGCCTTCAATGCTAACATGTAGGGGATCCATTGAAGGTGAATTTTTGAGGTATTGAGAGTTTTTGGAGATAACCAAATATGTTCCTGCTTACTTTGTCTCTAAGTTCCCCTGTGTGACTCAAGTGTTGTATGGCACTTCTACTATGAGTAAAAATCCACATATCGTGATGTTTAGTATTTCTGATGGATTTTAAGACTTCATAGATGGCTATAAGTTCTGATCTGAAGATTGAGCAAAAATCTGGGTTTCTTCTGTTCATTTTCACATTGCCATTTGTGGTTTTAATGAGAGAGCCACTGCCAGTGTGTCCCAACTCGTCTCTGCTACCATCGGTATAGATAGTTATTGCATTTTTAGGAATTTTATTAATTATTTCTAATGATAATTGTTTTAAGTATTCTGGATTTTGGTATTGTTTGTTGTTGGGTTCGTTTAAAGTGGCATTAAAAATAACATTTTGTTAGTGGTTCGCATGTAGATATTTTTTCAGCTAAATAATATTTTTCCACTTTATATTTTAAAAATCCATTTCTTTTGGCCAGGTGGAGAGGGCCTTCTTTTTTGAGTCTTATATTGGGTTCCCAAATAAGTATGTAATTGAAAGTTCTGTGTTTATTTTCATAACTCTTGATTTTGTTTATATATTTTGGCAGATTGTAGCTTAATCTATCCTTTAAGGGCATAATGTCTGCCTCGCAAAGTACAATATTATTAGGGCAGGTATTTCGAAGACCTGTAATAATTCTAGGTGCATTTAGTTGTATCCTTTCCAGTGTTTTTAGATTTGTTTCAGATGCTGTACCATAGATTGGATATCCATAATCCAAGATAGGTCTCATTAGAGATGTGCAAGTTAATTTTAGTGTTGTTGCTTCAGCTCTCCACTCTTCCTGAAATATATTTCAAGATTTTTAGTCGGTCTCTTCCTTTTCTAACAACTCCTTCAATATGTTTACTGGAGTTAATTTCTGGATCCAGGGTATAGCCGAGATATTTAGGATGTTTATTATATTGCAATTGATGTTCTTTCAGAATAATATTTGGTCTTATTTTGTATAGTTTCTTATCGGTAGTAAAAAGACAGGTTTCAGATTTTTGGGGGTTAAATTCTAATTTATGTTTATTAGCAAATTTTTCTAGGTGGAGAATAGTCTTGTTCAAATCTCTTTCAGCTTTTTTCCAGTTAGTGTTGCTGCTCCATAGAATAATGTCATCAGCGAAAAGTCCAATATTGGTTTTATGTGAAAATTTGTCTTCTATGCCTGCAATAAATAGGGTGAAGAGAGTTGGGCTAAGGACTGATCCTTGTGGTAATCCTTGGTACAATTTGAAGGTTTTAGATAGAGTGCCATTATATTTTACCCTGATGTATATATTTTTAATGGAATCATTTATCCAAGTGATAGCTTTTCCATCAATTTTGAAATGTTTGTATAATTTTGTAATTAACTTGTTTTTCCATACCTTATCAAAAGCTTGTGTAAGGTCTAAAAAGCAGCTATGGTGTGGTTAGTTGGCTTTTTGTTTTGTGCATCTTTTACCTTTTGTGTGAAAAATAAGAGTTGGACTATTGTCCCATGTCCTTTCCTAAATCCATATTGTTCTTCTGGTAAGAGATTTCTTGTGTCGGGGTGGTAGGTGAGTCGTCTGAGTATATTTTTTTCCATTAATTTGCAGCAAATACTTGTGAGGGAGATAGGTCGGTAGTTTTTGGGTCATCAGCAGATTTGTTAAGTTTTTTAATGGGAATTATTGTTGCATTTTTACAGTCTTGAGGCAATTTTCCAGTTTTCCAGGAGTTATTGAAAATATTAAGAAGTCTTTCTTTGCCAATTTTGCCCAAGTTTGATATCATTCGGCCATGGATTCCATCTGGCCCAGGAGTCTTGTTTAGGTCAGTGTTTTCTAATGCATAAGCTAGCTCTTTCATATTGATTTTTTTCATGGAAAATATTATGAGTGCTGGTGACATTTTTACAGTCATGAATAATCTTTCGGGCCTTTTTTCTACCTTGAATTTACTACTTATTTGATATGAATTACCTAAAAGATTGGCAGCAATTTTGTCATTAGTTGCTGGTGTACCATCTGTATTCTCAATCATATTTGTGTTTTCAGTTTGTGGCTGGACTCTGTCAATTTGTTTTGCCAAATTCCAAAGTTTTGTATTTGGGTTTCTTGGGTTCAGGTTTTCACAAGTTTGTTTCCATTTTTCCCTTTTCACATTTACGTATAATCTTTTTATTTTTGCAATCACAATGTTCAGTTCAGTTCTACAATTTGTTTGGTTTTGGGTGCACTTTTTTGTAGTTCATTTCTTATAGTTATAAGTGTTTGAATATTTTTTGCCTGGTGTGTATAATTTGGAATCCATTTCTTAATATAACCTCTTGGTATTGAAACTTTGGCTGCTTTAATAATGGTGTTTTCGAAAGATATCATATTAGCCTTTTTGAAGTTCCATAATTTTTCTTAATTGAGCTAGTTTTGGTCTTGGTGCTAATTTCTATCAAATTAGGCAAATGATCACTTTCAAAACCTTTTAATATTTGCTATTTGCATTTGTGGAAAATGTCAGGATAGTAAAAACTTATATCAAGGGCTTGTGCAGTATTATAGCTGTAGGAATGATGGGTAGGATTCCCATCATTTAAGCACATGAAGGCATTGTCGTCAAATATGTTTGATAGTATTTTGCCTCTTGGGTTTGGCGTAGAACATCCCCATAGTTGATGTTTGGCATTAAGGTCACCTAAAATAATAGTGTTGTCTGTAAGAAATTGAGCCATTGTTCCATCGTCAATATATGTATTGTTTGGAGGGTGATACATATTGTATATGTTGATGGCTTTGTATTGATTGAGGTAGACTTTGATACCTTGGGTTTCGAGGTCTAATGTGTTTGGAACATTAACGGCTATGTCCTCATAGAACAAATTATTGATTAAAAATGCTAGGCCACGCCCTTTAACAGCATATACAGATGGATCTTCAGACCTTACCCTGAGTAATGGAGGGGCCGGAATTAACATAATGCTGCAAGATGGAACAAACATCAAAATCAAAGAAGGAGCAGGACAGATTTCGTCAAACTTCATTTGTGAACTGACAGCTATCTGGAAAGCCCTTGATGTATGCCTTAACCAACCATCCATGCATCAAGCAGAAGGAATTTTAATATACAGCGACTCCATATCCGCTCTAGAAGCAATTCAGAAGGGCAATACTAAAATCACACAGAAAATACACTCGTTACTTACCCAACTGGAACCATTGGAGAATAACTGCATTCTACATTGGATCCCTGCCCATGCTGGGATCGGGGGTAATGAAATGGCATTTGAATTGGCAAAGGAAGTCAGAAAGTTGAGCCAAAGGAAAGAACAAATGTCATTATTTGACGCTGATTCTTTGTCAGAATACAAGATAATTAAACAAAAAAATAAGAAAAGATCAAAATGCTAAATAAACTCTGAGAGAAAAATGACAAAAACTATAACAAGACTTAGAACAAAACACTATAAAGGAATGACAATACATCCAGATGGCACAAGAACCTATAGGGCATGCAACAATTGTCCTGGTGTGGAACTTACACCTACCCACATATTCTCATGTCCAGCAATGGCCGCAGCCTTGCAGAAATTTGACATAGACCCAGAGCAGCAGCTTTACACACCCAAGATAGTGGACATTGCTGCTGATGTGATGGAGATGCATGGTACATCTGAGGCTCTTTATTGGACACGACAACAACAACGGCATTCCAGAGTAAAATAAATTATCAGAGATAGATACATATTTTTCAAATGAATTAAAATAAATATAATCGATACTGAGTGAGAGTTGAATTAAAAATATTAGAAATTTATTATCTTCGGAAACAAACCGTATCTAAAATATCAATTTTCTTTTTGCTACATGTTTTAATTTGCATTTACCTATTTTACATATCTCTGATTGTATTTGAAAATCGTTAACCAATTATTCATACCTTTGGCGAAGTGGTGTTTTATTAATTTGTTATTTGATATTATTAGGGTTCTTTCCTGGTATTCAAAAAGGAAAAATACGTGTCGATCAGTTATATTTTTGAATTTATCAAACAATTTGGCCGCTGAATCTCTGATTCTGGTAGAGCGCCATCTGGCGAATAAAATTGTAACTAAAATCAATTTCGAATTTTACATTATTTGCCATAAAAAATCCCATTGCATCCTGAACACAATGGTGTTTACCGCATTGCTCTAGCGCGAATATTCGCGGAGTTATTAATTTTTAAAGTTGTGCGGGACTTTTGGATCACCCTGTATTATAATTTGTATTATTTTTTCTTAACCATTGAGATTTGAAGACAAT
This sequence comes from Cordylochernes scorpioides, assembly GCA_030710605.1. NCBI lineage: Eukaryota > Metazoa > Arthropoda > Arachnida > Pseudoscorpiones > Chernetidae > Cordylochernes > Cordylochernes scorpioides. Next base: position 28,314,124 of record CP092871.1, on the reverse strand, counting down.
AAAATTGTTTTTTTTTTATCAAAGACTTTCTACTTTCAAAAGTTTTGTCCAAGAGCGTAATTTTTGACTATTTGTATTCGATCATTTATATTCGGAAAAGTTTAAGTTTTACAAATACTATATCACTAAATAGCCTTAGTGGTAGGTTCATTTATAGACAGCAGGTCCTGTGGTATCCAAACTATAACCGAGTAACTCAACAATGGACGTATTCTGAGCCGTATAATTGGAAGCTCTGTCAATTTATCATTGTTACAACTTTTTACCAAATGGCCCCACAAAACCTCCCCTCTCATTAGTCTGGTAATTACTTCACTTAATTAATATCAGTCCTAAACTGTAGTTTAAATCAACTCTGACATGAAATACGAGACTGCTGTAATCTGTGACATTGTTTTGTTCAGGCCCCTACTGTCAAATTATATTGACAAACGTAAGCAATTTTATCTTATCTCAGTTTTTAGCGGGAAGAATGTTGTTTTTGTTTGTTAAGTAAACCGATCTCTCACGCATTCTAATTGGATTAATGTGGTCATGTTTGTATATAAGAGGGTTCCAAAGGAATGTGAGAGGCCAGTGTGGTGGATTATTGTGTGGAGACGCTTAAAGTGTTCTCTGCGTGATTTATCCGTGTCTGGTGATCTCCTCACATACCTGTGTGACCCCGGTCCGATCCCTACCAACGCTACAAAAAAAAAAAGATAAGTACTGTTTTGTTTTTATATAGCAAATCGTGAGTTTTTATTTAACTCCTTTTATTGTTGGTTTTTTTTTTTTGTTGTTGTTGTTGTTATACTCTTGAGTGTACGCTTTTCTCTGTGTTAAATTACTTCTACTTTAGGCCCAAGTAAATTACATTTTTGTGTGATAACCCGTAATAGTAACTTTGTCACTATACTCATGTCTCTTTTGTACAAGACAGTAATGAAATATACGCTCAATTTACCTTGGGAAAGGAGCGCAAGCAACTACGGTAATCCACAAATTAATCAAACCTAATGGTGCGCATAAAAAGCTTCTCTGAGAGACTTTAAATATTTCCAGAACAAACTAAGATGCACAAGATGCAGATCGGTCCATGCACCCTGATCACAATACCAGCCAACAAAGGTGTCTTGTTCGTATGGATGTTCTCTTCTGGATTGATGTCTGCCATATAGAGGGCTGAAAGGATGGCCAGGCAACTGTATATGAGGTCCGGAGTGATTTGGGTGTTGTAACAGTTATTGCAGTTCCTGTAGGATCTAGTCATGACTGGTTTTATTTATTTACATTAGAAAATACAATAATTATCAAATGGCTAGCTGGCCTTTCTATAAAAATTAGGCACTAAGCCATTCAATCATTATTCTATTTGACTCTTTGCATGTTTGATTTTTTTGATAGTTTACATTTTACAAGAGAATTTTAAAATTAATTTGAGGATTCTGCGTGTTAATTCTGTAACGGATAAAATGGTCTTCTTTCTTCCTTTACATTTCGGCTCACCTATCTGAAGTGGAAGTGTCAAATTATATTGACAACCATTTACAGTTTCTTTTTCTTATCAGTTTTTAGCGAATGACAAAAGAAAACTTTTACGATTAAGACACTAAGTTCAAATTACTAGGGCCTAAAGTAAGAATAACTTAACACACAGAAAAGCGTACACTTAAGAGTATAACAACAATAATAAAAGGGAATTAAATAAAAACTTACGAATTGTTATATAAAGCCAAAACAGTACTTATCTTTTATTGTAGCGTTGGTAGGGATCGGACCTGGGTCACTCAGGTATGTGAGGAGATCACCAGACTTCAGTGCGCGCGACATCCAATAGCTAGACTGGATCACAGCCGGACATGGTGACATCTCTTTTTTGACTTCTGGCTTTCACCTTGAAGGTACTGACTGCTGAGCCTCTCGGAGACCGTCTCCAGCGTCCTTGAGCTGTGCCACCGTGTTTCACCATATAGTTTTATTGTCTAATTTATCTATATAAGCAGAGTTTAAGCTTATCAATTAGTTTGAAAGTTTGTTGTTTGTTTGTGCTCGATTACCGAAATATCTCCCATGCCTTCTTTTTGGACAAATGTGGGCATGTTTGTATATAAGGGGGGACCATAGGTATACAGCGACTCTTTCCCAGGAGTTAGTTGTGTGGAGACGCTTAAAGTGTTCTCTGTGTCCGTGCTTGGTGGTCTCCTGGCATATCTGTGAATATCGGTCCGTTCCCTATCAACGCTGCAGTAAAAGATAAGTACTGAATTTGTATTATACTCGTATAACAAATCGCGAGTATTTATTCACATATTTTTTTTGTTTGTTGTTGTACTCTTGAATGTACGCTTTTCTTTTTGTTAAGTTACTTTTACTTTAGGCCCTAGTAAATTTCTTTTTTTTTTTTTGTGTTTACCGTAAAATTAACTATTTGTCATTATATACACTCATGTAGAGTACACTCATGGATAAAACTTAAGGAAGTTGCATCTTTTAGCCTATCTTTCAGAATTCAGACAATAACTCTGAAAGATTTTTAATACATAGAAACCTTTATTAAAGACACACGAGATAACCAAGTGTGAAAAATATTGTCTCCGTCTCCTTAAAAAAAAAAAAAACACAACTAGCGACCACAAAGACATTCTGCTTCTTTAAGTATTGGCCATAAGTGTACATGGGTACGCCACGGAGTCTGCAAATGAAAATAATGTTTTTAAAGTAAAATTTATATATATCACATTTAATTATAATAATGAAGATTATATATACAGGAACGCTTCACGATTTTGGGTATCATTCTTGCCCAGAAGCCATTGTACCGCCGAACAAGCGTGTTTAGGAGAATTAGTATCATGCACGAATTTGTATGATAAGCCCGAGGAGAGAAAAATCAACAACTACAAAAAAAAAATAGGATCACAGGTATTTTATCGGAAAAATCCTCATATTTACATATAATATAACATATAACATATTTACATATAACATACATACACCTTCCTTAAGACATTTCGTCCTATGCATATATTCCTCAACCAAAGAACAGGAGCTTTATATTTTTGAAACGGGGCTTGTATAAAACGCTTCACGATTTTGCGTGTCATCATTGTGCAGGAGCCATGCTAATATTCTCTGTATCGTTCTTACTGTAGTAGTTGTACCGCAGAACAAGCGTGTACTGTACTTGTATAGAATATATGCATTCATAGAAAGGGGAAAATACAAAATAAAATATAATATACAAATAACCAGTTGAAAGAAAAAAACAATTTTTTTTTATCCATGCGACATTTAAAATGACCTGAAAAAATATAGAAGCGTTTTATAATTCACTTCAAAACATTCAAAATACCAAGTTGAAGCAGGAATAATTGATCACGTGTTAATTATCCCATATATTATAAAACGGACAAAAAATGAATTTTAAAATTCAGACCAATAAAGAAATGACTAAATAAAAAACATTCCACAAAAAAAATATTCTTCTTATCTAATCCAATGCAAGATTTCTTGCCAACACACAGCGGCAATATTTACTATCAACGGTGTAGAAAAGTTGAAATATTTAAACCGGTGTCCATTGATGTGCCCCACCTTGTTTGCTGATCCTCGGGGCGTGCTACCGACACCCTCCCCCGCAGAGCAAATACACACTCTAGGCGTTCAAGTTTGACAGCAGTCTGCACTTTTAAATACATAAATAGTCATTTATAAATCTATCCACGGACTTATTTACCGTTAAACCCACTGGTGTAAACATAAATAAATGGCAGCTATATACAATAAATTTCTCTTTAGAATTCGTCGATTTTTGACATTTTTGTTTATTTTGTTTAAGTCTGAAATATTTACCTATTTGTTGGCCTTTTATCCTCAATAGAGAAGTTATTTCCAGGACAAATTCACTATTAAGTGAAAGGTATTTGATTTTTAATTAATTAAAACTTTACTAATTTTTTTTTTCCCAAATAAAAAATGAATATATTTCAAACTTTAAAATAAAATTAAATTGAAATAACTTGAAATTAATTAAATTTAAATATGTATCGATTTGTAATTTGTGATTTTCTACTTGGATTTCCTTCATAAATCTAGTAAGAAACCAATATGTAAATATGTAGCCATAGAAATAATGGCAATAAACACTCTAATGTATAAACACATACAGTAAAACCTCGTTAAAACAAACTTCTAGAGACCTGACCAAAATCAAACTACAACTACTTTTACGATTTATAAATGATAAAGTAATTCAATTATGCATTTTAATTCGTAATTTTAATCGAAAAGGGTGATAGTTATTTATGTGTCAAATTACATTGACAAACAGTTTCACTTTTATCTTATCTCAGTTTTAGTGGGAAGAATGTTGTTTGTTAGTGAACCAATCTCTCCCACCTTCTCATTGGACGAATGTGGCCATGTTTGTATATATAAGGAGGCTATGGTATTGCGAGGGGGCTAGTGTGATGGATATTTGTGTGGAGACCCTTAAAGTGTTCTCTGCGTGCTTTATCCGTGTCTGGTGATCTCCTCGCATACCTGTGTAACCCCGGTCCGATCCCTACCAACGCTACAATAAAATATAAGTACTGTTTTGTTTTTATATAGCAATACGTGAGGTTTTTTTTTTGCTCATTTTTATTGTTGTACGCGTTGTACGTTTTTCTGTGTGTTAGTTACTCTTACGGTAGGCCCTAGTTTATTGCAACTTTGTGTGCTAACCCGTAATAGTAACTTTTGTCATATGTACCATATATATATATATTGGCTATGAATGTTTGCAGTGAAAATATTCTTTCTGTCCATCAATCATGATGCAGAAATATTATGGTCAATTTCAGAGTAAAAATAATTAATAAAGTCTAGTATTTTTGGTTAATTGGAGTTTCCATTGTTGAAATTTGAAAAATACTTTTTTTGTAGCTATACCTCTATATCTCCAGTTAAAATTTAAGCAAAGTTGTTACACTATTGAAGACCGTATAAGGAACACAATAAACATAATTACATATAGAGATAATATGTAACTTGTGTATTTCTAGTCAACATACTTATTTATTTTGAAAATAGAGCAATCCAAAAATAAATCTTTAATTAAAAAGGCATATATTGGATCAAAATATCATTTATTCTACCAATATTTCAGTTGGCTGAACGCTAACCTTTTTAATACCTTGATAAAGGTTGGCGTTCAGCCAACTGAAATATTGATAGAATAAATTATATTTTGATCCAATATATGCCTTTTTAATTAAAGATTTATTTATATAGGACATGTATTTTTTTATTTGACATGAACACATGTATACAAAGTGTACCTGATTGAGTATATTGTTACAAGTATACAATAATTCAGTTACAATTTGCAATGATTGTTAGATATCAAATTTTCAAAAAATTTTACGTGTCAATATATGAATATTTTCTGCTGGCTCCCTGAATATATTTTTCAGAAACATAATAAAGCCTTTGGTTGCATATAAATACACTCATGGACAACACTTAAGAAGTACCTTTTAGCATGTATATCGGGATTCAGACAATAACTCTGAAAGATCTTTGTACACAGCGACCTTTATTTGATAACACAGGAGATAACCAAGTGTGAACAAAATTGACTCTGTGTCGTTCAGAAAAACAGACCACTGGCTAATCAAAGACTTTAAATTTCCTTAAGTTTTGTCCATGAGTGTATATGTAAAATTTATATAGCAGCAGACAGTGGAAAACTTTCATAGATAAAGATATATAGGGAAAATTTGTGTTATCTGAATAATGAATATAAATTGTATAATAAACCCTAATTTAGAAATAAGTATAGCATAAATACCATATCGGTATACCATAAGGTGCCTTTTCTACAAAATAGACAATGTTTCTTTTGAACTAAAAATCGAAATTTATTTTAAGGAGAAATAACAATTATTTCTAACCTTAGAGATGAAGTATGAAAGTATATAGAAATAATCGTTATTTCTCTTTAAAATAAATTTCGATTTTTCGTTCAAAAGAAACACATGCGGGATAATTTTCAAATGTCGTTCTACAATTATAAGCCGCATTATATTGTATTATAAATATACAATGTTATTTTCATCGTATATCCTGATTCTGACATCAATTTATCATACAGAATTGATACTATATGTTAGTAAAGATGAAGATGGTTGGATCCTATGATTAAAATATGTATTTCTGCTCTGATGTCTCAATTATATCCAAATGAATATGTTGTTGACTAAGCATTCTGGTTACTTACTTTATCAAAGGGAGTCTCTTGATGAAGTTTGCCTTAGGTCGTCTTCATTTCGAGTCAACATTGAATATGTTTAATTAGCCGATGTGTCGATGTGTTTATTTGACTAGAAATCTCTTAACCATCTAATTATTTATACAACATCAAATGGAGCTATTTCTATATATCAGGTATATAGATAATAAGTATAACTTAGCATAAGATTGTCAAGATTCCATTAGATCCCGTGTGGATTTCATGGAATAAAGTCCGCCCTAGACTGACGAGGGCCATTAGCCCGAAAACATGGTCTCTAGGTGGACGCTTTTCAGTTTGCCAAAGCTGGTGTTGTGGCTTTGTCACCGACTCGAGGCCGCTAGTTTGCGGTGACGGTCAATAGATGGCGTCTAGTTTTGACGTCTATTTTGACGGGAGAGGCGACCTTTGTCTCTTTAGATCAATATCCTCCCGGCAAAATTTCCAAGTATATGTTAATACAAAGAAATAACGCGCCATCTATATACAACAAATGAAAACATTAAGACGCTAATGTTTCTTTCACAAATAATTCAAGTTTATAATTTATGCCTAACTTGTCCTTATTGTTTACAGAATAGCATTGCTCAATGCGAATATTTGAATGTAAATCTACTGTCCTAAAAGCCTATGTCTATAGTTTGTTTAAATACCATTTCTAAGATTCCACCCTTCAGTGTAGCATATAAAAACAGAATGATCCAATACAGTATTAGAGCTCTAAAAAGGCGGTCTGATAGATTTTACCACTGATGAGACCAGCCCTCCCAATATTTTTCATCGCAGTAAGGAGAGTAGAAATTTGATTTATTTGTGAAAAGAAACATTCGCGTCTTAATGTTTTCATTTGTCAAGTATATGTTAGTTTTAGTACTAACTAAAGGTGTTTCTGTGTACAGGCTACTTAAAGATATCATATTTTACAGATTCTATATGAGGTACTACAGAGATGCTATATGTCTGTACAAATAAATGTTAAGTCAATAGATCCTTAACTTCCACCAGGAATTTATCTTGAATTTGTTTCTATTTAAGCCGCGAATGTCGCGTGATAAAATGTGATATATCAATATATATTGATGGTGATTGATTATTGTGAAGATATCGTTGTAAGTCGGAAATGAGAGAGGGGAATCTGTATAAGATTGGTGTCTTTGACAAATGTTACTTTTACGGGTTATCACACAAACAGCAATAAATTAGGGCCTACCGAAAGAGTAACTTAATACACAGAAAAACGTACACTCAAGAGTACAACACCACCAACAAAAAGGAGATAAATAAAGAAAACTCACGATTTGTCAAATATAATAAAAACAGTACTTATTTTTATTTGCAGCGTTGATAAGGAGCGGACCGGGGTTACACAGGTATGCGAGGAGATCACCAGACAAGCACATAGAGAACGCTTTAAGCGTCTCGACTCGATCACCACTCCACGATTCCTCGCATTCCGTTTCAACCCTCTTTTATGTACAAATATGGCAACATTCGTCCAATGAGAAGGCGTGGGAGATCAGTTTACATAACAAATAAACAACATTCTTCCCGCATAACTAAAAATATTAAAATTGCTATGTTTGTCAAATAATTTGACATCTTAATCAAAGGTTTGATTGTGTGTGATTAATATATGTCTCATATATTATACAACACACACAGCTTTATTAAGACCACCGGTCTTATACAGATTCATCTCAGGAAGGAATCATAGATGAGCTTCTATACTCCAGGCAGCGCAGAACCCAACAACCCCTAAGTCCGACGCATGTCCAGTAATTATTCTAGCTATTCTTCTTTTTATTGTTTTGTGTTATTGGTTATGTGTGTGGTTTCTGTTGGCCACTGGACATGCGTCGAACCTGGAGGCTGTTGTTGGGTTCCGCGCTGTCTGGAGTACAGAAGCTCCATCTATACTTCCTTTCTGCGATTATTCTGTATAAAAAGGTGGTCTTAATAAAGCTGTATGTGTGGTTTGGTTTCTGTTACCTCTTTATGACACTTAGGTGTACTCGTATATATCCAATATACATATCTGAGATATATGGATATATGTTTAGTATATGGGGGTATCTTATACATTTTATCGTTTCTTCCTAACCAACGTTTCTTTTTTATATCCTTCTTTCTCTGGTGGAGTCCTGAAGACTGCATGTAACGTTTGCTCTCGCCACTTGTAATCAAATTATTTATTTCTCAGGAAATTACTGTAAATTAGATGCATTAACGCGCCATCTTTTATCAGAAATTTGAACTACATTTGTGTCGCATATGATTCTTTTCAAATAAAACAACTTTCAACTGTCCTTATTGCAATGATTAAAAAGAATGGGAGGGACTAGCTTATCAGCGGTGAAACTTCCCAACGGTTTCGTTAGTTTACTGATTAAAGATCGGGGTAAAGGTAGTAGGGGTCGGTGCAAGGGTGGTCTAAACCGTTGGTTTTCGACCGTTAAGACCCAAGATCGAATCCCGCATTGGACACTTTTTTTTTTATAATAAAAAAAAAAAATGCTCCAAATATGTTTATGGCTCCCGATTATTGCTAAAGTCCAACCCCACTAGCAAGTGCAAATAACCTAAAGGAGCTCTAACACATTTGTAAGTGCAAAAGTCGAACTGCTTTTCACATGTACAGACATGTGGTGCACTTACAGTAAAAGCAGTCGCCAACTTCTACCCACCATGTTATCATGAACTCTACCACGTATACTAAAGATAATAATAATCAATATTCCTGTGGATATTCTCTCATGGAAACTTCTCAAAACGCTGGAGATCATGACTTGTGATCTGAGCAGAAACCTAATACAAGAAGACAGACCTCTTTCTATTGTCCTCTGTCACAAAAAGAAGCATGTTCCACTAACATCGAAATATACCAACGTGGTTACAGTGGAAACGTGGCTATATAAACTTCTCACAACAACCGCCTTATCAGACACATACATCCAAATAGATCCTATTCTACACGACTGTTTGAAACATAAAAAACGAAAACGATTTCTCTAATCCAGTACAGTAGAACCTCCCTGTAAAGGACACCAAAATGCAAAGTCAAATTGTCCTTTAGGGTAGTTTTCCTCTTACCGTAGAGTTGCTAAATAGCAGAAATGGTAATTTTGCAAATGAAAACTGTCTTTTATAGAGAGGTGTCTTCTAGCGAAAGTGTCCTCTCATGGAGGTATCTGTATCTCCTTATTTAAATTCCTATTCTCCCCATCTTTTATTATTATTTCTCTATTATTTTATATAAATAAGAACATGAGTTTTAAATTATTAAATATATTTGCATACTAATATAATTTAATATATATTTCCCTTTCTCTATTTTAAACGCGAGTCTTTCTTCGCTTTTATTTTAATTCATTTATTTATTTAGTCTCCCAGGAGATATGCGAGACTAAAATGTCTTAAAGCTTTGTTTGTTTGTATATATTATAGTAGATTGAGCACATTTAGTTGTTCATATAAAAACTACTGTCGTGTTACTTCTAAGTGGTTGTGTTCTTTAATTTAGAAGCTAGATTTGGGCGGAGGTTCTGTGTGGCAGTTAAAAAGGACAAATACAATGCAAAGGAAGCCAGAAAGCTGAGCCAAAGGAAAGAACAAATGTCAGTATTTGACGCTGATGCTTTGGCAAAATACAAGATAATTAAACAAAAAAAAGAAAAGATCAAATATGTGAAATAAACTCTGAGAGAAAACTGACAAAAACCATAACAAGACTTAGAACAAAACACTATAAAGGAATGACAATACATCCAGATGGCACAAGAACTTATAAAGCGTGCAACAATTGTCCTGGTGTGGAACTAACACCTACTCACATATTCTCATGCCCAGCAATGGCCGCAGCCTTGCAGAAAATCGACTTAGACCCAGAGCAGCAGCTTTACACACCCAAGATAGTGGATATTGCTGTTGCTGTGATGGAGATGCATGGAGACATCTGAGACTCTTCTCTGGACACGACAACAACAACAACAACATTTTATAAAAGTATTTATTATTATATTAACAGAGTATCATTTTTATAGAACGACGTTTAACAAGTTTTACCGCAAATGTTTTTTTTTAATAGAACGAAAAATATTAATTTTAATTATTTTAAAGAGAAATAACGACTATTCCTAACCTTAGGGATGAAAATATGAAAGGATGAATTGTGAATGGTAATCAAATTATAAAACTATTTTAGAGGCGTAATATTCTTTTTAAAATAAAACAATTTCTACTGTCCTTACTGCGATGGAAAAATTAAAGGGAGGGCCTGGCTCATCAGTGGTGAGCCACTGATGATCCAGGCCCTCCCTTTAATTTTTCCATCGCAGTAAGGACAGTAGAAATTGTTTTATTTTAAAAAGAATATTACGCCTCTAAAATAGTTTTATAATTTGATAACAGATGGCGCTCTAGTACATTGTGAATGGTAATGACGAACGGAAAAATAAAAGTGTCCAAAGATAGGAATTTTTCCGTTCATCATTACTCTTCACAATTCATCATTTTATACTTCATCCCTAAGGATAGGAATAGTCGTTATTTCTCCTTAAAATAATTAAAATTACGATTTTCCGTTCTGTAAAAAGAAACATTTGCGGTAAAACTTGTTAAACATCGTTCTATAATCATAGCCGCATTATATTATACAATTATTTTTTATACAAATAAATTTACTGGCAATGCGTTTCTTTTAAATATCATCAAATATTATCTCTACAGACCTTACTGCAATGATATGAGTTATTAAATGAGAGGGCTTATGTCATATCATTGCAGTAAGGTCTGTAGAGATAATATTTGATGATATTTAAAAGAAACGCATTGCCAGTAAATTTATTTGTGTAAAATTTTAACCATAGATGGCAATTAAATATAATCATTTTTTATGTTTATATTTTACTACCATGTAAACTTCCCTTATTGCTTATCTTTTATTTATCATTCGTAGTTTGTTCTTGCCTTAAATAAATTGCTGTGTCATCCTGAAGTTTGTCTTTCCTAATTTTCCACGTGGCAATATGATGCATTAGCGCCTCATCTGTTATAAAGAATTGAAACTATTTCAGACGCAAAGATAGAGGCTGCCTAGCCAGCATTCATATGTATTTAAATAATAGATACTTCGGCCAGTTAAAGATTTAATTTCTCAACTTTTTAACAAAAATAGTTTGTCTTCGTCAGAATAAAATAAAGTACATGACGTAGCCACGCAATAATATTTGAAACGAAGGCGATAAAAACGTGGGGATTTTCTTTTAATGGTAAAACACAAGCTTTCAGGCAAGAAGGCCTTTCCTCAGGTTACAGTTACAGTTGTAACCTGAAGAAGGGCATTCTTGCCTGAAAGCTTGTGTTTTACCATTAAAAGAAAATCACCACGTTTTTATCGCCTTCGTTCAAAATAAAGCATTTGGCAAGGCGTTAAAAATTATTCTATTTTTAACACCTTGCCAAATACTTTATTTTTATTTATTTCTCCTGACGTAGACAAAATATTTTTGCTGAAACGTTGAGAAAGATAAAAAAAATTAACTGGCCAAAGTGTCTATTTTTTTTTAAATAAATCTTTTAGACGGGTTTATTCTATTTAAAATAAAATAATTTTATACTGCCCTTACTGAAGTGAAAAATTTTGGGAGAGGTCCTATGAAATGATAATGTGATGATGAATAAAAAGATTAGAGTACAGAAAAAAATAGATATATCGGTAGAGAACTTTACCAATGATTTTGGGAGTGGATATTATATATATATTCTGTAGAAAATAATTATAGAGAAAATCAGTAAAATATGGTCTAGTACGCTCGGATCTTTACGATAAGCGGTAGAAAGGAGACACCTGAGGCTGACTGTCTATAACGGCCCGTGCTATGACCTGAGGATCTATGTTTCCTACTGAACTCTGAGAAAATTACATTAGGGACAAAAATAATTTGTAAAGACAAACCTAAAAATCCATACCTTAAACAAAATTAAAGGAAGACATATATATATAACACAGGTTAACGCACGTATAGTTCTTACAAACATTATATTGAAGAACTAATGATATATGTAGGCTAGAGAGTTAACGTAAATTTGATGATGAATCTCGATGGTACATACACACTTGTTAAGAAAGAACCTAAGGCTTTGAATGTAGACAATGAGCTTATCTCGATGGTACATACACACTTGTTAAGAAAGAACCTAAGGCTTTGAATGTAGACAATGAGCCTATCTCGATGGAACATACACACTTGTTAAGAAAGAACCTAAGGCGTTTATGTAGACAATGAGCCTATCTCGATGGTACATACTCACTTGTTAAGAAAGAACCTAAGGCTTTGAATGTAAACAATGAGCCTATCTCAATGGTACATACACACTTGTTAAGAAAGAACCTAAGGCTTTGAATGTAGACAATGAGCCCATCTCGATGGTACATACACACTTGTTAAGAAAGAACCTAAGGCTTTGAATGTAGACAATGAGCCTATCTCGATGGTACATACACACTTGTTAAGAAAGAACCTAAGGCTTTGAATGTAGACAATGAGCCTATCTCGATGGTACATACACACTTGTTAAGAAAGAACCTAAGGCTTTGAATGTAGACAATGAGCCTATCTCGATGGTACATACACACTTGTTAAGAAAGAACCTAAGGCTTTGAATGTAGACAATGAACCTATCTCGATGGTACATACACACTTGTTAAGAAAGAACCTAAGGCTTTGAATGTAGACAATGAGCCTATCTCGATGGTACATACACACTTGTTAAGAAAGAACCTAAGGCTTTGAATGTAGACAATGAGCCTATCTCGATGGTACATACACACTTGTTAAGAAAGAACCTAAGGCTTTGAATGTAGACAATGAGCCTATCTCGATGGTACATACACACTTGTTAAGAAAGAACCTAAGGCTTTGAATGTAGACAATGAGCCTATCTCGATGGTACATACACACTTGTTAAGAAAGAACCTAAGGCTTTGAATGTAGACAATGAGCCTATCTCGATGGTACATACACACTTGTTAAGAAAGAACCTAAGGCTTTGAATGTAGACAATGAGCCTATCTCGATGGTACATACACACTTGTTAAGAAAGAACCTAAGGCTTTGAATGTAGACAATGAGCCTATCTCGATGGTACATACACACTTGTTAAAAAAGAACCTAAGGCTTTGAATGTAGACAATGAGCCTATCTCGATGGTACATACACACTTGTTAAGAAAGAACCTAAGGCTTTGAATGTAGACAATTAGCCTAAAGAAGATGACAACATCTCGATGGTACATACAAACTTTTTAAGGAAGAACCTAAGGATTTGAGACTAAAGAAGATTACAAAATCTCGATGGTGTGTATTACATATAAACTTTTCAAAGTTATGAATGTAGGCTGTGAACATGAAAAAGACACCAGCTAGGCCTGCTTGCCTTCACGGCTATGGACCCACCTCCATAGGGAACACTTTCATTTTCCCCGGATTTTCCGTCATTTAGATAAGTCGTTCCGGATCCTTCGCCGGAAGAAAAAAAACATTCCCCACTTCCCCGATAAAATCCCCTGGAGAGCTTTAACTCTACCAGGGGGGGGGAGAAGAAAATCTTCATAGAAAACCTTCAGACAATGGATATATCCCCCGATCATGATAGCAACACATCTCATTAAACAAGAACATAACACATTAGATCAATCACTTGGATTTTTTTTACAAAAATTCATTATCCAGAGATTTTTTAATATATCAATTCATCCACCCATAGCAATTTCATTTTTAACGTCAAAATAATAATTTAGAGAGAGAGAAAAATGTTTTATGCCTTAAATTCATCTATTTTCCATCTAGTTCCATTTTGATACAAATTGCAAATAGATTCAAAGATTGCTTTCTGTTTCGATTTATAGAAAAAACACAGGGATTATCATATATGAGAAATAAATGAATAGAATACACTCATAGATAAAACTTAAAGAAGTTGCACCTCTTAGCAGGTATATCGGAATTCAGACAATGTCTCTGAAAGATATTTTATACGCAGTGGTTTTATTGAAGACTCACGAGATAGCCAAGTGTGAACAAAATTGCCTCTGACTACTAAAAAAAAAAAAGATACGACACGCGACATTAAGAATTTTCCACTTCCTAAAGTTTTGTCTATGAGGTCCATGGGTCGGAGTATTTAATAAATTGTCTATAGTCCCGGGATATTTCTATTAGAACTATTTTTGTCTATTATTGAGACCCAACTCTCAAGGGATAATCTTTCTTGGATGTTATGGGATATTTTTCCATTGTTGTTCTACAAAGATATATGATTATTTATGATTAATTGCTCGATTAATAAGGATCACGATGTGTCTATTGCTTTATATTCATGTCAAATTATATTGACAAACATTTACTGTTTTATCTTTTCAGTTTTTAGCGGGAAGAGGGTTGTTTTCGTTTGTTAGTGAACCAATCTTTTACATCTTCTCATTGGACAAATGTGGCCATGTTTGTATATAAGAGGGGACTAAAGGAATGCGAGAGGAGTGTGGTGGATTATTGTGTGGAGACGCTTAAAGTGTTCTCTGCGTGATTTATCCGTGTCTGGTAATCTCCTCGCATACCTGTGTGACCCCGGTCCGATCCTTACCAACTCTACAATAAATCATAAGTACTGTTTTTATTTTATTCTACAAATCGTGAGTTTTTATTTAACTCATTTTATTGTTGGTATTGTACTCTTGAGTGTACGCTTTTCTGTGTGTTAGTACTATTACTTTAGGCCCCAGTAAATTACATTTTTGTGTGATAACCCGTGCTAGTAATTTTTGTCAGTCATATAATAGTATGTCTGAATAATTATAGATCTATATATATATATGTATATTCCTAGCAAATGAAAACATTAAGACGCGAATGTTTCTTTCACAGATAAATCAAACTTCTAGTGTCCTTACTGCGATGGAAAAATATTGAAAGGGCTTGGCTCATCAGTGGTGAACCCTCCCAGAGGTTTCGCCAATTTAATACACCAGACCGCTTCTTTATTGCTCTAATACTGTATTGGATCATTCTGCTTATATATGCTATACAGAATAATGGAATCTCAGAAATGGTATTTAAGCAAACTATGGACATAAGCTTTTAGGACATTAGAATTATATATAAGCCAAGCTCTCCCAATATTTTTATATCGCAGTAAGGGCAGCAGCAAAATTTGATTTATGTGTGAAAGAAACATTCGCGTCTTGATGTTTTCATTTGCTAGGAATATATATACATATAGATCTATAATTATTCAGACATACTATTGTATGACTACAAAGCAATAGACAAATCGTTATCCTTATTACTCGATCATTCTATCATGAACAGCTTACTTTGTGTGTTTTGCTTTGTTGTTTGTTTTTCTCTTTAGACAATTTTATTTAGTTAAATTAATGAATTGAACAGGATTGTTTATAGCCGAATTGCTGTGATGCAATGAAAGGTATTGACGCAAATATCCCTGAGTTTGGGATATCGCATTTCATGATGTTAATAAAGTTTAATATCATGAACAATCCTATACCAGAATGGAGCAACAGTGAAACAATATACCATAACATCCCTATACGAAACAAGAAGGATTATTCCTTTAGAGTTGGGTCTCAATAATAGACAAAAATGGTGCTTATAGAAATATCCCGGGACTTTAGGCCGTTTATTAAATTATATTTTTATATTCTGATTTCTTACTTCCTCTTCTTCCACTCATTTGCTGTAAATCTGTTGTAATCTGTATTTAATAAATGTGTTGATTGAAAATTAAAATCAATTTATTCTTTATACAAAAAACTATAAAATGAATTTTGAACGTATTTATTATGAAATTTTCTATTTTTTTTCCAGCATATGAATCCGCGGAGTTTCAATTATCTATTTGGATGAGATATTTATGATTAGAATCATCCTAATTTTTCCATCGCAGTATGAAATGTATCTCGATCAATTTGGCCATACCTCGGCTGTAACTGGATGCCGGGTGATATTTTAATGGCTTGGAGAGGCAACGGGCGATTTTATTGGCTTGGATGGTCTCTTGGCAATGTTGCCAGTCATAAATATTTATTGGGAGATTCGGTTTCCGAGTTATCTCAGGTTTCCCCCATCGTCCCAAGATAGATCTGTACTGTAGTGTGTGAAGGTCCAATAACAATCTCACTCCTCTCTCGACAGTACCACTTAGTGAATCATCCATAAAGGAGGACCCTTCTTCACTCAGTTAAACGATTTGGATTACAGTTATAGATATATTTATTTGATCTATATATTTTTTTATGTCGTCATCTTTATTTCTCAATTCAGGCGTCATCTTCTTTTATCTTCAGACCTACCTGCCCAGTGAGATCACCATCGCAAGACTGCAGGCAAGATTATCTCGATACGTTTGGGGGCTCGTTCGCACCTCATGGCTTCCTGGCAGCGTCCTGGCACGGCCGTTCTCGTGGGAGGCATGGAACTCCTCGACTTCGGCACTCAGCTCCAGCTGTCGTGTCTCAAGAGCGTCCAGGTAGCACTACGTGGAGGCCGCAACATTCACTCTTGGCTCCCCAAGAGCAGAATATGGCATCTTCTACGTTTACTCCTGGCACCTAGTTTCCACCACAGTGTCTTCGGAGTCTCCATCTCTTCGAGGTTGCCGCGGAGATCCACCGGGTTCTGCCGCTTGCACTCCTCCAGGCTCTTCGAGTCGTGGACGACTGACACTCCCTGCGACTGCGGCCTTATCTCAAGGACGTCGTGTCGGAGTGTCAGAGCTATACCACTTCAGGGAAAAAACAGTCCTGGAACACAGTCCCTCTAGATGTCGTCACAGCCTGCAGGGAAGTGAGGCCGCCTTCAGACATCGCAACTGACCTGGTATCTGCATCTTACACGGTGGACCGAGGTTTCCTGGTGCCTTCCTACTTTCGTGGGGGGTTACTTCTACTCTATGTTGGAGCATTGGCGACTGCTAGAATCGACAGCGCGTGAATATTTCTTTGTTCCATTTTTCTCAACGGTGTAAGGAAAGGCTTCGCTTTGAGCGTCGTATTCTTCACCCCCAGTACCCCTCCTACTTCTCCTGAAGCAGTTGCACTGCCAGAATAATGTCCTGGCGTACGCTGACGAAACCATCCTGTTTATCCGCGAAGACGGGCACTTGGATCTCATAAAGAGTATCTTTGAGGACTCCAGGCGAACGTCAGGAATAAGAGTCAAATTCGGCAAAAGCAAGGGCCTCTGGTGCGGGGATGAGAGGAGTCGCACCGATTTTTCGTTGGGAATTTCCTGGAATACGAAAAAAAAAATCACCATCATGACCTCAAGACATGGAACCTCGGTCCAAAAACAGCACCTAAGGAACCACTTCAGCGTGCCATTTCTAGATAACTCCCCCCCCCCCCCCCCCCGCCTTTTTGTCCGCCTTTTCTCTCTTGCTTGGCAGTCAATAGCCTGGTGTTCTCATCGGTTCTTTACCATCTTTAGGCTTACCTTCCCCTGCCCAGTAAGTCCACCATTTCAAGACTGCAGGCAAGACTGGCGCGGTTTGTTTGGGGTCTTGACCGCAATGCATGGCTTCCCTGAAGTGTTTTGGCACGTCCTGTATCCGTCGGTGCAGTGGGGTTATTGGACATCAGGACCCAACTCCAGCTCACCTGCTTCAAAGAGGCTCAGGCTTCCCTCACAGCTGAATGAACGCCTACACGTCTGACGGAATCCGGAGCCTGGATGGCCCCCTTGTTTTCGGGATCCTGGCTGCTGCTACGTCGCCCACTCTATCCCTACTGAACCTGCCCCTCGCATCTGTGCTTTCAGGCGGCTCCTGACGACGAAGCCATTACTTCGGGCTTCCTGGAGGTAGGTCAAAGTGCGCGTCCGCGATCTAGAAGTCTCTGCTGCTCAATACCAAGGCGATGAGGAGTATAAACGAGAACGCAGCTGCCCTTGGAGAATTCTGAGAGCGATTGCTGGCCGAGAATGCTAGGAACGAGTATCAGGAGAAGAGCCTGGAGGAAGCCGCCTTGATACTGCGTGGGATAGCCATGCCGTTCCTTATCGTCAGCACACGCACTGCGCGTCGCATAATAGAGTGACCCGCTAGGCAGCCTTTCCCATCTCAAGGAATCTCCTGCATCAATGATTGACGAGAAATCTACCAGAATACCCTTTTCATCTCCTAATCGCTTTTCCTTCTGCGGCCATGCGGCAGATATTGCTCTGCGGCTAATCCTGCACGCTCTGCCTCTTTCGGGGCATCTGGCGTCGAGTCAGCCTCTCTGCATCTCCTATATCAACGCAACTGGTCTTGCAGCGCCGTCCGCCCTCACATCCGATAGCTCCCTACATCATCGGGCTGCCGCCAGACCTAAAGTCCTGGATATTCGCAGTGGACCTCGATTAACATACCAACACCATATTTTCAGTGACGAAGCTCGCGATCTTCGCAGACCGTGAAATGCATGGTGTCCCTAGCGATCCGCTGGTTATTTACTATCAAATTGTGCTGCGGAGGCATAGGCGTCATGTATATATTATTTGCACTTAGCATCTATTTAACTTTTAATTATCATCTTCATCTCATTGTAAATTCTCCCATAATCATATGTGCGAACTTTGAACCAATTTAAATGAATAGTGGTCAGTAAAATTTGTTAATTGTCAAATTGTGTGTATATATATCTCTAATTAGATGCATTTATTTTGTTCAACATAAAATTTATCTCGCAACTTCTTTGTATTTTCTTATGAGAAAATCATATCTTTTCTTCTAATAGTTGTTTATGATAATCATTGATGTATACCGAAGATTAAATAAACATTTCTGATATAATCAATAATACAATAATAATTCTCAATCCACATAAGATATATTTAAAAGAATTATACAATGCTTTTTTGAATGAATCTTTGTCTATAATAGACTGAAAATCGTTTTATTATTTTTCAATCTATAGGAAGTAATTTGCTGAGTTAATTTTAAAACAATTATAAGTTGATTAAATTAGATTTTACCACCGATGAGCCGGTTCCGTAATGATAATATAAACGTTTTTTTAAAACAAAAGTTTGAAGAGGCTTCAAATTTTAATCTTTTTGTATCAAAGATTAGCCCCGTAATTCTTACTCATATTACATTGGCCATATTCTACGCTGCAACAACTTTCACTAGTTGGTAGAGACAAAAATATTTTTCTACTTATGAAAAAAAATTATTTACAATCTGCTTTATTATTAATAATAATTTATATATGAATGCATTTATATATATATATACACTCACACACACACACACACACACATGTGGACAAAACTTAAGGAATTATTACCTTTTATTCTGCGTATTGGGATTCAGACATTAACTCTGGTATTACAGTGACCTTTATCGTAAACACACGAGATAACCAAGTGTGAACAAAATTACCTCTCTCTCCTTAAAAAAAAACAGATGACCGGCGATATCAATATAGGAAACTTTCTTAATTTTGTCCATGTGTGAATTGTGCCACCTCTATGATTTTAAATCATTTTACCCTATAGAATGATGTAGAATTTATAATCTAATTTAAAGCGTCGTAGATATGTAGAGACCTACAAGGAGGTATCTAAAAATCGATAGTGTAAAGAAATTTAACAAATAATTGTTATTCTGAGGTATGTTTTTTCCCCTTTCTTCATGAAAATGATGTATGGCGAGTCCTTACAGGGCGGGAATGTCCTAATAAAGCAGTTGTTGTTGTTATTCTAAGGAATGTCTTTTTCCTTATTCACAGATTTTTGTGAAGTCGAACTGCTTTTCAGATGTGTAGACATGTGGTACACTTATAATAAAAACAGTCGCTAACTACCCACCATTATTATCAAGGCCTATACTACGTGTACTAGGGATAATTTAAAATAAATAATAAATAAAAAATACAATTAAAAAAAGATTTAATTCAAATACACTAAAAAGGAATTAATTTACAGAATTTAAAAGACAATTTGAAAATTTGTCAATTTCCGGCCACTCTGACAACCCAGAAGTCTGAAAATTTGTCAATTTGCATTGTCATCAGGTTATGAAAAGTGTACCAAATTTAAGATTCCTACGTGCTCTAAAAGTATATAAAAATTCGATTGCAAGATTTGTGGACAGACAGAAAGACGGACAGACAGGGAAACAAGTTAAATAAAAGCTTTTAATAATAATAATAAAACAGATTTTTGTAGACAACTTTGGGAATACAAAGATGTTAATGA
>CP092871.1:28226119-28293514 GCA_030710605.1 Cordylochernes scorpioides | reverse complement strand
ATTGAAGGAGGGAGATAGGGAGAGACCATGTGGCCCACCCTCAGTAGAGGAAAGAACTGAAGGGGGGAGATAAGGAGAGACCATGTGGCCCACCCTCAGTAGAAGAAGGCACTGAAGGAGGGAGATAAGGAGAGACCATGTGGCCCACCCTCAGTAGAGGAAAGCACTGAAGGAGGGAGATATGGAGAGACCATGTGGCCCACCCTCAGTAGAGGAAAGCACTGAAGAAGGGAGATAAGGAGAAACCATGTGACCCACCCTCAGTAGAGGAAAGCACTGAAGAAGGGAGAAAGGAGAGACCATGTGGCCCACCCTCAGTAGAGGAAGGCATTGAAGGATGGAGATATGGAGAGACCATGTGGCCCACTCTCAGTAGAGTAGGCACTGAAAGAGGGGGATAAGGAGAGACTATGTGGCCCACCCTCAATAGAGGAAGGCACTGAAGGAGGAAGATTTGGAGAGACCATGTGGCCGACCCTCAGTAGAAGAAGGCACTGAAGGAGGGAGATATGGAGAGAACATGTGGCCCACCCTCAGTAGAGGAAGGCACTGAAGGGGGGAGATTTGAAGAGACCATGTGGCCCACCCTCAGTAGAGGAAGGCATTGAAGGAGGGAGATTTGGAGAGACCATGTGGCCCACCCTCAGTAGAGGAAGGCATTGAAGGAGGGAGATATGTAGAGACCATGTGGCCCACCCTCAGTAGAGTAGGCACTGAAAGAGGGGGATATGGAGAGACTATGTGGCCCACCCTCAATAGAGGAAGGCACTGAAGGAGGAAGATTTGGAGAGACCATGTGGCCGACCCTCAGTAGAAGAAGGCACTGAAGGAGGGAGATATGGAGAGACCATGTGGCCCACCCTCAGTAGAGGAAAGCACTGAAGGAGGGAGATAAGGAGAGACCATGTGGCCCACCCTCAGTAGAGGAAAGCACTGAAGAAGGGAGATAAGGAGAGACCATGTGGCCCACCCTCAGTAGAGGAAAGCCCTGGAGAAGGGAGATAAGGAGAGACCATGTGGCCCACCCTCAGTAGAGGAAAGCACTGGAGAAGGGATATAAGGAGAGATCATGTGGCCCACCCTCAGTAGAGGAAAGCACTGGAGAAGGGAGATAAGGAGAGACCATGTGGCCCACCCTCAGTAGAGGAAAGCACTGAAGAAGGGAGATAAGGAGAGACCATGTGGCCCACCCTCAGTAGAGGAAAGCACTGAAGAAGGGAGATAAGGAGAGACCATGTGGCCAACCCTCAGTAGAGGAAAGCACTGAAGGAGGGAGATATGGAGAGACCATGTGGCCCACCCTCAGTAGAGGAAAGCACTGAAGAAGGGAGATAAGGAGAAACCATGTGGCCCACCCTCAGTAGAGGAAAGCACTGAAGAAGGGAGAAAGGAGAGACCATGTGGCCCACCCTCAGTAGAGGAAAGCACTGAAGGAGGGAGATATGGAGAGACCATGTGGCCCACCCTCAGTAGAGGAAGGCATAGAAGGAGGGAGAAAGGGAATTAATAACTATACTCGTATATAGTAGATGGACTTGCCTTCATTGTCCGCCACAAGAAGGATCCCCCTTATCCTTCTTGGCACTGTCTTCCTGGTTAATCCACACGGCCACAGGCTCGGAGACAACTCACCTCGTCTTCTGTCACCGCCTATGTCTAGACTATCCGTTCCCCCTCACACTGGAATACCGTCCTGGCGCCTGTTCCCCTCTCAAGTTGGCCATCTTTCCCCTCAACTGAGTCAACCCATCTTTCCCCAACTTCGCCCTGGGATCTTCGCCTCTTGGCTAGCTTGTGATATAGTAGAAAGGGAGTGATTCATATTAGAATATATATAGGGGTAGATAAAAAAAGATACATTTTTATCGGTGTAATTTCCATATCTAAAGTCACAATATAATAATTTTATCATAATATTCCTCAAGCCGAAGCTCTCTTGTAAGGGGCACTAACCACCTTGTTCCAAGTCTGAATATTTTAACCTATTTTGCGGCAACCTGCTTCCAATCTTCCCCTCCCCTTCCCCCTCCCGAAGGCCTTGTACAATAGATTTCACTGTTCAAGCAGGACAACAAACTCCAAAAACATCTCAATATATACTCATAGATAAAACTTAAGGAAGTTGTACCCTTTAACATGTATATCGGAATTCAGACAATAAATATGAAAGATATTTAACCACAGTCACCTTTATTGAAGACATACGAGATAACCAAGTGTAAACAAAATTGTCTCTGTCTCTTTCAAAGAACAGACAACTGGCGACATTAAAGATTTTCCACTTCTTTAGTTTTGTCCATGATTGTAGACTAAATTAGAAAGTTGAACGTAATAGTTGTAAAGTTTTCAATGGTGCAGAAATCTGTTTAGAAGATTGTATCACACAGATTATGTCAGCGGTGGTGGGACAGACCTCCAAGGTCGCGGCAGGTGGGACAGAGTTGCGACACTGGGACCACACCCGGGTTGACAGAATACTGCCAGAATGATAGCCTGCTACATTGCGGCATCGTGCAGTAATTAAAATGCCACCAATCTCCATACAATCCTTGCTTGTCACCTGGAAAACTTCTCAATCATCCCAGACAAATGATTTAGGAAACCATGTTTAGAATGTGGACCTTGTTTCTTTCCTCAAGGTCAAGTGGCTTGACATTGAATCAGGAGGGTAGGAAAGATTGCCTAAACAACTCCTTGATCTTTTTCGTTTTGGAAAAAAATCAAAGTTTTATCTTATAATCAACATCTTTAGAATTATGCTGTCATTTATAAATTCTCTAATTAATATATTTGATTTTACTTAAGGTATGTGCTGTGTGCGTGTTAAGTTACGCTAGGTACTTAGGGTATAGTCGTATTTTATTCTCACAGATAGAGAAAAAAGATAACAAAGGAGTAAATAAAGGGTATATAAAATGTAGGGGAATATATATAGCTGTGTATGTGTGCAAATGTTTTTAGCAAGATACGTCCCCCACCTTGAGAGAGTCCTCCTCTAGACAAGGAGGGGTCTTTTTGAACACTCCTCAGTTCCACACCGAAGAAGTACCTATAGATGCGCGTCTTGGCAGACGCCAGGATGGCCAGGGTGTTATCATCCAGGCCTCGTTCGAAGTCCCAACCTTGAATGTCAGAGGGTCGAGAAAGAAGAAGAGATAAGATTACAAAATGAAAATATCTAGAAAAGCAAGCAGTTCTCTTGATGTGTTTTTCATTGTTTCTTCTCGTTATCCATTATAATACATAAAATAGCGGAGGATTAGCCTGATGTACTTCACCAGACAGTGGGAGAGACAGCTGAACTCATGCGATTGTGGACTCTGACTCCTTGTCTCAAGGAATACCGAGTTGAATTTGTTTTGCCTGTGACATTTGTGTGAAAAATGAAGAAGTGAAGTATCATCCTTAGAGTTACCGCTTCTATTATCCGAAGTACATAACTAACACATGAGCACATGGATAAAACAGAATTCTCACCTCAAATATGATTCACCGAAGAAGTTTGACGTATAACCGTGCGAAATATTGAAATTTTGATTCAAAATGAGAGCCTTTTAAAACAATATTAACTCTATTTATTTATATTAAAATTTTACCAGTAAGATAATAATCTATAAAGGTGCCTCCTTTCAAAATAGACATCAAAACGTTTAATTTTGGGCCATAGATATTGCCAGCTAAACACCACTTTGGCAGATTGTGAATATTTCATTTGATCCTCTGCGAATCTCATGAATCCTCACTAGACTGACGAGGGTTATTAGCTTCGAAACAATGATCTCCAAGTGAGCGATTCAGCGAAAGCTTTATCACCGACCTGAGTCCGCTTGTTTGCGGAGAAGGTTTATAGATAGCAGCTAGTTTTGACGTCTATTTTAACAGCAAATGCGCCCATTATTTTTATAAATCTGTTTATCAATATTTACCAGTGTCCTCTTTGATGACTAGTTACGATTGTAAAAAAAAAGCTCTCGACGAGACTTTATATGGAGATAAACCTGAGAATAGCTTTCATTCCACTAACATCAGAGAAAGAGGCCGTTTGGAGGAGGGTTCCTACTGACAGGCTCTCATTTTGAACAGGATCTCTCCAACTGTTCAAGGTAGGCACATTACTGATAAAAAATACAGGAATAAGATTCTTGAAGTCAATGTGAGATATTTTAGAGGTGTTTTTGCTTCATTCCACTAACATCAGAGAAAGAGGCCGTTTGGAGGAGGGTTCTTACTGACAGGCTCTCATTTTGAACAGGATCTCTCCAACTGTTCAAGGTAGGCACATTACTGATAAAAATACAGGAATAAGATTCTTGAACTCAATGTGAGATATTTTAGGGGTGTTTTTGCTTCAATCCACTAACATCAGAGAAAGAGACCGTTTGAAAGAGAGTTCACACGGGCAGGCTTCATTTCGAGCAGGATTTCTCCAAATGTTTAAGATAGGCACATTACTGATAAAAAATACAGGAATAAGATTCTTGAATCCTATGTGAGATTTTTAGAGGTATCTTTGGCCCCACTTCATTGTTATGGATGATAATGCGTTCAAATTGGTCAATGCTAGTCGACCAATACCTCTAGAATGGCGGTATTCAGAGGATGGATTGGACGGCCAAATCTCAGGAACTGAATCCAATAGAATATGTTGGGATTCCTTAGTGTAATGCATTGGAGTCCGTTATCTCTCCCCCAGAACTAAAATCTATTGTTTTGGAGTAGTCGGATTTATCGCCTCAAGACCCCACCAAATCCTGTTAATCAACATTAAAAATTCATTGTGAGCATTTTACAGCTTTTAGAGATCTTCCTATTGAGAGACCTCTATTTTAAAATTATTTAAATATTTATTCTTTCTTTCTAAATTATTAGGTAAAGTTTGATAACCTATAAATAAATTATGTGTTGAAAATCGAACAATCCATTTTGGATCCAAAATATGCCCTTATTTAAATATACTATGTATCTATCAAATATTTTATAATTTCTAGGGATATATTCGTTTTTAGAAACAGCATTTTGTATTTGTTCACTCAATTCGGACACCTTGCCTTGACTAACAGGCGCTGTGTCACGAAAATGCGTTACGAAAGAAATCCTTGCAAGTATTAAAAATGAGCCTGCTAGTACCTAAAACCTCTTTATGATGAGACACATTAGTTACAATACAACTTTAAAATATATTTATATGTATCAAATAGAAAAATAGGTTCGAAAAGTAGACAAGAAATAGCCAAGAAGTATGCAATCCGACGTAGAAAAGAAGTAGAATAGAGGTAGCTAAGATATCTATAAAAACTAGACAAGAAACATTCAAGAAGTAAAAAAAAGTAGATAAGAAATTAAACGTTAGAAATTCGGGACAATCTACATGGACGTGTCTTGTTACAAACGTCATATATAAATACAAGGTTGTCCCAAAAGTTGGTAAACACTTACAAAAACTTAAAATTCAAATATTTTTCGCCATAATATTATTCCCCGTTATGTAGAATGTCTTTGTATTATGTAGAAAGTAATTGTATTATGTAGAAAGTAATTGTATTGTTATGTAGAATGTCTTTGTATTATGTAGAAAGTAATTGTATTATGTAGAAAGTAATTGTATTATGTAGAAGTAATTGTATTATGTAGAAAGTAATTGTATTATGTAGAAAGTAATTGTATTATGTAGAAAGTAATTGTATTGTTATGTAGAATGTCTTTGTATTATGTAGAAAGTAATTGTATTATGTAGAAAGTTATTGTATTGTTATGTAGAATGTCTTTGTATTATGTAAAAAGTAATTGTATTGTTATGTAGAATGTCTTTGTATTATGTAGAAAGTAATTGTATTATGTAGAAAGTAATTGTATTGTTATGTAGAATGTCTTTGTATTATGTAGAAAGTAATTGTATTGTCGGAAATATTTAATAAATTATATTGATACAAGATATGCTTGCATTTTATTGTTATTAAAAATTGATTGCTCAATTTTCAACAACATATTAATTATGTATTCGCCGTAATAATATTTTTCGCCAAATAATAAGTAAAACGTTTTAAGAAAAACACACTTTTGGGATCACCTTATATAAGTGACCGGATTCAAGTTATAATGAACGGCGACAAACGCGGTGTTTTAAAGAAACCACAATCAGAAGACAAGCAACTATGGTCTACACACAAAAGGAAATTTCCTTAATTCCAGTTTTTGTCCTGGCAATCAGTGTGGGATAAAACTGTCGCAGGGAATAGGCGTGGCTACTTACTTACTTTAATGGAGGACCATTGCGGTCATTTCTTTTTTGGTGCTTCTTCGACACATTTACCATCGTCTCTTTAATGTCCGTTTCTCACATTTATATTAGATTACTTATCAATTGTATACAAACATATATTAGTTAAAAGCATGCAAATTCATTTACCCTATTTTACATTTCTTATGAAGGTTTAAATTCATCAAAATATTCACATTATCCTATCATTATACAGGGTGTGCTAGAAAATAAACTACTGGCCACCGTAAATGCAACACCCTGAAAAGAGCATGCAAATAACATGAAATTTACAACATGCATTAGCGGAGGTGAGTTATGCAAATGATTAGAATTTCAGCGCCAACGCACATCACGCACACCTGTGGCTCCACTTCAAAGCACTATTTAAGGCTTAGAGATTTCGACGATTTAAAGTTCGGCAATTGTGTTTTTCTTGTGTTAAAAAAAAAAAAAGATCAATTATGCCTTGTAGAAAACAACGATCATCTTTGATCAAGTATCCGAGTTCGACAGAGGAAGGATAGTGGCCTACCAATATTGTGGATTATCTTTCAGGGAAATCGGTAGTTGTGTTGGAAGAAACCAAACAACTGCAACGCGGATATGTGATCGTTGGATGCAGGAAGGTGCAACGGACCGACGTGTTCGATCGCATCCACCTCAGTGCACCACTTCACGTGCTGACAGGCAAATTGTGCGCATGGCAGTGACAGATCGCTCAGCCACATCACGAACCGTAGCACAGCACATTAAGTCTGTAACGCATCATCCAGTGTCTGCGCGTACCATTCGACGCCGTTTACAGCAGAGTGGTCTGTCCGCAAGACGTCCATTGCTTCGTCTACCCTGGACGTAGAACCACAGACGTCTCCTCCGCCAATGGTGCGATGAAAGAAGGATATGGACGGCAGAAGGGAATGAAATTGTCTTTACTGACGGGTCACGCTTCTGTCTGCAACATCACGATGGTCAGATTCGAGTCTGGAGACACCGTGGAGAGAGGATGCTGAACAGCTGCGTTATGCACCGCCACATTGGTCCTGCACCGGGTATTATGGTATTAGGCGGTATTGGATATCACTCTCGCACTCCTCTAGTACGCATTGCCGGTACTTTAAACAACCAACGTTACATCTCCGAGGTGTTGGGGCCAGTTGTCCTTCCTTACCGTTAGGGCTTGCCCACATCCATATTTCAACAGGATAATGCGCGACCACACGTGGCACACATTGTCCGAAGGTTCTTCGTCAATCGCCAGATTGAATTGATTCCCTGGCCGGCTCGCTTTCCGGATCTTTCGCCGATGGAAAGTATGTGGTCCATGGTTGATCAACGATTGACCCAGATTACATCCCCAGCTGCTACACCAGATAAACTTCGGAAACGTGTGGAAGCTGCTTGGTCTGCTATACCCCAAGAACACATCCAAAGTTTATTTGAATCAATGCCGTGCCGTGTGGCAGCGGTATTCTCCAACAATGGCAGCTACTCTGGCTATGATTCTGGCAGGAACCACACTTTGCAGAATTCTATAAATTTAATCATTTGATGCATGGAGAGACCATGTGGCCCACCCTCAGTAGAGGATGACACTGAAGGAGGGAGAAATGGAGAGACCATGTGGCCCACCCTCAGTAGAGGAAGGCACTGAAGAGGGGAGATATGGAGAGACCATATGGCCCACCCTTAGTAGAGGAATGTATTGAAGGTGGAAGATATGGAGAGACCATGTGGCCCACCCTCAGTAGGGGAAGGCATTGAAAGAGGAGGATAGATAGATAAACTCTACGTGGAGAACATTTGTCATAACTTTGTTATAAGTGTACCTGGACTTATTACTTGAATATCAGCAATATGATATTGTTCTGTAGCTATGGGTAGTTTTCAAATGGTTTTAACAGTTATTGTATAATACTGACAATCAACCATCAATCTTGGAGGTGTTTTATTTCCTCATAATATCTGATATATTCTGTCAGTATGATAGAAGAAATATATAAAAATTAATTTTCCTGATTTTTATATTATTTTAGATTGTATACATTAATGCAAAACAATAACGCGCTATCTATATATAATGAATGAAGACATTAAGACACGAATATTTTTTTAACAAATAAATCGAACTTCTACTGTATTTACTGAGATTAAAAATATTGGGAGGCCCGGCCCATCAGTTTAGTTTGTATGTTTTGCTATTTTAAATCTCCGAAATGTTCTTCATTTGATTCTGAAGCACATTAAAATGATTTATTATAAGAAAGTTATGCACATTTTATAATGTTTTGAAAATAAAGCAATCCATATTTGAATCATTAGATAATAAAAATGTATATATTAGATTTAATAAAAGATTTATTTGCCAATATGTCGGTTGGCTGAACTTCAAACCTTTATCAAGGCATTACATTTTAAATGTACATTATATGTAATGCCTTGATAAAGGTTTGGCGTTCAGTCAACCGAAATATTGACAAATAAATCTTTTATTAAATCAATATATTCATTTTTATTATCTAATTATGTAATGTATAATATTTTCTGGCTCGCTCTGAATATAAATGTTTAGATTAGAAAGTTCAAAGACAAGATAAACATCTCCCCAAGGATGTATATTTTATAAAGGTACTGCGCCAATTCACAAGGACGTCTAGGGATATTGCCTGAAAGAATATAACAAGGAATTGATACAGATGGTAATTTGGCCTGGAGGAAATTGATCTAAGAAAGCAAAATACACCTATCCCCCGATTTACACGGTAGATACGTTCCTGAGAAAAACGTGTAAATCGGGGGATAGGTGTACACAGAAATAAAAATAAAATGCATTGACAGGTTAAAATATGTAGTCAGCACATAAGCTCGGGATTCCTCGTGAGATGTGTACACAGCGCATGTGTTCAATCACAGTAGCATTTATTATAGTGCGATAAAAACAAAAAAACTTATTTGGAAAACCGTGTAAAAGCGAAAACGTGTAAAACAAGTACCGTGTAAATCGGGGGATAGGTGTATAATAGAAATTGATACATTATATATCTTAAATATATTTTATAATGTATATGCACATCCGAGAAGGCGAGAAGGATGAGAAACAGGTGTGAATAGTTTTCTTTTTTTGGGGGGGCTCATGTTAATACTGAATTGTTTATAGTACTTGATTTATCGTAAAGATAGAGGCTGCTTGGCCGGCATTCATAGTTCTTTAAATTAAAGATACTTCGGCCAGTAAATCTTTAAAAAATATTTTTTTAGTTAAAAAGATTTACTGGCTGAAGTATCTTTAATTGGAAGGACTACTTGATTTATGTTCAA
This sequence comes from Cordylochernes scorpioides, assembly GCA_030710605.1. Lineage (NCBI taxonomy): Eukaryota > Metazoa > Arthropoda > Arachnida > Pseudoscorpiones > Chernetidae > Cordylochernes > Cordylochernes scorpioides. Next base: position 28,283,940 of record CP092871.1, on the reverse strand, counting down.
TTAAAACCATTGCTATACTGGGAGAATCCTGTATGGGGGCTTGGTCCTTAATAAAGGTTTTTGTGTGTGTATATATATTGCCACGTGGAAAATTAGGGAAGACAAAAACTTCAGGAGGAAACAAAATTTATTTCAGGGAAGGACAAACTAAGAAAAGTAAACCAAAGATAAGCCACGAGGGAAATTTACAGAGTCGCAAGATATAAAAATGACCACTCTGTTAAATAAAAAATAATAAAATTAATAAATACTATGTTACAATATGCACAAACGATATATATATAATTTGTACATTTAAAATTCAAAATTATATGTGATTTTATTTATTAGATAAAAAAGGCATATATTGGAGTAAATAAAGGATTTATTTGCCAATATTTTGGTTGACTGAACGCTAACCATTATCAAGACATTACATTTTTGTATAAACAAACTCAGCGCCGCATAGTGTTATAATATCACAGTTGAAATAATTTTCAAAATACAAAGTAGGTGGGAGAAATTTGTGCAAGCAAAAATTATTATAAAAATTACATTCAGAATAAGTTAAATATCTTGAAATATTAAAGGAGAAAAAAATAACGAGGTCTATCCTATATAATTTTTATAACTCCTTATTTTTTCTCCTTTAATATTTTAAGATATTTAACTAACTCTGATTGTAACTTTTATAATAATTTTTGCATATACAAATTTCTCCCACCTACTTTGTATTTTTAAATTATTTCAACTGTGATATTATAACACTATGCGGCGCTGAGTTTGTTTATACAAAAATGTAATGTCTTGATAAAAGTTGGCGTTCAACCAACAGAAATACTGGCAAATAAATATTTTATTCAAACAAATATATGCATTTTTATTATCTAATGATTTTAAATATGGATTTCTCTATTTTCAAAACTTATATTTATATTACAATCCAAAGATACTAATATGAAAGTATTGATTTTCGAATATTTGTCAATAAATAAAGTTCATGTAAACATACATGGACAGTTATTTATACATTCCAGACACCTGTCCATCTTGCCGGCCGACTGATTGCTTAGAGAAGCAGACATAATCTAATGTACACGGGGAGCAGACATTGTTATCTGATGTCTGATTGAATTTACGTAAGGTATCGGAAGTGGACTTTGTCCCAGGTAGCACCCAGGGTAGAGCTCTGCAGGGACAGAGCTACGTGAATATCCCAGGTAGCACCCAGTTACTAGAACTGCAGAGACACCCAGGAAATAACTCTGCAGAGACCGAGCTACGTGAATACTCCCAGGTAGCCCCCAGGACATAGCTCTGCAGGGATAGAGCTACGTGAATGTTCCTAGGTAGCACCCAGGACAGAGCTCTGCAGGGACAGAGCTACGTGAATACTCCCAGGTAGCACCCAGGACTTGGCTCTGCAGGGACAGAGCTACGTGAATGTTCCTAGGTAGCACCCCGGGCATAGCTGTGCCGGGACCGAGATACGTGAATACTCCCAGGTAGCCCCCAGGACATAGCTCTGCAGGGACAGAGCTACGTGAATAATCCCAGGTAGCAACTAGAATCGAACTCTGCAGGGACAGAAAGAGGGTAGAGCTACGTGAAGACTCTACAGGTAGCCCCCAGGAAATAGCTCTTCAAAGACCGAGCTACTTGGATATTCCCAGGTAGCAACTAGAATCGAACTCTGCACGGACAGAAACAGGGGCAGAGCTACGTGAAGGCCCTACAGGTAGCATCCCGGACAGGTCTCTGCAGGGACGGAGGTGCGGTTATCTAAATATAGGCGGGAGGATACAGGATACGGCCTGTAGCCGGAGTTATTTGTGGGAATTGCCATGTTTATGGAAACAATGCCCTCTGCCACAGGACTCTCTCCCCGCTGCCAAAGAGAGAAGAGATAACCACTTACATACTTTACTGCTCTGCCTCAATAATGAGTCGTTAGGATCTGATTTGGTGTCAATTCTTGGTCTGGGAAATTTTTTTCAGTCACTCAAAGTTTTTATATATTAATCACACAATCATTTCTATATCAATCATTACAATAGTTATTATGTATATCATTTAAAGCTCTGGTTTCACGGCAAACATGCCCATTTCTGAATAATTGAAACTATTATAAACGCGTATGATTTTTTTTTTTGAAAATTAAACAATTTCTACTGCTCTTACTGCAATGGAAAAATTAAAGGGAGGGCCTGATTCATCAGTGGTGAACCCTCCAGCAGCTTCGCCAGTTTAATTTACCATATCACTGTTATATTGCATATTTGGTAACAATTATTCCGCCTTCTACATGCTATCTGATAAGCATTTTAAGGCTCATATTGCATATTTGGAACTTCTTTTTATAGTGATACTGATGCTAGATTCTTGGAATGGGTATTTTAGATGAACTATGGACATAAACTTGAGGACAGTAGAATTACATACAATTATAAATATATAAAATGCTTCGAGCAATCGCTCTTCCGCAAACTTCAAATTGAGTCTTTTATTGGAACAGATATATTATGATGCATCAGCGCGCCATCTGTTATGAAAATTCGAAACTATTATAGATGCGTATGATTCTTTTGAAAAAGTAAACAATTTCTACTGCCCTTACTGCATCATATTACCCATTTCTCTCACGTCGTGTTCTATATAGGTAGTGAGTTCTGTATTTCATGTTCAGGGTGTTGGTTAATAAGCGATACTACCTCTCTGTTTGGAAAAGAAAACGTTCAAGAGAAAAATATGACAACTATGAAGCCTATATAACAATTATAATTTGACTATACGAGAAACATATGATTTATGGGAGAAAAACCCTTTCTTAGAGTTCCTACACTTTTTCTTTATTAGGTACTTTAAGAAGCATTGTATTATCCAGTAACTATTTGAGACTTTTCAAGATAACCTCTCTATCTAGGAGGGATCTTTAAAATCCCTGAATATGCAAACTACTGTTCTTATTCCAGACAAGACACCACTAGATATAAGGGGTAAAAAATATATGACAGTAAAAAGAGATTACCCGTTCACATAGCCAGAATGATTACCCAAGACATCTAGTGAGAAGCGCGAGTAGACCATCAGTGAAATGGGAAAATCTCAAGACTTTTAGTGGTGAAGAGAGGATGGTAATGTACAATCTGCAGCAATGGACAGTCCATTCTGTAATGCGAGTCCATTAAATCATACATATATATGAGATAATTCTTTTTTAAAGAGAACGAATTTTTGTGAATGTTTGTCAAAAAAAGCAAATAAATATAATATATTTCTGTAAAAAATAGACGCTTCGACCAGTTAAAGTTTTATTTTTTCAACGTTTCAACAAAAATCTTTTATCTTCGTCAGGAGAAATAAATAAAAATAATAGGCAATGCATTAAAAATAGTTCCTTTTTTTACAGAAATATGAATGCCGGACAGGCAGCCTCCACCTTTAAAATATAGAATATAGTATTAATATTTTTTATCTTTTCCAAAATGTTTCCGAACAGAATTTTGAAATTTTATTAAACAAAAACAGAGTTTATATAATGTTACCTTGAGTAATAATGACAGAAGTATATATATGTTATATAAAAATATTATTTTATTTTATATTATAATTTCATAGATTCAAATACACTGCTAAATCGACCGCCAGAGGTCACTCTTTCCCTATAATAACTCGTTGTTGTTTTATCCCAATGGCCGGCTCAAACCTTTGTACATTATGTAAATAATCTTTTGTTTTCCTTGTTCTACTCGCCTTAAGCCAGGCAGTACTTTTACCAAATTATGTTTTATATATATTTCTTAGCTCAAATAAAGAAATCTCTGATCAAAACTATTTTATTATTATAGTTTCAAGATTTTAACCACGACTGCATCACCATTACCATAATCCTCAACAATCAAGATACAACAGAAAATCTCATTTTTTAAATATTAGATATATATAACGAGTAGCAAAATATTTATAATTTTATTAACAAGTTATCAAATTTTGTTGTTTATATTTTGATACTCTGTGTAAACTTTCCCATTATTTCGTCTCTGGTATTTTATAAATGTTGATTTGTGTTTGCCATAAATAAATTGCCGTGTCATCCTAAAGTTTGTCTTTCCTAGTTTTTTCTACGTAACAATATATTATAGAAGAGATTGAGATGCTAACAAGAAGGTTATATCACTGACTCAACATTCAAAATATCTAGTTAAATAATTAAAAAGGTTTTCGCGGAGAGATGAGTTTCTTTTTATTTAAACCATCTCAAGCTTTAAGGCATCTCTGTCCTTCTACAGTGACCTTCGACCTGTCGCTGACCCACCGCTACTGGTCCTGCAGCGCCGTTCGCCTTGTCATCCGAAAGGCGTTTTCCATCATCAGCCGGCCGCCGGACCATCAGTCCTGGATCTTTCCAATTGGTCTCGAGGACCACGCCATCACCATCTCCTCATCGGCGAAGTACGCGATCTACGTATTCTTCGTAGATCTCGAAATACGTGGTGTCGCTGGAGACCCACTGGCGATTATCCACCAAACTCTGCAGCGCTGGCAGAGGCGCCATATTCATTGCACATTGTGTATATAATGCATATTTTAAATAGTGCAGACTGTGCAATTTCAATGTATTGACAAGATGTCAATAAAATTATTTCAATTGTCTTACAGGATAACATATATAAATAAATAAAACGCCTCCTGATTTCAACAGTTTGGCTTCACACAGCGTTTAATCCATTATATAAGTTCTCCTGTAGAAAGACAGAGATGTCCGACAGCTTTAGATGGTTTTAAAATAAAAATAAACTCATCTCCTGAAAAACCATTAGATTATTTAACTAATATCCAGAAGATGTAAATCAATTGATGTGAAATTTAAAATATCTGCCTGAGCTGTTACCAAATATAGTTCACAAAACTCCAACGACCCGAGAAATCAATGTAGAAGAAATAAAATCCAAAAATGCAGCGTGAAATAAAAAACGATGGGGAGGAAGAATGGGAAAGGGACTCCATTAAAAGTCTACACAGGGAGGATGGAAGATTAGAATAGGGTGGAGGGGCATGGAAGAAAAATGGGAGAGGCAAATGGCTCTGACCCCTAATACACAAGTCATGAAGTCCCGTGAGATTCCAAATATTCTCAAACAGCAAGTAAAGAAATTCTGTTCATCATTAACATCTTTGTATTCCCAAAGTTGTCTACAAAAATCTGTTTTATTATTATTATTAAAAGCTTTTATTTAACTTGATTCCCTGTCTGTCCGTCTTTCTGTCTGTCCACAAATCTTGAAATCGAATTTTTAATATACTTTTAGAGCACGTAGGAATCTTAAATTTGGTACACTTTTCAGAACCCGATGACAATGCAAATTGACAAATTTTCAGACTTCTGGGTTGTCAGAGTTGCCGGAAATTGACAAATTTTCAAATTGTCTTTTAAATTCTGTAAATTAATTCCTTTTTAGTGTATTTGAATTAAAGGATTCGCCGCTAGGTGGCCGGACAATAAACAACACGTGCAGCACCGCTCCGGTAAATATAGCTTATATTACTAATATTTCAGTGTATATTTGCCTTATACTATGAAAGGGATAATACTGTCACTCTTAGTACTCGTGTTATGCAACAATAAATATGCAAATTTACTCAAGGTAACGCACTATGCAAAAAACTCAGTACGAAGGGATAATGATAGACAATGTGGCCTAAATATAAACTTACCATCTGGGAATATATCTGATAACCAAAAAAGACTGCTATGTATCATTCTGGCTCTATTATTTATCTCAGGCATTGAACAAAACCCAGGCCCCCCAACCAAAAAGCAAACTACTTTGACTGCGTCAGTACACTCAGGAGAGAGAGAATCAATAGATGGCGAGCTAAAAATGCTAATCTTGAACATGGCGACGGAAATAAAGAGTCTAGGAGAGAGAATTGACATCAGACTTACCAAAATAGAGACTCGAATGGACGATTGGGATATGCGATTCTGCAATATAGAGGAGAAGCTAACTAAATGTATAGAGTCTCAACAGGCTACCGAAAAACTGGCTTCATGTAATTCGTTAAAGGTAAATGAACTGGAGGCTAGAGTCGAATTTTTTTAGACGAGACTGCGTGAGCCCAATCTAGTGTTCTATGGTATTGAGAGGGAGGGTGACGAAAATCAGGCAGATTGCAACTTAAAGATTCAAAACATAATTAGAGATAAAATGGAAATCGGAGATGATTTAAAAATAACAAAATGTCACCGACTTTCACGCGGATCCAATGCACCAGTTCTTGTTGTGGTGCCTGATTATGCTGATAGAGCAAAAATATTTAAAAATGCCTACAAACTCAGAGATACTAAAATTTCGATAAGTAAAGATTATAGTAAAAATGTTAGAGAGCAACGGCGCATCCTAATTGCAAAAAGGAAAGAATTGGGTGAAAGGGGAATAAAATCGAAGTTGAGAGATAACAAGCTTTTGGTAAATGATAAAGTCTGTAAAGTGATGAATGGCCAAGTTGTTGATAGCACAGGAGTTGCTATATAGCAAAAACCTTGTAGAAACAATTGTGTAAATAGAAGAAATACGACATCAAAATCACAAATTAATTCTCCGCCCCATAATCAAATAACGGAAAGTTACTACGACATAAATACATGTAAATATGATTCTCAAGACGATGACAATGCAAATTTTTCTGAAAATTCGCGAGACATCGCCGAAAAAATAATATGTTGGAATATAAATGGTTTCTATAGGATTCTTTCGATATTTCCACTCCTCGAGCACATAAAGAACTACGAAATTTTTGCTCTACTTGAAACATGGTGCCTGAACAGGACTAACATAACACTAAAAGATTATCAAATTATCGAATTACCTGCCACCAAAGAATCTGGAAGGGGAAGAGGGTCAGGGGGTATAATTGTCGGTTTTAGGGAAGGCGGGAAATATAGAGTAGAGAGTTCTGAAAAGGATGGCACTTGGTTATCTATTTTCTTATCAACAAACACAAGAGCCCCCCAACATGTTATCTGTTTAATATTTGTATACCTTCCTCCAAACCAAATACAGCTGCATAACTTAGATAAGCTGTTTACATACATTCAAAAGCAAATAGCAGATGGAAAAGAAATTATTTTACTTGGAGATTTAAACATCAGAACTGGGAAGTTGGGAGGACTACACAATCCACTTAATTTCCAGCTCCCCCTAACATCGGAAAGAAGGGCTAAAGATCATATAATATCATCTCTGTCTAATAAACTTCTTGATTTCCTGGAAGATAATTCTTTGACAATAGTTAATGGAAGATCTAGAGGTGATAAAGATGGAGATTTTACATACATATCCGAAAGAGGCTCTTCAACTATTGACTATTGCATACTCTCACAGGGTTCACTACAAATTTTACTGGACTTCAAAGTCGATGACCAACTGTACTCAGACCACCATCCTTTGGTTTTAACGATAAAAGGCCAAAACTTCAATGAGAAAAAAACCAAACGGGAAGATTATAATATTACGAGATATAGATGGTCAGCCGATGGACTCGCAACGTTTAAAATGAAACTGGAAGAATTGCGGGAAAAAAACATACCAGCCTCCGATGACCTTGTATACACTTTCAATCAGCGAATTTTGGAAGCAATGTCATCTGCAAAAATAACCTACTCAATTAAGGGCGGCCCCAGGAAATCTAAGCCGTGGTTCGATAAGGACTGCTATGATATGAAAAAACTGGCAAAAGAAAGTCTGAAGAAATATCGTAAAACAAATAGATTGGAAGACAGAGAATGTTATGCTTCTTCCAGAAAGAAATATCTTGCTTTATTGGATCTAAAAAGGAAAGGCTTTGATAATGAAAAACAGGAAATACTCAGAAATGCTAAAGACTCAAAGACCTTCTGGAAAACTATTGCGCTCTACAAAAGCACATCTATAATCCAAGGAGAAATATCTATACAGGACTGGCTGAACTTTTACCGCGAACTAATGACTACAGAGAAAAATTTGAGAATTTGTAATTTACATAATGTGATTTCTCAGAACGATCCTATATTGGACTCAGAGATAACCAATGCAGACATATACAAGGAGATAGCTGGTTTGAGGAGTAACAAGGCATGCGGGCCCGATGGCATCCCCAATGAAGTATTAAAAACACTCCCTGATTCGTACATACTGCTGTTGAAACAACTCTACAATAGTGTTATGACGACTGGAAAATACCCAGCAATTTGGACTAATTCCACTATACACCCAATCTTTAAAAACGGTTATAAGAACAGCCCCTCCAACTACCGAGGTATTGCACTGATTAGCAATGTATCAAAGCTTTTCACATCAATCCTAAGATCACGACTGGAGGAATGGGTCGAAGGAAGAAGGGTTATACCCGAAAACCAAGCGGGATTTAGAAAAGAAAGATCATGTATTGACCACATATTTACACTAACTACTTTAATTCAACTATCATTAAGAAAAAAGAGGGGAAAACTATATGTCTTTTTTGTCGATCTAAGGAAGGCATTTGATACTGTACCCCACTCACTACTTTGGAAAAAACTTTACAACCTAGGCATAAGTTACCAATTCATAAGTACGATCAAAAGTTACTACGAACAAGCAACTATAGCTATCAGATGGAAGGGATCATTTACGGAAAGTATTAAGATAAACTCGGGAGTCCTCCAGGGAGAACCACTTTCCCCACTGCTATTTATATTATTTATCATGGACTTAATCGAAATTTATAATAACTCAGACCTGCCGAGTGTAAATTTGCCAGAATTTGGAGATATCCATTTATTGCTGTACGCCGACGACATAGCAATTATAGGTGAGTCCAGGATAAACCTCCAAAAGAAGATCAAAATACTGAAAGAATATCTCGATGAGAACTTAATGACACTAAATGAGTCCAAGTCAAAGATTATGGTGTTCCGTAATGGAGGTAAACCCTCAAATAAGGATAGATGGTTCTGGAATGATAAACCCATAGCAATAACTTCAAGATATACATACTTGGGATTCCCTCTGACACCAACAATAACAACTACTCACCCGGCAAATTACTTTAAAGGAAAAGCACTTACAGCAATTAACGCCACACACCCAATATTAATAAAATCAAAAGCAAAGTCAATAAATTTATCAATCAAACTCTTTGATACAATAGTGAGAGCTGTCCTGATGTATGCCGCTCCATTATGGGCAACAGAGCATAAAGACTTACTGGACAATATACAAGACATATTTATCCGTAGGTTCCTGAATCTGCCCAGATACACTCCAGGTTACCTAATCAGATTAGAAACCGGTCGTATCTCATTGAGTGTAACAGCCTTAAAATTAACCCTGAAGTATTGGCTGCGGGTGTTGAATATGAGCAGTGACAGATTGCCACGTATATGTTTTAATAGAACACGGGAACTCTCTAATGCTTCGGGCACACCCATCGGTTTCATTAAAAAGCTCACTAATCTGCTTAACGATAATGGATCCCCTGCACTTGTTTCCTGTGATGACCCTGAAACGCTGAGGAGCGCGATTACAGGGCTCTTAAAAACAGCGGCAGACCAATCTATACAAAACGACCTTACAAGAATGGATAAATCTAAGCTATACTCTCACTACAAAGACATTCACATATCTTTCATGACGGAGGGATACCTTTTAGGGGATTTTCCTTTCCCGGTTGTAAGACTACTCGCACAAGTTAGAATACTTTCAAGTTTTTTTAGAGAAAACCACACCAAGATGCTCTGCGGTGAGGACCCGACTTGTACCTTCTGTAATTCAAAACTACAAAATGAAATCACTCACTATATTTTTGATTGCTCTGCTCTGAAAGAAGAAAGAAGAACCCTTATGCTCAAAACTGGGCAACTCTGTGCTTTACTTCCATCAATAATTGACAATATGACCCAGAATAAGTATATTGCTACGGCGTTTTATGGTTTCCACAAGTCCATATCTCAGAAGAAGGCCAAGTGATACTCACTCCTCACTTTCTTACTGCTACTCTTTTTGTGTTGATTTCTTGCTTCCCTCTTTCTTATTATTATTATTTTTTTTTCCTTTTCTTGTTTTTTTTTTTTTTTTTCTTTCTCTTTTTACTCTGTATATATCGCTATTTCCGTTGTCTCACTGCTTTGTTCTTATGCATACCTCTGGTGAATCCTGTATAGGGTCAGTGACCCTAAATAAAGGCTTTTTTGTTGTTGTTGTTGTTGTATTTGAATTAAAGCTTTTTTTAAATGTATTTTTATTTATTAGTTATTTTAAATTATCCCTAGTACACGTAGTATAGGCCTTGATAATAATGGTGGGTAGTTAGCGACTGTTTTTATTATAAGTGTACCACATGTCTACACATCTGAAAAGCAGTTCGACTTCACAAAAATCTGTAAATAAGGAAAAAGACATTCCTTAGAATAACAACAACAACTGCTTTATTAGGACATTCCCGCCCTGTAAGGACTCGCCATACATCATTCTCATGAAGAAAGGGGAAAAAAACATACCTCATAATAACAATTATTTGTTAAATTTCTTTACACTATCGATTTTTAGATACCTCCTTGTAGGTCTCAACATATCTACGACGCTTCAAATTAGATTATAAACTCTACATCATTCTATAGGGTAAAATGATTTAAAATCTTAGAGGTGGCACAATTCACACTTGGACAAAATTAAGAAAGTTTCCTATATTGATATCGCCGGTCATCTGTTTTTTTTTTTTTTTTTTTTTTAAGGAGAGAGAGGTAATTTTGTTCACACTTGGTTATCTCGTGTGTCTTCAATAAAGGTCACTGTAATATCTTTCAGAGTTATTGTCTAAATCCCGATATTCATGCTAAAAGGTACTTCTTTAAGTTTTGTCCACATGAGTGTATATATATGCATATATAATATATATAAACTTTTGTTTTAAAAAAAACGTTTATATTATCATTACGGAACCGGTTCATTAGTGGTAAAATCTAATTTAATCAACTTATAAATGTTTTAAAATTAACTCAGCAAATGACTTCCTATAGATTGAAAAATAATAAAACGATTTTCAGTCTATTATAGACAAAGATTCATTCAAAAAAGCATTGTATAATTCTTTTAAATATATCTTATGTGGATTGAGAATTATTATTGTATTATTGATTATATCAGAAATGTTTATTTAATCTTCGGTATACATCAATGATTATCATAAACAACTATTAGAATAAAAGATTTGATTTTCTCATAAGAAAATACAAAGAAGTTGCGAGATAAATTTTATGTTGAACAAAATAAATGCATCTAATGAGAGATAGATACACAATTTGATAATTAACAAATTTTTTACTGACCACTAATTAAATTAAATTGGTTCAAAGTTCGCACATATGATTATGGGAGAATTTACAATGAGATGAAGATGTTAATTAAAAATTAGATGCTAGGTACAAATAATATGTACATGACGCCTATACCACCACTGCACAGTTTGATGGTAAATAACCAGCGGAACTCCAGCGATACCACGCATTTCACGGTCTGCGAAGATCACGAGCTTCGTCACTAAAAAGATGGTGATGGTATATTAATCAAGGCCCACCGCGAAAATCCAGGACTGCAGGTCCAGCCGATGATGGAGAACGCCTCTCGGATGAGAGGACGGACGGCGCTGCAAGACCAGTAGCGTTGATATAGGAGATGCAGAGAGGTTGACGCCGGATACCCCGAATGAAGGAGAGCGTGCAGGAACAGCCGCAGAGCGATATTTGCCGCATGGCCGCAGAAGGAAAAGCGATTATGCGATGAAAAGGGCACTCTGGTAGATTTCACGTCGATCATTGGTGCAGGAGGGAAAGGCTGCCAGGCGGGTCGCTACATCGTGCGACGCGCAGTGCGTATACTGACGCGCAGGAACAGCATGGCCACGCAGCATCACGGGGGCTTCCTACAGGCTCTTCTTCTGATACTTGTTCCTAGCATTCTCGGCCAGCAGACGCTCTCAGAATGCTCCAATGGCAGTCGAGTCCTCATGTATACTCCTCATCGTCTTGGCCGCGCAGCTGCTCCTGGGGGAGTAGGAGCGGCTCTGTGGAAATGGTAAAGTGTGCGACGCTAGAATCGAAGACTTGCCTTTCACCGTTGAGCAAATAGAGCAATGAAGTTCTTCACATGTCGTCGATTCTAGCCGTAGAGTAGGAGACCGGTGCAGATCGATGGATAGCAGGAGGGACAGCTTGAAACCTCGGTCCATCGTGTCAATCGCAGATTCCAGGTCAGTTGCGATGACTGCAGACGGCTTCACTTCCCTGTAGAGGCTGTGACGACCTCGAAAGGGACTGTGTTCTTTCTGAAACGGCGTAGCTTTTACACTCACACACGATGTCCTTGAGATAAGGCCTAGAGGAGTGCAGAAGGTAGAACCAAGCGGTTCAGCTCGAGGATTCCACGGCAGTCTCGAAGAGGAGAAGACTTCAAAGACACCGTGGTGGAATCCAGGTGCCAGGAGTGAATGCAGAAGACATGACATACCGATCTCGGTGAGCCAAGAGTAAACGTTGCGGCCCACACGCAATGCTACTTGGACACTCTTGAGAAACAACAGCCAGAGCTACGTGCCGACGTAGAAGAGTATCATGCCTTCCACGGAGATCGGCCGCGCCAGAACGCTGCTGGGAAGCCATGAGGTTCGATCAAGCCCCCAGACGTATCGAGCTAATCTTGGCCGCAGTCTAGCGATGGTGGTTTCGCTGGGGAGGTAGACCTGGAGATAATAGAAGATGACGCCTGAATATAGAAATAAAGATGACGACATAAAAATATATATAGATCAAATAAATATATCTATAACTGTAATCCAAATCGTTTAACTGAGTAAAGAAGGGTCCTCCTTTATGGATGATTCACTAAGTGGTAGTGTCGAGAGAGGAGTGATATTTTTATTGGACCTTCACACACTACGGTACAGGATCTATCTTGGGACGATGGGGGAAACCTGAGATAACTCGGAAACCGAATCTCCCAATAAATATTTATGACTGGCAACATTGCCAAGAGACCATCCAAGCCAATAAAATCGCCCGTTGCCTCTCCAAGCCATTAAAATATAACTCGGCATCCAGTTACAGCCTAGGTATGGCCAAATTGATCGAGATACACTTTCATACTGCGATGGAAAAATTAGGATGATTCTAATCTTATCATAAATATCTCATCCAAATAGATAATTGAAACTCCGCGGATTCATATGCTGGAAAAAAAAAGAATAATTTCATAATAAATACGTTTAAAATTCATTTTATAGTTTCTTGTATGAGGAATAAATTTATATATCAACTGGAATTCCAATCAATACCTTTATTATATACAGATTACAACAGATTTACAGCAAATTAGTGGAAGAAGAAGTAAGAAATCAGAATATAAGAATATAATTTAATAAATTGTCTGAGGTCCCGGGATATTTCTATAATCATCATTTTTGTCTATTATTAAGACCCAACTCTAAAGGAATAATCCTTCTTGTTTCGTATAGGGATGTTATGGTATATTGTTTTACTGTTGCTCCATTCTGGTATAGGATTGTTCATGATATTAAACTTTATTAACATCATGAAATGCGATATCCTAAACTCAGGGATATTTGCGTCAATACCTTTCACTGCATCACAGCAATTCGGCTATAAACAATCCTGTTCAATTCATTAATTTAACTAAATAAAATTGTCTAAAGAGAAAAACAAACAACAAAGCAAAACACACAAAGCAAGCTGTTCATGATAGAATGATCGAGTAATAAGGATAACGATTTGTCTATTGCTTTGCAGTCATATAATAGTATGTCTGAATAATTATAGATCTATATGTAGGTATATTCCTAGCAAATGAGAACATCAAGACACGAATGTTTCTTTCACACATAAATCAAATTTCTACTATCCTTACTACGATATAAAAATATTGGGAGAGCTTTGCTCATATATAATTTTACTGTTCTAAAAGATTATTTACATACTTTTCTTAAATACCATTTTTAAGATTCCATCCTTTAGTGTAGAATATATAAGCAAAATGATACAATACAGTATTAGAGTAATAAAGAAGCGGTCTTGTAGATTAAATTGGCGAAACTGCTGGGAGGGTTAACCACTGATGAGCCAAGCCCTCCCAATATCTTTTCATCGCAGTAAGGACAGTAGAAATTTGATTTATTTGTGAAAGAAACATTCGCGTCTTAATGTTTTCATTTGCTAGGAATATACCTACATATAGATCTATAATTATTCAGACATACTATTATATGACTGACAAAATTTACTAGCACGGGTTATCACACAAAAATGCTATATACTAGGGCCTAAAGTAAGAGTAACTTAACACCCAGAAAAGCGTACACTCAATAGTACAATAACAATAAAAAGGGAGAAAAATAAAAACTCACGGTTCGCTATATAAAAACAAATCAGTACTTATCTTTTATTGTAGTGTTGGTTGGGATCGGACCGGGGTCACACAGGCATGCGAGGAGATCACCAGACACGGATAAAGCACGCAGAGAACACTTTAAGCGTCTTCATACAATAATCAATCACACTGGCCTCTCAACATTCCCTTAGCTCCCTCTTATATACAAACATGGCCACATTCGTCCAATGAGAAGGCGTGAAAGATTTTGGTTCACTAACAAACAAAAACAACCTTCTTCCCGCTAAAAACTGAAAAGATAAAACTACAAAGGTTTGTCAATATAATTTGACATGAATACAAAGCAATAGACACATCGTGATCCTTATTAGTCGAGCACTCTATCATAAATAATTACATACCGTACTAGAAAACAACAATGGAAAAATATCCCATAACATCCTTACGAAACAAGAAAGATTATCCCTTGAGAGTTGGGTCTCAATAATAGACAAAAATAGTTCTAATAGAAATATCCCGGGACTATAGACAATTTATTAAATACTCCGACCCATGGACCTCATAGACAAAACTTTAGGAAGTGGAAAATTCTTAATGTCGCGTGTCGTATATATATATATTTTTTAGTAGTCAGAGGCAATTTTGTTCACACTTGGCTATCTCGTGAGTCTTCAATAAAATATCTTTCAGAGATATTGTCTGAATTCCGATATACCTGCTAAAAGGTATAACTTCTTTAAGTTTTATCTATGAGTGTATTCTATTCATTTATTTCTCATATATGATAATCCCTGTGTTTTTTCTATAAATCGAAACAGAAAGCAATCTTTGAATCTATTTGCAATTTTTGTATCAAAATGGAACTAGATGGAAAATAGATGAATTTAAGCATAAAACATTTTTTCTCTCTCTCTAAATTATTATTTTGACGTTAAAAATGAAATTGCTATGGGTGGATGAATTGATAAATTAAAAAATCTCTGGATAATGAATTTTTGTTAAAAAAATCCAAGTGATTGATCTAATGTGTTATGTTCTTATTTAATGAGATGTGTTGCTATCATGATCGGGGGATAGATCCATTGTCTGAAGGTTTTCTATGAAGATTTTCTTCTCCCCCCTGGTAGAGTTAAAGCTCTCCAGGGGATTTTATCGGGGAAGTGGGGAATGTTTTTTTCTTCCGGCGAAGGATCCGGAACGACTTATCTAAATGACGGAAAATCCGGGGAAAATGAAAGTGTTCCCTATGGAGGTGGGTTCATAGCCGTGAAGGCAAGCAGGCCTAGCTGGTGTCTCTTTCATGTTCACAGTCTACATTCATAACCTTGAAAAGTTTATATGTAATACACACCATCTAGATTTTGTAATCTTTGTTAGGCTCACAGCCTACATTCAAATCTTTAGGTACTTCCTTAAAAGGTTTGTATATACAACATAGAGATTCATCATCATATTTGCGTTCATATAGCCTACATATATCATCAGTTCTTCCTTCCAAATTTTATAAGAACCATTCGTGTTAACCTGAGTTATGTCTTCCTTTAATATCTGTTTAAGGTATGGATTTTTTTAGGTCGGTCTTTACAAATTATTTTTGTCCCTAATGTAATTTTCTCAGAGTTCAGTAGGAAGCATAGATCCTCAGGTTATAGCACGGGCCGTTATAGACAGTCAGCCTGAAAACAGCCTCAGGTGTCTCCTTTCTACCGCTTATCGTAAAGATCCAAGCGCACTAGACCATATTTTATTAATTTTACTATAATTATTTTTTACAGAATATATATATAATATCCACTCCCAAAATCATTGGTAAAGTTCACTACCGATATATCTAATTTTTTTTTTTTTTGTACTTCTAATCTTTTTCTTCATCATCACATTATCATTTCATAGGACCTCTCCCAAAAATTTTCACTTCAGTAAGGGTAGTATAAAATTCTTTTATTTTAAATAGAATAAACCCCGTCTAAAATATTTATTTTAAAAATAGATACTTTGACCAGTTCAAGTTTTATTTTTCTCAACGTTTCAGCAAAAATATTTTGTCTACGTCAGGAGAAATAAATAAAAATAAAGTATTTGGCAAGGCGTTAAAAATAGAATAATTTTTAACGCCTTGCCAAATACTTTATTTTAAATATATTTATTCTGACGAAGACAAAATATTTTTGTTGAAACATTGAGAAAATAAAACTTTAACTGGCCGAAGTATCTATTATTTAAATACATATGAATGCTGGCCAGGCAACCTCTCTATCTTTGCGTCAAAAATGGTTTCAATTCCTTTTAACAGATGACGAGCTAATGCATCATAATGCCACGTGGAAAATTAGGAAAGGCAGACTTCAGTATGACACAGCAATTTATTTAAGGCAAGAACAAGCTATCAATGATAAACAAAAGATAAGCAATGAAATAAGTTTACAGAGTAGCAAAATATAAACATAAAAAATTATAATACAATATAATGCGGCTATGATTATAGAACGACAAGTTTAACCGCAAATGTTTCTTTTTACAGAACGGAAAATGGTAATTTTAATTATTTTAAGGAGAAATAACAACTATTCCTATTCTTAGGGATAAAATATAAAAGGATGAATTGTGAAGAGTAATGATTAACGGAAAAATTTCCATCCCTGGACACTTTTTTTTCCGTTCATCATTACTCTTCACAATTCATCCTTTCATACTTCATCCCTAAGAATAGGAATAGTCGTTATTTCTCCTTAAAATAATTAAAATTAATATTTTTCGTTCTGTTAAAAGAAACATTTTCGGTAAAACTTGTTAAACGTCGTTCAATAAAAAATGATACTCTGTTAATATAATAATAAATACTTTTATAAAATATTGTTGTTGTTGTTGTTGTCGTGTCCAGAGAAGAGTCTCAGATGTCTCCATGCATCTCCATCACAGCAACAGCAATATCCACTATCTTGGGTGTGTAAAGCTGCTGCTCTGGGTCTAAGTCGATTTTCTGCAAGGCTGCGGCCATTACTGGGTATAAGAATATGTGAGTAAGTGTTAGTTCCACACCAGGACAATTGTTGCACGCTTTATAAGTTCTTGTGCCATCTGGATGTATTGTCATTCCTTTATAGTGTTTTGTTCTAAGTCTTGTTATGGTTTTTGTCAGTTTTCTCTCAGAGTTTATTTCACATATTTGATCTTTTCTTATTTTTTTTGTTTGATTATCTTGTATTTTGCCAAAGTATCAGCGTCAAATACTGACATTTGTTCTTTCCTTTGGCTCAGCTTTCTGGCTTCCTTTGCATTGTATTTGTCCTTTTTAACTGCCACACAGAATCTCCGCCCAAATGCAGCTTCTAAATTAAAGAACAACCACTTAGAAGTAACATGACAGTAGTTTTTATATGAACAACTAAATGTGTTCAATCTACTATAATATATACAAACAAACAAAGCTTTAAGACATTTTAGTCTCACATATCTCCTGGGAGACTAAATAAACGGATTAAATAAAAGCGAAGAAAGACTCGCGTTTAAAATAGAGAAAAGGAATTATATATTAAATTATATTAGTATGCAAATATATTTAATAATTTAAAACTCATGTTTTTATTTATATAGAATAATAGAGAAATAATAATAAAAGAGAGTAGAGTATAGGAATTTAAATAAGGAGATACAGATACCTCCATGAGAGGACACTTTCGCTAGAAGACACCTCTCTACAAAGGACATTTTTCATTTGCAAAATTAGCTTTTTTACAATTTAGCAACTCTCCGGTAAGAGGATACCTCTCCCTAAAGGGCAATTTGATTCTGCAATTTGGTGTTCTTTACAGGGAGGTTCTACTGTACTGGATTAGAGAAAACGTTTTCGTTTTTCATTCTTTAAAACAGTCATGTAGAATAGGAACTATTTGGATGTATGCGTCTGATAAGGCGGTTGTTGTGAGAAGTTTGTATGTCCACGTTGCCACTGTAGCTACGTTGGTATATTTCGATGTTAGTGGAACATGCTTCTTTTTGTAACAGAAGTTAATAGGAAACGAGGTGTGTCTTCTTGTATTAGGTTTCTGCTCAGATCACAAGTCATGATCTCCAGCGTTTTGAGAAGTTTCAAGGAGAGAATATCCACAGGAATATTGATTATTATTATCTTTAGTATACGTGGTACAGTCCATGATAACATGGTGGGTAGAAGTTGGCTACTGCTTTTACTGTAAGTGCACCACATGTCTGTACATGTGAAAAGCAGTTCGACTTTTGCACTTACAAATGTGTTAGAGCTCCTTTAGGTTACTTGCACTTGTTGGTGGGGTTTGACTTTAACAATAATCGGGAGCCATAAACATATTTGGAGCATTTTTTTTTAATTATAAAAAAAAAGTGTCCAATGCGGGATTCGATCCCGGGTCGTAACGGTCGAAAACCAACGGTTCAGACCACCCTTCCACCGAACCCCTATCTTTAATCAGTAAACTAACGAAACCGTTGGGAAGATTCACCACTGATAAACTAGGCCCTCCCATTCTTTTTTATCATTGCAATAAGGGCAGTTAAAAATTGGTTTATTTGTAAAGAATTATATGCGTCACAAATGTAGTTCAAAATTCTGATAACAGATGAAGCACTAATGTATCTTATTTACAGTTATCTTCGCTGAACAATAAATTATTTGATTACAAGTGGCGGGTTGGAGAACAAACGTTACATACAGCCTTCAAGCCTTCACCGGAGGAGAAGATAGAAAAAAGAAACGTTGGTTAAGAAGAAAAGAGGAGATGTATATGATACCTTCATATACCAAACATATATCCATATATCTCGGATATGTATATTGAATAAATAAACCCATGTGTCATAGAGAGGAAACAGAAACCAAACCACACATACAGCTTTATTAAGACCACCGGTCTTATACAGAATAATCGCAGAAAGGAAGTATAGATGGAGATTCTGTACTCCAGACAGCGCGGAACCCAATAACAGCCTCCAGGTCCGAAACATGTCCAGTGGCCAACAGAAACCACACACACAACCAATAACACAAAACAATAAAAAGAAGAATATCTAGAATAATTACTGAATATGCGTCGGACTCGAGGGTTGTCGGTTCTGCGCTGCCTGAAGTATAGAAGATCATCTATGCTTCCTTCCTGCGGTGAATCTGTATAAGACTGGTGGTCTTAATAAAGCTGTATATGTGTTGTATAATATATGAGACATATATTAATTACACACAATTAAACCTTTTATTAAGATCTCCAATAATTTGACAAACTTAGCAGTTTTAATTTTCCCAGTTTTGCGGGAAGAATGTTGTTTATTTGTTAAGTGAACTGACCTTCCACGTCATTGGACGAATGTGGCCATGTTTGTACATAAAAGAGGGTTTAAACGGGATACGAGGAGTCGTGTAGTGGTGATAGAGTGGAGACGCTTAAAGCGTTCTCTGTGTGCTTGTCTGGTGATCTCCTCGCATACCTGTGTAACCCCGGTCCGCTCCTTATCAACGCTGCAAAAAAAAAAATAATAATAATAATAATAAGTACTGTTTTTATTATATTTAACAAATCGTAAGTTTTTATTTGACTCCCTCTTTTTTGTTGTTGGTGTTGTACTCTTGAGTGTACGTTTTTCTGTGTATTAAATTACTCTTACGGTAGGCTCTAATTTATTTCTTTTCGTGTGATAACCCGTGAAAGTAACATTTGTCAAAGTCACCAGTCTTATACAGATTCCCCTCTCTCAATTCCGACTTGCAACGATATCTTCACGATGATCAATTACCATCTTCACCATCAATATATATAGATATATCACATTTATATCACATGACATTCACGGCTTAAACATAAACAAATTCAAGATAAATTCCTGGTGAAAGATGGGAATCTTCAGACTTAAAATTTATTTGTGCACACACACACACACACACACATATAGAATTTTTATTGTAATTTATATGAAATTTGTAAAATATGATATCTTTGAGTAGCCTGTACAGAGAAACACCTTTAGTTTTCTCTAAAACTAAAGAAACAACTGAAAACATTAAGACGCGAATGCTTATTTTCACAAATAAATCAAACTTCTATTGTCCTTACTGCGATGAAATATTTTGGAAGGGCTTGGTTTATCAGTGGTGAACCCTCGCAGTGGGTTCGCCAATTTATTCTACCTTCTTTAGAGCTCTAATACTGTATTGGACGGTTCTGATTTTATATGCTACACTGAAGGGTGGAATCATAGAAATGGTATTTAAGCAATCTATGGACATACGTTTTTAGGACCGTAGAATTACATTTAAATATTTGCATCGAGCAATGATCTTCCGCAAACAATAAGGACAAGTTAGGAATAAATTATAAGTTTGATTTTTATTTGTGAAAAAAACATTCGCGTCTTAAAGTTTTCATTTGTTGTATATAGATGGCGCGTTATTTCTTTGTATTAACATATACTTGGAAATTTTGCCGGGAGGATATTGATCTAAAGAGACAAAGATCGCCTCTCCCATCAAAATAGACGTCAAAACTAGACGCCATCTATTGACCGTCGCCGCAACTAGCGGCCTCGAGTCGGTGACAAAGCCACAACACCAGCTTTGGCAAACTGAAAAGCGTCCACCTAGAGACCATGGTTTCGGGCTAATGGCCCTCGTCAGTCTAGGGCGGACTTTATTCCATGAGATTCACACGGGATCTAATGGAATCTTGACAATCTTATACTGGGTTATCTTATACTTATTATCTATATACTTGATATATATAGAGAGAAATAGTTCCATTTATTGTAGAAATGAATAGATGGTTAAGAGGTTTGTAGTCGAATAAACACATCGAGATATCAGCTAATTAAACATATTCAATGTTGACTCGAAATGACGACGACCTAAGGCAAACTTCATCAAGAGACTCTCTTTGATAAAGTAAGTAACCAGAATGCTTAGTCAACAACATATTCATTTGGATACAACTGAGACATCAGAGCAGAAATACATATTTTAATCATAGGATCCAACCATCTTCATCCTTACAAACATATAGCCTTAATTCTGTATGATAAATTGAAGTCAGAATCAAGATATAGGATGAAAATAACATTGTATATTTATAATACAATATAATGCGGCTTATAATTGTAGAACGACATTTGAAAATTATCCCGCATGTGTTTCTTTTGAACGAAAAATTGAAATTTATTTTAAAGAGAAATAACGATTTTTTCTATATTTTCATACTTCATCTCTAAGGTTAGAAATAATCGTTATTTCTCCCCTTAAAATAAATTCGATTTTTCGTTCAAAAGAAACATTGTCTATATTGTAGAAAAGGCACCTTAAGGTATACGTATATAGTATTTATGATATACATATTTATAAATTAGGATTTATTACACAACTTAAATGCATTATTCGAGGAACACAAATTTTCCCTATATATCTTTATCTATGAAAGTTTTCCACTGTCTGCTACTATATAAATTTTGCATATACATTCATGGACAAAACTCAAGGAAATTTAAAGTCTGATTAGCCAGTGGTCTGTTTTTCTAAACGACACAGAGGCGATTCTGTTCACACTTGGTTAGCTCGTGTGTCTTCAAAAAAAGTCCCTGTGTATCAAATATATTTCAGAGTTATTGTCTGAATCCCTATATACATGCTAAAAGGTACAACTTAAGTCTTGTACCTTGAGTATATTTATATACAACCAAAGGCTTTATTATGTTTCTGAAAAATATATTCAGGGAGCCAGCAGAAAAGATTCATATATTGACACATAAATTAAAAAAAAAAAAGATATCTAACAATCATTGTAAATTGTAACTAAATTATTGTATACTTGTAACAATATACTCATTTAGGCACACTTTGTATACATTGTCATACAAGTATACATGTCGAATAGAAAAAAAAAAGGACTATATAAATAAATCTTTAATTAAAAAGGCATATATTGAATCAAAATATCATTTATTTTACCTATATATGTCTTTTTAATTGAAGATTTATATAAGGATTGCTCTATTTTCAAAATAAATAGGTATGTTGACTAGAAATATACAAGCTACATATTATCTCTATATGTAATTATGTTTATTTATTTGTTTACCTTATATGGTCTTCAATAGTTTAACAATTTTGCTTATATTTTAACTGGAGATATAGAGGTATAGCTAAAAAATAAGTATTTTTCAAATTTCCACAGTGGAAATTCAATTTAATAAAAAATACTGGACTTGATTAAATATTTTTAGTCTGAAATTGATCATAATATTTCCGCATCATGATTGATGGACAGAAAGAATATTTTCACTGCAAACATTCATAGCCAATATATATATATATGGTACATATGACAAAAGTTACTATTACGGGTTAACACACAAAGTTGCAATAAACTAGGGCCTACCGTAAGAGTAACTAACACACAGAATAGCGTACAACGCGTACAACAACAACAATAAAAAGGAGAAAAAAAAAAAAAAACTCACGAATTGCTATATAAAAACAAAACAGTACTTATCCTTTATTGTAGCGTTGGTAGGGATCGAACCGGGGTCACACAGGTATGCGAGATCACCAGACACGGATAAATCACACAGAGAAACATTTTAAGCGTCTCCACACAAAATATCCACCACACTCCTCTCTCGCAATACCATAGCTCCCTTTTATATACAAACATGGCCACATTCGTCCATTGAGAAAGCGTAGAGATTGGTTCACTAACAAACAAAAACAACATTCTTCCCGCTAAAAACTAAGATAAAAGTGAAACTGTTTGTCAATGTAATTTGACCCATAAATAACTCACACCCTTTTCGATTAAAATAAGAATTAAAATACACAATTAAGTTACTCTATCATTTATAAAACGTAAAAGTAGTTGTAGTTGTAGTTCGTTTTTGGTCAGGTCTCTAGAAGATTGTTCTAACGAGGTTTTACTTTATTTGGATAAACACATTAGAGTGTTTATTGCCACATTTTCTTTCTATGGCTACATATTGACATATTGGTTTCTTACTAGATTTATGAAGGAAATCCAAGTAGAATATCACAAATTACAAATCGATACATATTTAAATTTAATTAATTTCAAGTGTTATTTTCAATTTAATTTTATTAAAGTTTGAAATATATATTTTTTTTTTATTTGGGAGAAAAATTAGTAAAGAGAGAGAAAGTTTTAATTAATTAAAAATCAAATACCTTTCACTTAATAGTAAATTTATTCTGGAAATAACTTCTCTATTGAGGTTAAAAGGTTAACAAATAGGTAAATATTTCAGACTTAAACAAAATAAACAAAAATGTCAAAACTCGAGTAATTCTAAAAAGAAATTTATTGTATATAGCTGCCATTTATTTATGTTTACACCAGTGGGTTTAACGGTAAATAAGTCCGTGGATAGATTTATAAATGGCTATTTATGTATTTAAAAGTGCAAACTGCTGTCAAACTTGAACGCCTAGAGTGTGTATTTGCTCTGCGTGGGAGGGTGTCGGTAGCATGCCCCGAGGATCAGCAAACAAGGTGGGGCACATCAATGGACACCGGTTTAAATATTTCAACTTTTCTACACCGTTGAGGGTAAATATTGTCGCTGTGTGTTGGCAAGAAATCTTGCATTGGATTAGATAAGAAGAAAATTTTATTTTGTGGAATGTTTTTTATTTAGTCATTTCTTTATTGGCCTGAATTGTAAAATTTCCTATTATAAAATATGAGATAATTAACGCGTGATCAATTATTCTTGCTTCAACTTGGTATTCGATGTTTTAAAGTGAATTATAAAACGCTTTTATATTTTTTCAGGTCATTTTAAATGTCGCATGAATAAAACAACGTTGGTTTTTCTTTCAACTGATTATTTGTATGTTATATTTTCTTTTGTATTTCCCCTTTTTATAAATGCATATACTATATACAAGTTCATAACATGCTTGTTCTGCGGTACAGCTACTACAATTGGAACGATACAGAGAAAATTCGTATGGCCCCTGCTCAAAGTTGACGCGCAAAATCGGGAAGCGTTCTATACAAGCCCCGTTTCAAAAATTTAAAGCTCCCGTTTTTTGGTCGTGACAAAAGTTACTATTACGGGTTATCACACAGAAATGGAATATACTAGCGCCTTAGTAAATGTAACTTAAAACACAGAAAAGCGTACATTCAAGAGTACAACACAAACAACAAGAAGGAAGTAAGTAAAACGCACGATTGGTAAAATAAAATAAAACAGTACTTATCTTTATTGTAGCGTTGGTAGGTATCGGACTCGGGTCACACCGGGATGCGAAGAGAACAGCCAGACCCGGAAAAATCACGTAGAAAAACATTTTAAGCGTCTCCACACCAACTCCACGCTCTGGGACCCCTCACATTCCCTTAGTCCCCTCTTATATACAGACATGGCCACATTCGTCCAATGAGAAAGCGCGAGAGATTGGTTCACTAACAAACGAAGACAACATTCTTCCCGCTAAAAGCTGATAAGAAAAAAACTGAAAATGTTTGTCAATATAATTTGACAGTTGAAGATTATATGCATAATACCTGTGTTTTCCTTTGTTGTTGTTTTCTCTCTCCTTGGTCTTATCATACAAATCCGTGTAAGATAATAATACTCCTGAACACGCTTGTTCGATGGTACAACTACTAAAATTGGAACAAAACAGAGAATATTAGCATAGTCCCTGCGCAAAGCTGACACGCAGAATCGTGAAGCGTTCCTAAAATTAGGTTTTTCTATTCATTATTATAATTAAATGCAGTATATAAATTTTACTTAAAAAACATTATTTTTCTTTGCAGACTCCGTGGCGTACCCATTTACACTTAAGGACAAAACTTAAGGAAGCGGCATGTCTTTGTGGCCGCTAGTTGTCTGTTTTTTTTTAAAGGATACAAAGGCAATTTTGTTTACACTTGGTTATCTCGTGTGTCTTTAATAAATATTGCTGTTTATTAAAAATCTTTCAGAGTTATTGTCTGAATTCTGAAAGATAGGCTAAAAGATGCAACTTCCTTAAGTTTTATCCATGAGTGTACTCTACATGAGTGTATATAATGACAAATAGTTAATTTTACGGTAAACACAAAAAAAAAAGAAATTTACTAGGGCCTAAAGTAAAAGTAACTTAACACATACAGAATAGCGTACACTCAGGAGTACAACAACAACCAAAAAAGGATGTGAATAAATACTCGCGATTTGTTATATATACAAATTCAGTACTTATCTTTTACTGCAGCGTTGATAGGAAACGGATCGATATTCACAGATATGCCAGGAGGCCACCAAGCATGGACACAGAGAACACTTTAAGCGTCTCCACACAACTAACTCCTGGGAAAGAGTCGCTGTATACCTATGGTCCCCCCTTATATACAAACATGGCCACATTTGTCCAAACAAGGCATGGGATATATTTCGGTAATCAAGTACAAATAAACAACAAACTTTACAACTAATTGCTAAGCTTAAACTGCTTATATAGATAAATTGACAATAAAACTATATGGTGAAACACAGTGGCCCAGCTCATGGACGCTGGAAACGGTCTCAGAGAGGCTCAGCCGTTACCTCCTCCAAGGTGAAAGTCAGAAGTCACAAAAGAGATGTCACCATGTCCGGCTGTGAGTCAGCCAGAATTAGCTATTGGATGTCGCGCGTACTGAAGTCTGGTGATCTCCTCATATACCTGTGTGACACCGGTTCGATCCCTACCAACGCTACAATAAAAGATAAGTACTGTTTTGGCTTTATATAACAATTCGTAAGTTTTTATTTAATTCCCTTTTATTATTGTTGTTATACTCTTAAGTGTATGCTTTTCTGTGTGTTGAGTTATTCTTACTTTAGGCCCTAGTAATTTGCACTTTGTGTCTTAATCGTAAAAGTTTTCTTTTGTCATTTGCTAAAAACTAATAAGAAAAAATTGCAAATGTTTATCAATATAATTTGACACTTCCAATTCAGATGGTGAGCCAAAATGTAAAGGAAGAAAGAAGACCATTTTATCCATTACAGCATTAACACACAGAATCCTCAAATTAATTTCAAAATTCTCTTGTAAAATGTAAACTATCAAAAAATCAAACATGCAAAAACTCAAATAGAATAATGATTGAATAGCTTAGGGCCTAATTTTTATAGAAAGGCCAGCCAGCCATTTAATAATTTTTGTATTTTCTAATGTAAATAAATAAACCTAGTCATGACTAGATCCTACAGAAACTGCAATAACTGTAAGAATACTCACTCCGGACCACATATACAGTCGCCCAGCCATCCTTGCAGCCCTCTATATGGTAGACATCAATCCAGAAGAGGACATCCATACGAACAAGGCACCTTTGTTGACTGGTATTGTGATCAGGGTGCATGGACCGATCTAATCTGCTCCATGGGCAAGACACCACCATCAATGTGCATCTTAGTTTGTTCTGGAAATATTTAAAGTCTCTTAGAGAAGCTTTTTATGCGCACCATTATGTTTGATTAATTTGTGGATTACCGTTGTTGCTTGCCTCCTTTCCCCAGGTATATTAATCGTATATTTCATTACTGTCTTGCACAAAACAGACATTAGTATAGTGACAAAGTTACTATTACGGGTTATCACACCAAAATTTAATTTACTTGGGCCTAAAGTAGAAGTAATTTAACACAGAGAAAAGCGTAGACTCAAGAGTACAACCTCAATAAAAGGGAGCAAAATAAAAACTCACGATTTGCTATATAGAAACAAAACAGTACTTATCATTTATTGTAGCATTGGTAGGGATCGGACCGGGGTCACACAGGTATGCGAGATCACCAGACACGGATAAAGCACGCAGATAACACTTTAAGCGTCTCTACACAATAATCAACCACACTGACCTCTTGCATTCCCTTAGACCCCTCTTATATACCAACATGGCTACATTCGTCCAAATAGAATGCGTGAGAGATCGGTTCACTCGACAAACAAAAACAACATTCTTCCCGCTAAAAACTGAGATAAGATAAAATTGCTTATGTTTGTCAATATAAAGTGACAGTAGAGACCTGAACAAAACAATGTCACGGATTACAGCAGTCTCGTATTTCATGTCAGAGTTGATTTAAACTCCAGTTTAGGACTGATATTAATTAAGTGAAGTAATTACCAGACTAATGAGAGGGGAGGTTTTGTGGGGCCATTTGGTAAAAAGTTGTAACAATGATAAATTGACAGAGCTTCCAATTATACGGCTCAGAATACGTCCATTGTTGAGTTACTCGGTTATAGTTTGGATGCCACAGGATCTGCCGTTTGTAAGGCTATTTAGTGATATAGTATTTGTAGAACTTCAACTTTACCGAATACAAATGATTGTCTCGAATACAAAAAGTCCAAAATTACATCCACGGATTAAATTTTTGGTAGTAGAAGGTATTTGAGAAAAAAAAACTATTTTATTGTCTTCAAATCTCAATGGTTAAAGAAAAATAATACAAATTATAATAAAATAAACAAAATATTATATAGGGAAATATATACAGCTATATATATATATATATATAGATTATATGTCTTTGATGTCGACGGTCGTAAATTGTTTTTTTTTTTTTAAGGAGACGGAGACAATTTTGTTTATACTTGATTATCACTTGTGTCTTCAATTAAGGTCATACTGTATCAAATATCTTTCTAATATATTGTTTGAATTCTGATATACGTGCAAAAAGGTACAACTTCCTTATGTTTTGTCCATGAGTGTATATCATTTCTGAATTTTAAAAAGTCATCTAATTGTTTCAGACCATTGGACCTCGACAATGTGGTGCAGAAGTATACATTAACGACCAAAAAAAGCCTTTCTAAAGGTTTCTTGTAAATAATTGGAATGGTATTTTAGTCAATGTGAGCAGAAAAAAAAGAGTAAAATAAGGGTTATAAAGTTATAATATTTATGTCAGAAAAGGCCTTTTTCATCATTTTTCCACTTTATATTTCCTTTTTCTTCATTTTTACATTTTTTCTCGTGTATAGAGTGTCCTAGAAGAAGATTGGAGGTCAGGCACGTCGATATATCGGAATATTTCATTAATAAATTTTAGAATGATCCACACAAGATAAGTTTATTATTATCCATATATGTTGTAAAAATAAAACTACAACCTTTCGCAATGAGTTTCTTTTAAATAAAAGAAACTCATTGCGAAAGGTTGTAGTTTTATTTTTAAAATTTGTAGCGCAAATTTTAATGTCCGCAATGTTCACTATCTTGGGAATGTATACTGTATTGTCATTGTTGTCTTCAATAAAGAGCCTCATATGTCTCCATACATCTCTATCACAGAAGTCGCAATGTACAATATCTTAGGAGTGTATACTGTATTGTTGTTGTTGCGTTCAAAGAAGAGCTTCAGATGTCTCCATATATCTCTATCACAGCATTCGCAAGCTGCCCTGGAGATATCGATTTTGCTCTTCAATGGAAAATAGGTGCCGTTGCCACGTTAGCCACCTTGTAAACGAACCAGAATTTGGTCAAATATTCCAAGGGTCCAGGGGGGATCCAGGGGGATGCAGGGAGGTGAGGTCGAACTTCTCCCCCCTCTAGTCCTATTGGCGATTTATTGTAAAGTGTTTTCTCCCGTAGAAGGACTTTGATGCCTGAAAGCTAGAGATTTATGAATTAAAAAGTTTTGAAAGAAAATTATATCCCTGTGTGATATTTCACCATGATATATTAACTCTATAATAAAATAAATAATGATTATAGGGCTAAGTTTCTTGTGCTCTATATTAACTCTGTTAAGCTGAATAATATTTTAGTTTTCTGAACTTTTGTGAGATCCTAATCAAATGGTTAAAGCGATTCGAGATGTGATAAAAGGTTATTAGAAGAAATTACAGTAGAAGTTGAATAATTCGAAACTCTTTAATTCCAAAACGTCTTCAATTCGAATATTTATCTTGGTCCTTAGAATTTCCTAGGGATTTTTTTATTAATTCATGTACATTAATAATTCAACAAACATGAGTGTAGTGACAAAGTTACTATTAGAGGTTATCACACAAAAATGTAATTTACTAGGACCTAAAGTAAGAGTTCAGGATCTTTCTGAGCCTTGAGATGAGGGGAGAACGTGACTTACTGTCTGGAGGAGGACTTTTTGTCGTTGTCTCCTGGACTTTACATAACTGTATATAGTTTACTCTTTTATTTTATCCCACTTTTTATGATTATTTTATAATACCACCATTGACTTGTGTATGATGTCAATAAAATATTTTCAAATAATAAAAAAAAAAAATAGTAATAGTGTCAAATTATATTGACAAACATTTTCAGTTTTTTTTTCTGATCTGGTTTTAGAGGGGAGAATGTTGTATTCGTTTGTTAGTGAACCAATCTCTCACGCCTTCTCATTGGACGAATGTGGCCATGTCTGTATATAAGAGGGGACTAAGGGAATGCGAGTGGGTCTCAGAGCGTGGAGATTTGGTGTGGAGACACTTAAAGTGTTTTTCTACGTGGTTTTTCTGGGTCTGGCTGTTCTCTTGGCATCCCGGTGTCACCCGAGTCCTATCCCTGCCAACGCTACAATAAAGATAAGTACTGTTTTATTTTATTTAACAAATCGTGAGTTGTTTTTATCTCCTTTTTGTTGTTAGTGTTGTACTCTTGAGTGTACCTTTTTCTGTGTTTAAGTTACTCTTACTGTAGACCCTAGTTTATTGTTTTTTTGTGTGTTAACCCGTAATAGTAATATTTGTCAATAGTAAGTTGACACACAGAAAAACGTACACTCAAGAGAACAACAGCAACAATAAAAGGAAGTTAAATAAAAACTCACGATTTGCTATAGAAAAACAAAGAGAGAATATGGTTTTACGAGCTAAAATAAAAATAAATAAATAAAGATTTACTGGCCGAAGTATATTTAATTTGAAGAATTAATAATTCAGTTTTGAACTTTTTAATATTATATACGTATATAATTATAGCACATAATCTAAATATAGGTAAAATGTAAATTTACAGCAGCTTATGTTATTCTTAATAAAGAAATTGATTGAAAATGCTAGATGTTATTGTTTAAGGCTTTTATTCAAAACGATTTTAAATCGAATTTTTGGATAATTCGATATTTTTTGGTCATTTGGGCTTCGAATTATCCAAGTTATATTGTAGAAAATGCTGCCTCACTGTGAAAAGATATTTATAATACGAGGGTTGTCCGTTAAATAAGTTCCACAGAGGTTTTTCATACAGAAAAACAGGTTTATTTGCCCTGAACTACACATTTTCGAAAATATCAGACTTTTTTTCATTTTTCTACATATTCCCCGTTTCGTTCGACGCATTTTTGCATTCGGGACACCCACTTATGGAACCCAGAGTCAAAGACTCTGCCGCCTGGCCGCGTTGAAAGTCTAAAACCGCTTCTTCCAAACTCGTTATCGTCCTGGAATTGGGTTCCACCCAGGTTTTTCTTCAACTCGGGGAAGAAATGGAAGTCACTAGGAGCTACGTCCGGGCTGTAAGGTGGGTGTGACACCAATTCCCATCCAAATTCTTCGATGAGGGCAGTGGTTTGATGGGCGGTGTGCGGCCGAGCGTTGTCGTGGTTGAAACGCACCCCTTTGGTTAACATCCCTCTCCTCTTGTTCCGAATCACGCGTCGAAGTTGTTTCAAGATCTCACAGTACCGGTCGGAATTGATTGTTGTACCCCGACGCATAAAGTCGCACAACAATAGGCCCTTTCGGCCCCAAAAGACGGTAGCGATAAGTTTCCCGGCAGAAAGTGTTTGTTTAAACTTTAGAGGTTTCGGCGAATAAGTGTGCTTCCACTGCTTGGATTGCTCCTTTGTCTCCAGTGTGGTGTAGTGTACTCAGGTAACATCACCAGTAACGATCGAATCCAAGAATTCCTCTCCGTCAGTTTTGTGGCAATCGAGAAATTTCTGGGCCGCATCAACCCACTGCCGTTTATGGCCTTCAGTCAGCATTTTCGGAACCCATATTGCGCAGACCTTTGAATACCCTAAATGTTCACGCAAAATCTTGTCGATGGTGGTTCTACTGACATCAGGAACCAAATCGCAGAGCTTTCCACGCAGTAACCCGTCAATCTTCAAGCATTGCCGCTTCGACTTTGGCAATGGTTTCGTCCGAAACCGATGGCCGTCCAGCACGCCGTTCATCGTGGACGTCTGTTCGGCCGTTTTTAAATTCTCTGACCCATCTGCGTACCATCCCGGAACTCATACACCCTTCTCCATACACTTGCCAGAGTTCAGTATGGATGTCCTTCGCCGAATTCTTCTTTGCGGCCAAAAAGCGAATTACTGACCGTAATTCACAGCTGGCGGAAGACACGAGGGGAAGCTCCATCACTAACGGCTGCTCAGCCAAAACTAAGCTTACCAGCGACCTGTCCTTGGTGTGAAATTGGAGTGGGGAGAACAAGCTACGAGCCCGTGCAGTCGGCTCGAGCCTAAAAGCGATCTTCATGACAGTGGTGCCCCGTGGAACTTATTTAACGGACAACCCTCGTACAATATAATGCGGCAATGATTGTAGAACAACGTTTGACAATTTTACCGCAATTGTTTCTTTTGAACGAAAAATCGAAATTTATTTTAAGGAGAAATAAATTCCGCTTTTTCGGTCAAAAGAAGCATTAGCGGTATAATTATCAAACTTCGTTCTACAATCATAAGCCGCATTATATTGTATTATAAATTACTTTATATAATGTTCACGAACGGAAAAATATGTCCAGAGTAGCCTAGTGTGCATGGCATCTGCCCTGTAAGCGGAACACTGTGGGTTCGATTCTCATCCCTGGACACTTTTTTTTCCGTTCATCATTACTCTTCACAATTCATCCTATCATACTTCATCCCTAAGGATAGAAATAATCGTTATTTCTCCTTAAAATAAATTTCGATTTTTCGTTCAAAAGAAACAATTGCGGTAAAATTGTCAAACGTTGTTCTACAAAGCTTTATATAAATTCAGCCAAAACTTTACATCTAAGAATACTGCTGGACTTGTGATGGAACATCCCTGGGAGAGATTCAACCGTGGGAAGTGCATTAAAGTTGTGGGAATAATGGAAAGAACATTTTTCCTTATTTGTGTCGATCCAAATTTAGTTAGGGCCCCTTGCCCCCCCGTTCCTTGGGGGCGGTTGAACCCCAACAGATGGAAGCATTCTGATTTCCTGCTGTATCGTCTAACGGCTTTTCTTTACTCAAGTTGCCTGAGGGTTAGGCTATTAAAGTCACTTCATTTCTTTCCGTGAAATACCTTACTTGTCTTCAGGGACTGCTACGGATTCTATAATACCGCTAGTTTGAACATTCAACGAATGTTGAAAAGTCTTCTTTCTTATCTCCAATCAATCTTATCAGGGTATTAAGTCTGTAGAGCTTGTTGATAGTGTCTGCTGGGAATGAGTAGACAATTGACAATTAAAATAATTTTATTGACATCTTGTCAATACATGAAAAGTATACAGTCTGCACTATTTAAAGAAAAGATAATTATATATATGCATCATACTATATACAAAGAACATGACCCCTCTGCAAATGAGTAGGGAATGAGTAGAGCTCATCAATAAATGAGTCAATACAGTCAATGATGTGGTCTGCGTTGATTTTGGTTGTTCCATAATATTTTGCCTTCCTATTTTCTTGATGAATAAATTTTTAATATTGCTACGTGGAAAATTAGGGAATTCAAACTTCAGGCTGACGCAACAATTTATTTAAGGCACCAGCACAAATTATCTATCTATATATATAAAATTGAATGTCTGTCTGTCTGTACTCGATAGATTCAAAAACCATACATCCAATCGCCGTGAAACTTTGGGAAATTGTTTACTATACTACCGGGAAGGTTTCTGGTTTTAATTTGATTTGAAATAAATATTCGTTGCAATTTTATTTGCAAATTTTTTACTTTCACTCGCAAGCAGCGCCTCTCGCGGTTACTGGTGAAATTACACCGCAAGCAGTGCCTCTCGCGGTATCTGGTGAAATTACATTTATAAATTGTAAAAATGCAAAAATGTGTTCCGAGTATAATAAATTTAATATTTAATTTGAGGATTTAGTAATATAATTTTCCAATGACGTTGAAAAAAAAAAAAACCTGACATTTCAATATTATTATATATTATAATAAAACATCTTATTTAAAATTTAATAAATGTTTTCAAAAAGTTATGTGTTTCAAAAATATATTTGAACGTATATAACAATATTTATATAAGTTTATAAATCTATACATAGGTTTTTAAATTAAATTAGATATTTTTCATTTTAATTTAGACACTTTCATGATGATATTTAATAATTACAAAATTATTGTTTAATTGAAATTCGTTTGCAATATTGTATTATATATATATTCGTATAATATATATTCGTTTGCAAGTGAAGAAGGATGTATATTCTACCATCAACTATGTATATCTATGTTTTGTACATATTGTAAAATGGATGACAAGGCCAAGATTTCAGAGTAAAATTGGTGGAAGATGAGGGGAGGGATGACCATGTGTTGTCGCCAAAAATAGCATTCCTGTGTGGGGAAGACTGTGTGAGTTATCAAAACTTCCTTTTTGTTCAAACACAGCAACGTGTGAACAGGTACAGCTAGGTAAAGCAGAGTATCAAACATAAAGTTATCTTGACAAGTATAGATTCAGTAGGAATTGGATGTTTGCTAGAATCGTTTTAACAAATGTTCGTTAGGAAAACTTTTACTCGGGTAAAAACCGGGTGAAGCCAGTACATTCGCTAAATACAGTTATTCACAAATGTTCGTTTGTGGCAAGATACTATTCCTTCAACTTCAAATTACCGAGGGGACCAATTAATATTGATTTTATTCAACTTATCGAGTATTTTTCAAGGGACCGGGAAATTTTTCTTTGGTCGATGGTTATGGGGAGTTCAAGTTCGTCTCCACCATACCCTGCCAGTGCACTCCTTTGCCATATTCTCAACAAGTCTTCTGGCAGACTTGACTCCACCATAGGATACAAGAAACAGGCATTTTGCTGGACAGTCACCCCTAATGACTCCAAGGATCTCAAATGGGACTCCAATTGGTCATACATACTTTCCAGAGACAAGTTTTTCCTCCTTACATTATTAATGACCAATTTCAACAGTTGGCGGACATAAACCTCGGTGAGGATGTTACTATCGCTGAAGCGGTCTTTCAATGCCTTAACCACCTTAGGATAGTTTTCGGGGATTAGCGGGCAACTTCTGACCAATCGATCCGCTCGGGTACCAGACTTCATTGACTGTACAAGATACTGGAATTTTTCTACTTCCGACAACACTGCACTCTCGTGGATCATCTCAAACCGCGACCACCATCCCAACCACTCGAGACATGTGCCATCATAAACCGGGAGTGCCATCTTAGGCAGCTTGCACGACGACATACCCTCCTGGGCGCACCTAGTAGAGTCCAGAGTGCCCCGGCTTTGTTGCCCATTCTCCTTGAACTGGAGATATTCAGCCACCCTAAGTTCGGTTCGTACAAAATTCTCCTCATACTGGAGCACCATATCCTGTTCCTTCTCCAGATCATGCGGAGATATTGCCTCATCCTCTAACAGCAGATTCATAACCTGTACATTTGCATCCCTAAGTTGGTTCTCAATTGTCTCCAACACTCTAAATTTTATTCCGATGGTCTCACGAGATGGAGATTCCTTCTCCAGTTCCGCATCAATTTCCCTTATACTCTTTGTTGCAGATGATCGCAACAGCGTTCGGAGTTTCTGATTCTTTTTCATTTTGAATTCTTAACAATGTTTCACTCGGTTAAATAAATTTGCAAATTTCCTTTTTAACTATCAACCATTTTTTTAAATTTCTTCAGAAGCATGCAAAGTTTCTGTCTTTAGAATTCTTTTTTTTTCTTCCCTAATTTTCTTAGCTTTGAAATCCTGCTCGATCAGGACCAATAATGTTTAACCTTGGCTGGAGGAGGTGTTCCACTTGAAAGGCACTAACCCGTTATACCTCACTCCGCCGTCTTTAGAGGACTGTATTCTTTGTTTTCTCTGAGGGAAGATCCGACTGCCGGCGACCACTGGATGAGGGAGGCTCTGTTTTTTGGAGGACGCGGTACCTCGCACACGGGAGTAATTTTACCAACTCACAAGGATGAGACTGACACTACTAACTGGTGACTACTTCACTTTACTTTATTTTCCATCACAATTTATACATCTCTAAATACACACGTGACCAGACGTCCGTGGTCAAATTAAATTAAAACAATATAAATAGAATAATAAATACATAGATTAAAAATAGAATAAACCCCAACACAGATTATAAATATTTATAACGGGGTCGATGAAAGGGTGGTCTAAACCATTGGTTTTAGACCACTACGACCCGGGATCGTATCCTGCATTGTACACTTTTTTTCTAATATTAAAAAAA
This sequence comes from Cordylochernes scorpioides, assembly GCA_030710605.1. NCBI lineage: Eukaryota > Metazoa > Arthropoda > Arachnida > Pseudoscorpiones > Chernetidae > Cordylochernes > Cordylochernes scorpioides. The sequence continues at coordinate 28,248,085 of CP092871.1, read as the reverse complement.
AGTTTCAAATGTGTGTGTGGTGCCCAATTCTTGCAAAGGTTCAACCCCACCAGCAAGTGAAAGTAATCAAACAGGGCTCTGGCATATTTGTAAGTGCAAAGTCAAACTGCTTTTTACATATGTATACATGTGGTAAACTTACAGTAAAAGCAATCGCTAACTACCCACCGTGATTATTCATGGCCTGTACCACGTGTACTAGGGATAATAATAAATAAATATATATTTATACATATTATTTTTAAAACGCATTTTCGTGTGATAAGATTGTGCGTGTTAAGGATTTTATAGAATTAATTCAATGAAGAATAAAAAAAAAAAAGCGAAAGGGCCAAGGTTCGGGTTCACTCATTGTATCCTGGCATGTTATATCAAAGAATTACTTATCTATTCAACTCTCTGATATTACATATTCAATCGACAATTTATTTATTACTACTTATGTACCCTAGTTTTAAGTTTATTATGGCTCTTTTTAAACACTGAAGAGGTTTCGTAGAAGACTTCATGTAGTAAAGGACAGCGTCACTGTGTTGTTTTGGAAACTCTCTCAGTAGCCACATAAAAATAAGGTATTTTGGCTATTGGTTTATTTTTATAAACACACTAGCCGATTTACCTGGGCAACGCCCGGGTTTTACCCGATTAAATATTTTTATTCAAATAATATTCATTACAATTATAAATTGGCGCCGTGGATGTCACTCTTGTGAAACGTCCCGCTCCAAACTTTGTGGGTTTTTAAAAAATAAAAATGAAAATGTAAATTTTCACAACGATATTTGAAAATTGCATTATTTTGATTTTTTTATATGAATATATTTCAAATTTGATATATACATAAAATGATAACAAGTGATTTCTTGCCCCTACGCTGTTATTACGTCACTCAAGGTCACTATCAAATTCCGTCGCGCCGTGTGAGGGCTCCACGTGGTTGTTAACTTCTCGAAGTTACCGCAGTGAGGCGCTGGTGGCGAGTGAAATAGGAAAACATTGTTGATAATTTGTTAATAACTCCAAGGATATTCGAGATAGAAGCCTGGAAATTTGCCTATAAGTTTTTCCAGATTCATCTCTATATACTGTTAAAATTTCAGCCATATTAGTTACGTATTGTGGAAGTGTATAGCCGACAAACATAAATACATACATATATTCATACATACACTGACTTTATATATATAGGGATTATATTATGACACAATCAATAATGTATCAAGGGTTTGGTTTCTTATTTCTTGAGCTTTCGGGATAACATGGCCTTCAGCAGGGAGAACCAGAAGTACAACTTCTAGCCATGTTAGCCCGAAAGCTCGAGAAATAAAAGAAATAAGAAACCAAACTCTTGATTCCTTATTGATTAAATCAGAATGTAAAAGCTGGAAAAATCTTTATTAAACACCTAGAGTTTACACAATTTAAATGGAACTTTTAAAATATCGAGTAGGTACGTTTGATTATTTAGGTTTTTCAAATTGGAAAAAAAAAATCTTTATGTATTGTATTTAAAAATAAAACAAAGAACAATTTTACGGGATAAGTGGGCAAAATTAAAGAAAAATCTCTTGGTCGTGTAAATGGGAGTTGTTTGCAGCTTGCGCCATCTATCGGAATAATTATCAACTAAGCATTTTTTATTATAGAATATCTTGATAACAATCTTAATATAAAATATTTGTGGCTTATATATTTTTATTTAAGACGGGGGTCGGTGGAAGGATGGTCTAAACCAGGGTTGGCGAACCTTTTTATATTAGAAGGCCAATTTTCATTTTACCATTTTTGAGAAGGCCGCATCCATATACAGGGTGATCCAAAAGTCCCGCACAACTTTAAAAATTAATAACTCCGCGAATATTTGCGCTAGAGAAATGCGGTAAACACCATTGTGTTCAGGATGCAATGGGGTTTTTTATGGCAAATAATGAAAAATTCGAAATTGATTTTTAGTTACAACTTTATTCGCTAGATAGCGCTGCACCAGAATCAGAGATTCAGCGGCCAAATTGTTTGATAAATGGAAAAATATAACTGAACGACACGTATTTTTCCTTTTTGAATACCAGGAAAGAACCCTAATAATATCAAATGATAAATTAACAAAACACCATTTCGCCAAAAGTTAGAAGAAATGGTTAACGATTTTTAAATACAATCTGAGATATGTAAAATAGGTATATGCAAATTAAAACATGTAGCAAAAAAAACTGATATTTTAGATGCGGTTTGCTGGAATCCTCTCAGTTATTTAAATTTCGAAAATAATAATTTTTCTAATTTTTTTAATTCAACCCTCTCTCAGTATCGATTATATTTATTTTAATTCATTTGAAAAATATTTATCTATCTCTGATGATTTGTTTTACTCTGGAATGCCGTTGTTGTTTTTGTCGTGTCCAATAAAGAGCCTCAGATGTCTCCATGCATCTCTATCACAGCAGCAGCAGCATTGTCTACTATCTTGGGTGTGTAAAGCAGCTGCTCTTGGTCTATGTCAATTTTCTGCAAGGCTACGGGCATGAGAATATGTGGGTAGGTGTTAGTTCCACACCAGGACAGTTGTTGCATGTTCTATAGGTTCTTGTGCCATCTGGATGTATTGTCATCCTTTATAATGTTTTTCTAAATCTTGTTATAGTTTTGTCATTTTTCTCTCGGAGTTTATTTCACATTTTGATATTTTCTTATTTTTTGCTTAATTATCTTGTATTTTGAAAAAGCATTAGCGTCAAATAATGACATTTGTTCTTTCCTTTGGCTCAACTTTCTGACTTCCTTTGCAAATTCAACTGCCATTTTATTATCCCCGATCCAAACACTGGTAGGAATCCATTGTAGAATGCAGTTATTCTCCAATGATATCAGTTGAGTAAGTAACGAATGTATTTTCTGTGTGATTATAGTATTGCCCTTCTGAATTGCTTCTAGATCGGATATGAAGTCGTTGTACGGTATATTATAATTCCTTCTGCTTGATGCAGGGATGGTTGGTTAAGGCATACATCAAGAGCTTTCCAGATAGCTGTCAGTTCACAAGTGAAGTTTGACGAAATCTTTCTTGCTCCTTCTTTGATTTTGATGTATGTTCCATTTTGCAGTATTATGTTAATTCCAGCCCCTCCATTACTTATGGTAAGGTCTGATGATCCGTCTGTATATGCTGTTAAATAATTTATCTGATCGCCTAAACCAATTGTGTCAAGTCCTTTCTTTTTAAGTATGTTTTTGTTCTCTTTTTTTTTATTGCAGGGTTCATTCAGGGTAAGATTGATGATTACATTTAATGGCAATGGGGTAGGAAATATTGGTTATTCTCGAATTTGAAATTCATTATGTTTCATATTTATGCTCTTACTAATGTTGTCGTACTGAAGTGTTGAATATTTTTTGAGCCTTTCTTTTTGTGTCCAGTTCAAATAGGTTCTATGGGATATGTGTTCGGTTTATTTAGTTTTTAAGCTTTTGGTGAATTTTATGGTTTTTAATTGTCTTCTGCTTTCAAGTTGGTCTAGACCACATTCTCTCTGAATTTTCTAATTGTTGGTATTTGAAACAGAATCAGTGATTAATTTGGCCTCTTTTGCTTGAACACTGTCTAGTCCTTTTTTAGTGATGAACTTTAGGGAGCCTAAACAGGTGTTGCATATTCCATTATTGGCCTTATTAAGGTGATATATGTTGTTCTGAGAGTTTAGGGTTTTGCTCCCCAATTTGTTCCACATAGCATTCTCAGAATGTTTAGGTTTCTGGTAGCTCTATTTGAGGAGCTAATTATGTGTTCTGTAAATCGAAATTCCTCAATAAGTATCACACCTAGGTAATTTGGAAATCAAATTTTATCAATTATATGGTTGTTTATGATTATTTTGGAGTTAAATTCATGCCTTTTTTCCTGTCCGTGAAGGAGACCTATAGGTTTGTGTTTATTGGGTTTATTGTCATTTTGAGTTTCATTGCCCACTTCTCCAGTCCTCTCATTGATGTGTTCAGTATTTTTCTGATATTTCTATACTGCTAATTGTGTGCCATATGGCTATATAATCTGCATAACAGGCAACTTTTGTGTCTTCAGTGAGGATGGATGTTGTTAAGGTTGTGTCGTAATTAGATGTACAACAACTCAAACTTGACCATGACTCTTTTTTTAGTTCCTATTCATTTCGTTTGGCCCACAAAAAATGTCCAATTTATATACACATATATTCTTACATAATGAGACTTTAAAGAATGCAAATAATCTTCATCTATTTACATACACAACACATCTCCCCTCTTAATAATACTCCAGTCGGTCTGGGGGTTTCATGGCTCTCTGAGGTCTAGGACTGCGGAGGGCACTTGCATAGCGGCAGGCTCCGGTTTAGGTGTGCAAGAGGGCACGTGCACAGCAACAGGCCCTGGTATAGGAGTGCAAGAGAGTACGTGCACAGAAGCAGTCTCCTCCTTGTTTCCTGATGTAACCTCTGGAACCTCGTCTTCACTTTATTTCTGACTTCCACCTAAAGGCTTCTCTCCTGAAGTTCGAGGAAGTATCAAATATCTTGTCTCCACTTGTTTCTTTCTCACAGGGCGCAATTGATTGATATGCCCCTTATACACGACGCCCTCGCAACTTATAAGGTAGTTACTGTAGCTCAATAATTTCAAAATGGTACCTTTTTACCGTTTAGGTCCAGTTGCGGAAATAAACCTCGCAACCTGTAGTAAACTGCTCCTGCCTTCTTACGGCCTCATGAAATACCTCTCGCGGATTTCCCATCTTGGTATTATATTCGAGAATCTTGATCTTAAACTTCTCTTCATTAGCAGTTCCACAGGGGAATTCCTCTATTACAGTTTGGGGGAATGCTCTATGAGCAAATAGGAATCTTTGTAGATTCGTCTCTAAATCATCCTTCCCATTATTCTTTATCAAAAGGTTTTTAAACTCTCTTACATATCTCTCAGCTAAACCATTTGTACTAGGATTATACGGACTGGTCTTAGTGTGCCGTATACCATTCATTTTGGTAAATTGCTCGAATTCACCGGAGACAAACTGTCTTCCGTTATCTGTAACCAAATATTAGGGCATTCCAAATCTGGCAAAAATTTCTCTAAGATGATTTATAATCGTTTTGCTGGTAATATCTTTGATGATAAAAATTTCTATCCACTTTAAGTATGCGTCCACGAGAACCAAAAACATTCTTCCCATGAACGGACCCGTTAGATCAAGCTGAAGTCGATGCCACGGTTTTTCGGGCCAAGTCCATTCCGAGATGGTAGCCGGGGGAATGCTTGCCGATTCTTGGCATACTCTACATTCTCTAGTTAACTCCTCGATGTTACTGTCTATGCCTGGCCACCAGAAAATACCGTCTGGCAATCATCTTCATGTTAACAATCCCCATGTGTATTTCATGCAAGTCATTTAAAATAAAATATTTAATTTTTGGGGAATTACTACTCTTTCACGCCATTGAAGACAACCAAACTCCAAACTTAATTCCTCATTGATCTTATAATGAGGAGCTAGTGGGTTTTCTCTCGGTACCTTTGTGAATTTCCACACACACAGTTGTCTTCTCTAACATTCCTTAATACTATAGACAGTATTTTATCTTGGGGCGTCTCATATGCCACCTCCATAAAAAAGAACGGTACCTCATTCAACTTCCTGAGAAGAAGTACCTGGTCTTCATCAAGAGACTCCCTGACACTCGATTCTAAAGGAAGACGTGACAATGCATCAACATTGGAATTATCACTAGTTTTTCGAAATTCAACAGTATAATTAAATGCAGCTAATTTTAAGGACCATCTTTTAATTCTGGATGATGCACATATGGGAATTGGTTTATGAAGTGAAAATATATGAATTAAGGGTCGGTTGTCTGTGACCAATAAAAATTTTCGTCCCAGTAAGTTTTGTCTGAATTTCTCATCGCCAAAGGTTATGCTCAACGCTTTATTTTCTAGTTGAGAGAAACGTTTTTCCGCTTCAGTTAATGTTCTAGAAGCAAAAGCTATAGGGCATTCTTCCTTTCTATCATTTCTATGACTCAGAATTACGCCTAGTCCATAGTCCATTAATAATGATTTACATTTTTTAAATAACAATTAATATTCTATCGTCCAATTCCATCTACAATTTTTATTCAAAAGTTGATAGAATAGCGCTAAAATGTTTGCTATATTCTTTCTGAATCTATGATAATAAATTAAGAGTCCTATGAAAGATATTAATTGCGAAACATTCTTTAGGTTCACGCGCCTCTATCACTGCTTTAATTTTATTTTCTAAGGGATGCAGTCCATATTTATCAATTTTATACCCTAAATATTCCACCGATTTCTTTTTAAATTTACATTTATATCTGTTTAACTTTAAACATTTTTCTATCAAACATCTAAACACTAGATCCAACTTTTGTTCATGATCTTCAAAGTCTTTTCCTGCAACCAAAATATTATCTATGTAGCAGGCTACACCTGGCAAATTAGCAAATAGACCTTCCATAATCCTCTGAAATTTATTTGTGCAACCGCTACGTCATATGGTAGTCTTTTATTAGAAAACAACCTATTTGTTGTGTTTATATCAACAACAACTTTGGCTTCTTCCGCTAACATTACTTGAAAGTAAGCCTGTGATAGGTCTAGAGTCGAAAGTACGGTGCTTGTAGATAATTTTGAAAAGATCTCATCGATCGATGGAATGGGATACCTATCTAATTCTATTGCTTTATTAGCTGTACATCTGAAATCACCACATATACTTAAACTACCATCCTTTTTTAATACTGGTACTATTGTAGCGGCCCAATATGCATGAACTACGGGTTATAAAATGCAAGAATTCACTAAACGATCAATTTCATTCTCTACTTTGTTTTTTAGAGAGAAAGGTAAACTTCTGGCCTTACAAAACAGAAGAGTCACATCCTTTTTTAAATTAAAATTTATTTTAACATCCTTTAGAGACAGCCCAAATCTTTGTTAAACAAATATGCATATCTATCAATCAAACAATTTCTATTAGATTCAGTATTTGATTTTTTAATGCTAAACAATCTAGAATAATCAAGTTTTAACTGTTTAAGACATTCTCTTTCTAAAAAAATCACCTGGAATTTTCATTTACAACTATTAATCGTAAATATTGGTTGGCTTCTTTTACAAAAACATTTATTTGACCTATAATCTCTATTGATTTACCACAAAGGGATTTTAATCTTAAATTTGTTGGAAATAATTTTTTACCTTGCCAATAAATCTTATAAATATCTTTAGGTATTAACGTAACTGAACTTCCTGTATCTATTGTAAAGCACAAAGAATAATCATCTACTGTTAAATTTATTGTGGCATCAGTTTCGCCCTGTACAGAATATATAGAGTCCTCTTGTACAAATTTACATCCCCACATTTTTTTACTAGCTTTGCAGACCCTACTTAAATGACCCATTTTTTACATTTTAAAACAAGTCTTTGTTCTATGAGGGCAAACAGAGGCCACGTGTGAATGTCTTTCACCACATCTATAACACATTATTTCTCCCCTTTGCCTGAAAGGCCTATGCTGCACCATACTATTATTGTACTCACCCTTTTTATCTTTTCCATTCACAGGGGATATCTTGGCCACTAATTTATCTTGTAATTCTCTTGTATTTATCTCCGCCAGTTCGAACGAGATCGCCACTGCAAAACTTTATCCAGGGTGACATCGTCGTTTTATTGTAGTAGCTTATTTTGCAGGCTTTCCAACTTGATTACAGCCACAAAACGGTCTCGCATCATGGTTCCCAGCATATCGCCGAAATTACAATTTATTGCTAAATGTTTCAATTCTCTAAGATATTCCGAAATTGATTCTCCTTCCTGTTGAATTCTCTTTAAAAATCTGCATCGCTGTGGTATCACTTTCTTCTTTGGATCCAAATGCAGCTTAATTCTTTGAATGGTAGTATCATAGGGTTGATCTTTCATTAGACCAGGAATAAAATGTCGTTTCCCTGCTTCAAAGATTCAGAATCTGGTAGCGAGGTAAAAATCAGCACTTTAATCTCCTCCTTCAGATGCCAAAAAGAAAGCCTCAAATTTTTGTACAAAAAGATCGAAGTGTCCTCCACTGGGCTATAGCATCTAAAAGGTACTATTAACTTTGAACTTGTCATGCTGAATTTTCTACTCCTTTGTTTTCTTGATCCAGATAGTTTAAAAGATGTAGTTGTTATACTTGCATAGACGCCGTTTTCCTCAGCCTTTTACTGGCTCTGTAGATCGCGCATCCTCGTCGCCACTTTTGTTGTGTCGTAATTAGACGTACAAGAGCTCAAACTTGACCATGGCCAACAACAAATGTCCAATTTATATATACATATATTTTTACATAATGAGGCTTTAAATAATACAAATTATATTCATCTATTTACATAAACAACAGTTAACATATAGCGAGAAGAGTAGAGGACTGAGCACAGATCCCTGAAGTACACCAGCCCATGTTCTTCGGTCCTTGGAAAATGCTCCATTGACCCGAACCTTTATCCTTCTTCCCCTTAAGAAGTCTGCAATACAGATTAATATTTTTCCTTTTATTTCGATGTTGTGCAGCCTTTCAAGTAATTTCTCCCTTCACACTCGATCAAAAGCTGAGGTCATATCCAGGAATACGGCCGTTGTCTTCTTTGGCGGTTTTTCCTAGAAATCTATTATTGATTGACAGAAGTAGAACAGTTTATCAGTTGAAAAGTGTCTGGATCTTTAGGCAGTTTGGTAGAAGTTTATTTTATTATTGTTAGTGATCCAGACTATGAGCCTACAGTGGATAATTCATTCTGTTATTTTACAAAGTATGCTGGTTAGAGCAATTGGCCGATAGTTCTTGCATTCCTTGGCATCTTTGTTTGGTTTCAGTATTGGCACTATAATTGATATCTTCCAATTCTTTGGTAGTTTACCAGTTTGCCATGAAATCTTTAGTATTCGTAGGAGTTGATTTTTAGCTTTGTCTCCAAAGTGTTTAATCATTTGACCAATTATTAGAGCATCTCCAGGTGACATCTTGTATTTAACTTTCCTATTGATGAGTTTAGCTCATTCAGTGTGAAGTCTCTCGAGTAAATATCTTGTTGATTGTAATTTCTTGCTTGTTTAACTAACCTGTTTTCATTATTTTTAGAGTCCTGCCTTCATTCGTATAGCTGAGTCTGGAAGTGCTTGAAAGATATTCAGCAATTATTTCAGCCATCTGTTTGTTCGTTCTCGCTATTCATATTGGTTGGTTAGAGTATTGGAAGATTAGTGTTGGTTTTGATTATTTTTAAACACGAATTATATTCCAGTGATGGCTTTCCTTTTTTGGATCAATTTTTTTCGCAGAATTCTGCCCATTTTTCTTGTTTGAATATCCAAATTTCTTGTTCTATTTTGTGCCTAATTTCAATGAGTTCCTTTATGATTTCTTCTGTTTTATTTGTTTTAAGAAGTTCATTGATATTGTCTCTCTCTGCAATCATTTACTCGATGTTGTGGTCCTTCCAGTAAAGTATTCACAGGTCTTTACGTCTACCTCTAGGTATCGATACTTTTGCAGCTTTGGATATGTTCGAAAAGAATTTTTCCAATTTTTTGTCAATCGTTCTGTGATTTAATTATTCGTTGCACAGTTCTTCAAGCCTTTCTGTGATTTTTTTCCCAGTGTTCTTTTATTCTGTTGGAAATTTTCAATTTTGAATTTTAGGGTTGTTAAAATTGGTCTGTGGTCACTGATTGCACTTTTCAGATTTTCCCATTGTGTTGTGGGTGCGATGTTGTAATTTATCGCTGTGATGTCTATTGCGGATTCTGTGCCTGTGGTCTTGGATAGATAGGGGTTCTTTTCGTTATTTAACGGTGTAAGGTCGAGGTCGGTTAGCATGTCCTCAACCTGCTGACCTTTGTTATCCTGGACAGGTGATCCCCAAGTTGGTCTTTCGGCGTTAAAATCACCAAGTATGATTGCGATATCCGAAGACGCTTCACTTAATGTCTCTATCAGGCCTGTATTGATGCTAGTATTATCGTGGTGATAAACATTTATGATTGGAATTGTTTTATCTGTAAGATAGATTTCTATTGCCTGAGCTTCTGTCGTGCTTTCTCTAGGCTTACTGTGATTATAGGCGATTTCCTTAAATTTGATTTCTAGAGTTTTAATCAAAACGGCAAGTCCTCCTCCGAATTTTCCCAGTCTGTCCTTTCGTAAGTGTTGTATAATCTTTGATATTGAATCTCAGAATCTGATTCAATTCTGTCTCCTGAAGACAAGCAATATGTACATTGTTTTCACGGAGAAGACAAGTCAGCTCTTTATTTTCCTCTGGGTACCATTTATATTGAGTTGTAGTAGATTGAATTGTGTCCTCGTAGTAGATTTCTCATCATGAGCTCGAGCTGCAGCTCCTGACGCGGCGGTTACCCCGGACGCGGTAGCATTACTGGAGATATCAGTTTTGCTCTTCATTTGAAAATGGGTGCCGTTGCAACGTTAGTCCTCTTGGAAATGAACCAGAATTTGGTCAAATATTCCAAGGGTCCAGGGGGGACCGCAAGGAGGTGTGGTCGGACTTCTCCCCTTCCCCCTGGAATGCCGTCACTACAGGATAAAGCACTCTTGGTGAATTTTTTAATTGTGATTCAGAATCTGCCACTGAAGCTTTACGAGCCTTTCGTTCCTTTAAAGATATTCGAAGCTGTAAAGGACGAATGAGTTGCTACTCTCTAAAGCGATTGATTAAAGGTTTTGAGGAAACTGGATCTCTGGAAGCAAAACCTCGGATTGGAAGACCATCGACATGCAAGTCAGTGGCTGTTACGGTTTTGCAGAATGCTGAAGCTATTAAAACGTTATCCACGTATGGAGAAGTAAGTGCTAGACAAGTTTCTCGACAAACGGGGATTTCGTATGGAACAGTTTGGAGAGAACACACATTTAGAATTTTTCTATAAAAATACCCTAACAAAATTCAAAGTTTTCACGAGTTGAAAGTCAGCGATTTTGAGAAGCGTCAAGAATTCGCTGCATGGGTTTTCCGGCAAATTGATATTGATGAAAACTGGCTGTCAAATGTTCTAAGAACAGATGATGCTCACCTTTATCTAAAGGGAGAATTTAACATTCAAAACGGCCTCATTTTGGCAACAGAAAACCCTAGGATTTTTACAGAAATACCACTTCATAAGCTCAGAGTTACAGTTTTGTGTGGGTTCACTTCTTCTTTTATTATTAGGCCATTTTTCTTTAAAAAATTCAATGGAAGCACTTTTAAAACCGTTTTTGTAACTGGAGAACGTAATGTACAACTTTTGAGAGAAAAGGTTATTCCCATATTGCAGGACAGACAAGCACTAAGCGAAATAACATTCATGCAAGATGGAGGACCTCCTCATATCTCCTGCAGTGCCAAACAATTGCTGAAGGATACGTTCGCTGAAATTCGTTGATAAGTCGCCACTTTATATACCAGTGGCCTCCAATATCACCAGACTTGACGCCTTACAATTTCGTTTATGGGGGTACATTGAGTCGCGTGTTTATCGATGCCGGCCTACCACATTGGCCATGTTGAAGGCTTCTATCAGATGGCACGTTTTATAAATTTCAACTATTTAATTGTGACCATTCTGTCATCTATCGTCTGCAGGCGGTGTTTGAGAATGAAGGGCGCCACATTGAGCAAGGATTGTGACCTAATACAAGAGAGAAGGCAGTCACCTCATGTGTTATATTTTGCAGCCCTTTGTTTTGGGTTATGGGAATAATAAATGCTGTCCTCACATCTTGACTCTTTTTTTTTCTGTGAACAGTAATTTTTTTGTTTGTCATTTGCCCACATCTTATATTATGTCGTGCAGGCCAATGTGTTATAACTTCTCGAATAACACTGGTATACACAATTTTACCTCTTATGTTTAGTTTATCGCTTTTTGCTCATTAGAAGAAATAGCATAAGGAATATTCTCTGTATACCCCCCCCCCCCAACTTTAGAAATTTTGCGCAAAAAATAATACAAAATGATTTTACTACCACGTTTTTCAACGCAAAAGGTCGATTTATAAATGATTTTTTTTTTGAGGGGATACATTTTCAAAATTATGTACAGTATAATAAACAATGATAACATTTGGCAAATCCATAGGATATTTGGAATAAAGTACGACAAATATATTTTGTCACTCTCCTCTATATTTCATTTTTGGATCATGACAAATATCCAGTTAAATAGTCAAGTGACGCCAATTAGTCAAGTAACTACACATTCCTTATAGCACGAAATCCTATTAGTAGTGCCATCATAATTTTTGGTACTATATTAACATTTCAAAAAATCGTGTACTGATATCAGCAGTGTTTTTCAAGCATTCAATCCATTTCATAAAACCCCATCTAAAATATAGATTTTTTTTGCTCTACATGTTTTAATTTGCATATACCTATTTTACATATCTCAGATTGTATTTAAAAATCGTTAACCATTTCTTCTAACTTTTGGCGAAATGGTGTTTTATTAATTTATCATTTGATATTATTAGGGTTCTTTCCTGGTATTCAAAAAGGAAAAATACGTTTCGTTCATTTATATTTTTCAATTTATCAAACAATTTGGCCGCTGAATAGCTGATTCTGGTAGAGCGCCATCTAGCGAATAAAGTTGTAACTAAAATATATTTCGAATTTTTTATTATTTGCCATAAAAATCCCATTGCATCCTGAACCCAATGGTGTTTACCGCATTGCTCTAGCGCAAATATTCGCAGAGTTATTAATTTTTAAAGTTGTGCGGGACTTTTGGATCACCCTGTATATATATATATAGTATAGTTATGAAAAATTTTAAGATTAATAAATTTTTGTATTTAATTTAAATGTGTGAGGTTTTTTTTTTTAATTTTTTGTAATAAATAATAAGTTAGATTATATTTGAAAAAAAAAGAAAAAAAGTAACACCAGCAAAGCATCGGCATTCTTTTTTTTATATATATAATCTAACTAATTATTTATTACAAAAAATAAAAAAAAAACAAACCTCACACATTTAAATTACAGAATTAGCTTGCTGTTCTGACTCAAAATTAATTCAAAATCTGTATTTCTTAATAGTTTACTTTTCCTCTATTTTCCAAATATAAAAAAATTACTATTAATATTTATATATATGTACGATTTAATTAAAGGGATTTATATACACAATTTAAATAATTTTCTTTGCAATTAAATAGTTTATTTTTTCAAAATGACATACAATTAATAAATTCCAAAAAATTTGACATTTAATTTTACAATCCAGAAAATTTAATGGTATTTCTATGGTTGTTTATTGGATGACAAAAAAGAAATATTTGGTTCAATTGACGTGGTACGTAATTTAAGTTGATCTTCCAAACGAACATCACTTATTAGACTTCTTAGGCGGGTTTTAATTTGAGTCATGTATGAAAATGTTGCCTCGCAGAAATATGTACTTCCAAAACATGAAAGAATTCTTCGTGCGTGTTGTCTTAGACGAGGATAAATAACTGCAGTCTTCCATATTTCAATAGGATCTTTTTTTGAATCGAATTGTGATTTAAAGATATTATCTTCTCCTATCTCAAATAATTACATTTGATATTCTTTGGGCGCTACGTCGATATCAACAAGGTGTGGTTCGAAAGTTAATTTAAGTGTGAGAACATGTTTTTCAAAATCTGAGAACCTTTTATTATATTCTTCAATTAATATATCCAGAACAGAAACATACTCATCCAAATTTTATGGGAAATAATTTTGCTCCATCATAATTTCCGATAACTGTGGGAAATCTTCTTTAGAAATTTCTAATCGACCTAGTAAAGATTTAAAGAATAAACGTTTTTTCGAATAGCTTGAATTTTTTGCCACATTTCGTATATATATTTTGATTTTCCCTGCAAGTTTAAATTCAATTCATTTTGCTTCATTGTCATGTCACATAAAAAGGCAGCATTTCTACAAAATTCTTTATCTGATAAAACGCAATATTTCTTTTGTTCTTCAAAAAATGTAATTATTTGTTGACGCAGGGTGAATATTTTTAGCAAAACTTGTCCTCTTGATAACCAACGTATTTTGCTATGATATGGTAAGACTCCATTGAATGTGTCATTATCTGACACTATTATATCTCGAAATTGACGATGACGCATTGAATTTGATCGAATAAAATTTACAATACCAATAATTTTTTCTAAAGTATCGTTCAAACTAGCCGACTTAGCACATAGGTTTTGTTGGTGCAAAATACAATGAAAAGAAATCAAGTTTTCTAAATTAGCATATTCTTTTTTTAATAACGAAATGAAACCTTCTCGCTTTCCTAACATGGCTGGTGCACCATCGGTACACACACTTACTAAATTATTTATATTTAGCCCTGCTTCGCAAATTTTTATTTTGAAGTTCTCTAAGATGTCTATTCCTCGTGTCCTGCCTGAAAGTGTTCCTAATGCAAGCAACTTTTCAAAACATCGAAAATCCTCAGTAATAGCTGAATAAAAAATAGAACCTGTGCTGAATCGGTATTGTCGGTGGATTCTTCCAATGCTATGGAGAAATATATATTTTCTTCTTTAATACTCTTGTTGTGTGTGTTGTTGTGCAGAACTGTTGTTTTATATTTGTAGCTAATTCGTGTTGTCGTTCGGTGATGGTTCCTCTTGAAAGAGGTAAGTGTTTGTAATTATCTACTTTTTCTAAATGTAAGCATTTGACCACTTCCACAATACATTCTTTTATCATTTCAACGTCGCTAAATGGTTTTCCACGTTTTCCAAGAATGTACGCTACTTTGTATGTTGCTTCCGTGGCATTATTATTTTGTTGAAAGAACTTATTGAAAGTTTGTTGCCGGTGAAGCTTTTCATTTTTAAGTTGTTGTAATATAGTTTTACGTGCTTCTCCTTCAAGAATTGTATATTTATGATTCGAATGAGTCATGTAATGTTGATTAGCATTATACTTTTTAATTGTAGTTATAACTGTACTCCTTGTTCTCGTCCTTTGGAGTCATTTTTTGGTTTTTAGACATGATTCTAAAATTAAAAGATATATGAAAATTTATACATAAAAAGACCATGCCGCACATAAAATTGTATTTTGAAAATACGGGAGAAATGGACTGAAATCAAAATCCACTTTTTTTTTACATAAGTTTGCTTTCACAGAAAATTAATTATATTAATAATTGTTCAACTGATAAAAAAATTTAAATTATGCAATGATTATTAAAATTTAAAATTAATTTAACCCGTATTTTACTACAATACAATAGAAAACATTGTACGATGTTTGTAATATGTATTATCTTACAACTTAGCTTATTCAAAAAATAAACACCATTTAGTAAAGTTGATGCAGTTACACACCGGCAATTACGTTGCCTCGACGTTACTTGGACGTTACGTTTAGTTTTAGTACTAGTGTTGACCGCAAATCGGCGCTGCCGATATAGTGGTATAGTTATGCACTTCATTTTTAGCACGACACTTGAATTACTTTTAGAAATTCAATTACTTACATTTACTATATTATATGTATGTGATGTGGTCCTGTCGACTCTCGCTATAGCTGTGGTAACCGAGGGTCAAACCTGTAGTAACCGAGAGGGACAGTCAGGTCGTGGAGAGTTTTCCAGTACCTCTCTGCACCTTGTAGGACCTTTAATAGTTCTCACAGAGTACAGGCAGTCGTGGTCGAGGCAGAGTGGAAAGCTTGGGAATGTCCACACACAAAAAAACGAAAAGACACAGTGGTAGTAGGAAAGTTCCGTGAACAGATAGGAGTCGAGTTAAGAGCAAGATGGAGAAAGAATGTTTCTTACTGTTTTACATGGTCGATGAGGTGGACCTGGCTACAACCGACAATGGCTCGCGCCGATGGTGAACTGACTCTCTAAATTCGGCTAAAACCGAGGTTTTATATCTTTGCCGAGGGGGGAGAATTTGGACTTTGAACGTCTGCGGCATTCTGCATCCTTTGACCTTGATGGCAACGGGCTGCCGAATTCCTTTTTAAGGTTGTTGGATTTCTCTATCGATTTTAGACGTTTTTGAACTTCTCAATCTTGCTTTAACTCAGCTCTTAATCTATTACTTAGTTTTATTTATTTATCCTCAGTTTGTACAAAGTACATTACATATGGTGATGCAAAGACACATGTCAATCATGCGTATAATTATTTATAGATGTGTTTCTATATACAACATGACAATCTTGTTATAAGTATTATACAATATAGGGTTGTTGGTTTATATTACCATATATATATATATATATTATATATTATATAATATATGACATTCGTATTAGATATTTTCAATAAAATAATGAAATTAATTGAAAACTGCGAAACAAAAATTATAATTTTGAATTTATGAAAAGGCCACATGCGGCCTTAGAGCCGCACGTTCGCCAACCCTGGTCTAAACCATTGGTTTTAGACCGCTACAACCCGGGATCGAATCCCGCATTGGACACTTTTTAAAAATTAAAATCATCATCAAATCATCAATGCCATCAGCGCCGCAATGTTCAGTTTCGCCACAAGCCCTCTCCTACGTCGCCTTGTGAAAGCGCTCGGCCCCGGTAATGTACTAGCCTACGCCGACGACATCGTCCTGCTCATCCGCATTGAGGAACAGTTTGGCGTGGTGACCTCCATCTCCGAGAACTTCAGGCGCGCCTCCGGTATAAAGGGAAATTTCACCAAGAGAAAAGGTCTATGGTGCGGTGCCTGACGTGCCCGCAACGACGCTTCACTCGGCATCTCCTGGTCGTCGGTCGAACTGAAGGTTTTGGGTTGCAATGTGACGCCAGGAAATCAAAGCTCAGCCCAAGAAAGACATACCCTGGTCCTGCTCGAAGCTGCTATAACGAGGTGGTCTCCCTACACCTGCGGCCTCTCTCTCGTCGGCTGGGCCAGAGCCGCCAACTCCTTGGTTCTCTCCTCGGTGGTCCATCACATCCACGGCTACCTGCCTACCGACCGTACTATCCACAAGATCCAGGCACGTCTTGCGCGTTTCATCTGGGGGCCGGAGCGCACCGCCTGGTTTCCTGGTAGCGTCCTGGCGAGGCCTGTCTCTCTTGGAGGAATCGGCCTCATCGACATCGAGACCTAGATGCGTTTGTCGTGTTTCAAGGGCGTGCAGGCCGCACTGCGTGGAAGCCGTAATGCCTACTCCTGGCTGGTCGAGAGCGATGCGTGGCTATATCCACCTCCATCCGGGTCCTGGCTCTCGCCACGCGGCGTCTCCGGCTTCTTAAGATTTGGGAGGCGGTCGCTGACATCTTCACGCTGGACCATTCTGTGCTTACACCACATCAACTCCTGAACTTGCCCATCATAGGTGGCTGCGGCCTTCTCCGGCCACCCGACCTTCTCGCTCCTACCCGGTGAGTCAGTGCCTGCATTGGGGACTTCGCTGGCCCTGCCCCTCCCCTCACTAGGCCTATGTGCTGTGCCCTGGCTGACGCCACGTCGTTGACCAGCTTCTGCCGTCGTCTTATCGACAAAAATCTACGCGGGACCTACCGAGTAAACACCATCGGCCAGGCCGTAGTGCTGCGCGAGACGACTACGCCGTTCTTGCGAGTCATCACCCGAACTGCCCGCCTGTGGGTCCGGCGACCTGACGCTGGTTTACAGGTACTGGTCCCTCCGCTACATCAGGCCTCTCATCCGGGAGGCATTTATCATAATCGGGCGGCCCCCTGACCTGCAGGGCTGGGTCTTCGGGCATGGCCTAGACGATGACGCCCTGGTCATCCTGGCGTCTGCCAAAACCCACATCTATAGGTATTTTCTCGGCGTAGAACGGAGGAGTGTACAAGAAGACCTGTTCTGGAGGAGGACTCTCTCAAGGTGGGGAAGCCTTCCTTGCTGAAGACATTTGTATATATATATTCTCTACACTTTATATGCCCTTTTACTCTTTTATTTTTCCACCTTTGTAAAAATTGATTAAAAGAATCAATAAAATTGTTTGAATTGTCAAATTAAAAAAAAATACTCCAATGACTCCCGATTCTTGCAAAAGTTCAACTCCACCAGCGAGTGCAAGTAACCAAACGGGGCTCTGGTACATTTGTAAGCGCAAAATCGAGCTGCTTCTCACATGTGTAGACATGTGGTGCACTTACAGTATAAGCAGTCGCCAAATTCTACCCACCATGATTATCATGGCCTGTACCACGTGTACTAGGGACAACAATAAATAAATATTTATATTTATATACATATTTTTTAAAAACGTATGATCGTGTGATAAGATTGTATGTGCGTGTTAGGGTTTTAAAATAATTAATTCAATACAGAATACAAAAAAAAAGCGAAAGGACCAAGGTTTGGGTTCACTCAATGTATCCTGGTACGTTATAGGAGAATTACTGATCTATTCAATTCTCCGATATTACATATTCAATCGAAAAATTATTTTTTACTACTTATGTACCCTAGTTTTAAGTTTATAATGGACCTTTTTAAACCCTAAAAAGGTTTCATAGAAGACTTCATGTGGCAAAGGACAGAGTCATTGTGTTGTTTTGGAGACTCTCTCAGTAGCCACATAAAAATAAGGTATTTTTGCCATTGGTTTATTTTTATAAACACACTAGCCGATTTACCTGGGCAACGCCCGGGTTTCACCCGATTAAATATTTTTATTCAAATACTATTCGTTGTAATTATAAATTGGCGCCGTGGATGTCACTCTTGTGAAACGTCCCGCTCCAAACTTTGTGTGTTTTTATAATATAAAAATGAAAATGTAAATTTTCACAACGATATTTGAAAATTGCATTATTTTGATTTTTTATATGAATACATATTTCAAATTTGATATAAATATATAAAATGATAACAAGTGATTTCTTGCCCCTACGCTGTCATTACGTCACTCAAGGTCACTATCAAATCCCGTCGCGCCGTGTGAGGGCTCCCACGTGGTTGTTTACTTCTCGAAATTACCACAGTGAGGCGCTGGTTGCGAGTGAAATAGGAAATAAATGTTGATAATTTGTTAATAACTCCAAGGATATTCGAGTTAGAAGCCTGGAAATTTGCCTATAAGTTTTTCCAGATTCATCTCTATATACGGTTAAAATTTCAGCCATATTAGTTATGTATTGTGGAAGTGTATAGCCGACAAACATAAATACATACATATATTCATACATCCACTGACTGTATATATATATGGATTATAGTATGACACAATCAATAATGTATCAAGGGTTTTGTTTCTTATTTCTTGAGCTTTCGGGATAACATGGCCTTCAGCATGGAGAACCAGAAGTACAACTTCTAGCCATGTTATCCCGAAAGCTCGAGAAATAAAAGAAATAAGAAACCAAACCCTTGATTCTTTATTGAATAAATCAAAATGTTAAAGCTGGAAAAATCTTTATCAAGAACATCGAGGCTACACACAATTTAAATGGTACTTTTAAAATATCGAGTAGGTACGTTTGAGTATTTTGGCTTTTCAAATTGGAAAATAAAATCTTTATGTATTGTATTTAAAAATAAAACAAAGAACAATTTTACGGGATAAGTGGGCGAAATTAAAGAAAAAATATCTTGGTCGTGTAAAAGGGAGTTGTTTGCAGCTTGCGCCATCTATAGGTATAATTATCAACTAAGCATTTTTTATTATAGAATCTCTTGATAACAATCTTATTATAAAATGATTTGGCTAATATTTTTTTATAAAGACGGGGGTCGGCGGAAGGGTGGTCTAAACCGTTGGTTTTAGACCGCTACAACCCGGGATCGAATCCCGCATTGGACACTTTTTTAAAATTAAAATCATCATCAAATCATCAATGCCATCAGCGCCGCAATGTTCAGCTTCGCCACAAGCCCTCTCCTACGTCGCATTGAGCAAGCGCTCGGCCCCGGTAATGTACTCGCCTACGCCGACGACATCGTCCTGCTCATCCGCATTGAGGAACAGTTCGGCGTGGTGACCTCCATTTCCGAGAACTTCCGGCGCGCCTCCGGCATAAAGGGATATTTCACCAAGAGAAAAGGTCTATGGTGCGGTGCCTGGCGTGCCCTCAACGACGCTTCACTCGGCATCTCCTGGTCGTCGGTCGAACTGAAGGTGTTGGGTTGCAATGTGACGCCAGGAAATCAAAGCTCAGCCCAAGAAAGACATATCCTGGTCCTGCTCGAAGCTGCTATAACGAGGTGGACTCCCTACACCTGCGGCCTCTCTCTCGTCGGCCGGGCCAGAGCCGCCAACTCCTTGGTTCGCTCCTCGGTGGTCCATCACATCCACGGCTACCTGCCTACCGACCGTACTATCCACAAGATCCAGGCACGTCTTGCGCGGTTCATCTGGGGACTGGAGCACACCGCCTGGTTTCCTAGTAACGCCCTGGCGAGACTTGCCTCTCTTGGAGGATTCGGCCTCATCGACATCGAGACCTAGCTGAGTTGTCGTGTTTCAAGGGCGTGCAGGCCGCACTGCGTGGAAGCCGTAATGCCTACTCCTGGCTGGTCGAGAGCGATGCGTGGCTATATCCACCTCCATCCGGGTCCTGGCCCTCGCCACGGCGTCTCCGGCTTCTTAAGATTTGGGAGGCGTTCGCTGATATCTTCACGCTAGACCATTCTGTGCTTACACCACATCAACTCCTGAATTTGCCCATCATAGGTGGCTGCGGCCTTCTCCGGCCACCCGACTTTCTCGCTCCTACCCGGTGGGTCAGTGCCTGCATTGGGGACTTCGCTGGCCCTGCCCCTCCCCTCACTAGGGTTACGTGCTGCGCCCTGGCTGACGCCACATCGCTGACCAGTTTCTGCCATCGTTTTATCGACGAAAATCTACGCGGGACCTACCGAGTAAACACCATCGGCCAGGCCGTAGTGCTGCGCGGGACGACTACGCCGTTCTTGCGAGTCATCACCCGAACTGCCCGCCGCATGTTAGAGCGCCCACGCCTGACTATCCTGCCCATCGTCCAGTTCGCTTTAAGGTGGTAATAAAATATAAACCTACCCATCAACATCGGCTGGTCGTCGCTCCGGCGCTGCGCCTTCTCCGGGCACAACGCGGACGTGGCAGTGAGGATAGCTCTGCACGCCCTGTCCCATCCAGCCCATCCAGCATCGGCACAAAAGTCTTACATCGCCTGTGGGTCCGGCGACTGTCGCTGGTTTACAGGTACAGGTCCTGCCGCTACATCAAGCCTCTCATCTGGGAGGCATTTATCATAATCGGGCGGCCCCCTGACCTGCAGGGCTTGGTGTTCGGGCATGGCCTAATCGATGACGCCCTGGCCATCCTGGCGTCTGTCAAGACCCACATCTATAGGTACTACCTCGGCGTAGAACTGAGGAGTGTACAAGAAGACCTGTTCTGGAGGAGGACTCTCTCAAGGTGGGGAGGCCTTCCTTGCTGAAGACATTTGTATATATATATTCCCCTATACTTTATATGCCCTTTTACTCTTTTATTTTTCCACCTTTGTAAAAATTGATTAAAAGAATCAATAAAATTGTTTGATTAGTCAAATTGAAAAAAATACTCCAATGACTCCCGATTCTTGCAAAAGTTCAACTCCACCAGCGAGTGCAAGTAACCAAACGGGGCTCTGGTACATTTGTAAGCGCAAAATCGAACTGCTTCTCAAATGTGTAGACATATGGTGCACTTACAGTATAAGCAGTTGCCAACTTCTACCCACCATGATTATCATGGCCTGTACAAACGTGTACTAGGGATAAAATAAATAAATATATATATTTATACATTTTTTTTTTAACTTATGATCGTGTGATGAGATTGTATGTGCTGTTAAGGTTTTAAAATAATTAATTCAATGCAGAATACAAAAAAAAAAGCGAAAGTTCAAGGTTTAGCATAACTCAATGTATCCTGGTACGTTTAAGAAGAATTACTGATCTATT
>CP092871.1:28050738-28226019 GCA_030710605.1 Cordylochernes scorpioides | reverse complement strand
TTTAAATCTAAAAGCTTGAGGGATGAGTTTCTTTTGTAAATAAATTTATTTCGAGCTTTCTCTCGGGCAACACCCTTCTACAGTAAATTAAAAAATATTACACTGAGATTAATAATAATTTAATTTACTTCATTTTTAATTTTCCTGTAGAAAAGGGCGTTGCCCGAAAGCTCGAAATGAATTTATTTTCAAAAGAAACTCATCCCTCAAGCTTTTAGATTTGACCATTCTATTAAGGAATTAGCCTATTAATTATTTACATATCTTTGATATGTGAAAGGAAGCTATTTAGCAATTTCACGCAGTGTATTGTGCACATTAAGACACATTTATTCAAAATAATTACAATGTTTATTCTATAGATGAATTATATAATGTTATATATAAGGTAATGCCATTTATAGTAATCTTGTTAATACGGATTTATAAAGGGGTCGATGAAAGGGTGGTCTAAACCATTGGTTTTAGACCGCTACGACCCGATATCGAATCCTGCATTGTACACTTTTTTTCTGATTAAAATAAAGTTCTAAATGTGTGTGTGAACCTCGATTCTTACAAAAGTCCAATTCCACCAGCATTTTCAAGTAATCAAACGGGGCTATGGCATATTTGTAAGTGAAAAGTCGAACTGCTTTTCACATATGTATACATGTAGTAAACTTACAGTAAAAGCAGTCGCTAACTACCTACCATGATTATCATGGCCTGTACCATGTGTACTAGGGATAATAATAAAGAAATATATATTTATACATATTTAAAAAAAAAAACGCATTTTCGTGTGATACGATTGTGCCTGTTAAAGTTTTTATAGAATTAATTCAATGCGCAGAATACAAAAAAAAAAAAAAAAAGCGAAAGGGCCAAGGTTCGGGTTCACTCATTGTATCCTGGCATGTTATCAAAGAATTACTTATCTATTCAACTCTCTGATATTGCATATTCAATCGACAATTTATTTATTACTACCTTTGTACCCTAGTTTTAAGTTTATAATGGACCTTTTTAAGCCCTAAAAAGGTTTCATAGAAGACTTCATGTGGCAAAGGACAGAGTCATTGTGTTGTTTTGGAGACTCTCTCAGTAGCCACATAAAAATAGGGTATTTTGGGTATTGGTTTATTTTTATAAACGCACAAGCCGATTTACCTGGGCAACGCCTGGGTTTTACCCGATTGAATATTTTTATTCAAATAATATTCATTACAATTATAAATTGGCGCCGTGGATATCACTCTTGTGAAACGTCCCGCTCCAAACTTTGTGTGTTTTTAAAAAATAAAAATGAAAATGTAAATTTTCACAACGATATTTGAAAATTGCATTATTTAGATTTTTTTATATGAATATATTTCAAATTTGATATATACATAAAATGATAACAAGTGATTTCTTGCCCCTACGCTGTTATTACGTCACTCAAGGTCACTATCAAATTCCGTCGCGCCGTGTGAGGGCTCCACGTGGTTGTTTACTTCTCGAAGTTACCGCAGTGAGGCGCTGGTGGCGAGTGAAATAGGAAAACATTGTTGATAATTTGTTAATAACTCCAAGGATATTCGAGATAGAAGCCTGGAAATTTGCCTATAAGTTTTTCCAGATTCATCTCTATATACTGTTAAAATTTCAGCCATATTAGTTACGTATTGTGGAAGTGTATAGCCGACAAACATAAATACATACATATATTCATACATACACTGACTTTATATATATAGGGATTATATTATGACACAATCAATAATGTGTCAAGGGTTTGGTTTCTTATTTCTTGAGCTTTCGGGATAACATGGCCTTCAGCAGGGAGAACCAGAAGTACAACTTCTAGCCATGTTAGCCCGAAAGCTCGAGAAATAAAAGATATAAGAAACCAAACCCTTGATTCCTTATTGATTAAATCAGAATGTAAAAGCTGGAAAAATCTTTATTAAACACCTAGAGTTTACACAATTTAAAAGGTACTTTTGAAATATCGAGTAGGTACGTTTGAGTATTTTGGTTTTTCAAATTGGAAAAATATATATATATGTATTGTATTTAAAAATAAAACAAAGAGCAATTTTACGGGTTAAGTGGGAAAAATTAAAGAAAAAATCTCTTGGTCGTGTAAATGGGAGTTGTTTGCAGCTTGCGCCATCTATCGGAATAATTATCAACTAAGCATTTTTTATTATAGAATATCTTGATAACAATCTTAATATAAAATATTTGTGGCTTATATATTTTTATTTAAGACGGGGGTCGGTGGAAGGATGGTCTAAACCAGGGGTGGCGAACCTTTTTATATTAGAAGGCCAATTTTCATTTTAACCATTTTTGAGAAGGCCGCATCCATATATATATATATAGTATAGTTATGAAAAATTTTAAGATTAATAAATTTTTGTATTTAATTTAAATGTGTGAGGTTTTTTTTTAATTTTTTGTAATAAATAATAAGTTAGATTATATTTAAAAAAAAAAAAAAGTAACACCAGCAAAGCATCGGCATTCTTTTTTTTATATATATAACCTAACTAATTATTTATTACAAAAAAAAAAAAACCTCGCACATTTAAATTACAGAATTAGCTTGCTGTTCTGACTCAAAATTAATTCAAAATCTGTATTTCTTAATAGTTTACTTTTCCTCTATTTTCCAAATATAAAAAAATTAACTATTAATATTTATATATATGTACGATTTAATTAAAGGGATTTATATACACAATTAAAATAATTTTCTTTGCAATTAAATAGTTTATTTTTTCAAAATGACATACAATTAATAAATTCCAAAAAATTTGACATTTAATTTTACAATCCAGAAAATTTAATGGTATTTCTATGGTTGTTTATTGGATGACAAAAAAGAAATATTTGGTTCAATTGACGTGGTACGTAATTTAAGTTGATCTTCCAAACGAACATCACTTATTAGACTTCTTAGGCGGGTTTTAATTTGAGTCATGTATGAAAATGTTGCCTCGCAGCAATATGTACTTCCAAAACATGAAAGAATTCTTCGTGCGTGTTGTCTTAGACGAGGATAAATAACTGCAGTCTTCCATATTTCAATAGGATCTTTTTTTGAATCGAATTGTGATTTAAAGATATTATCTTCTCCTATCTCAAATAATTACATTTGATATTCTTTGGGCGCTACGTCGATATCAACAAGGTGTGGTTCGAAAGTTAATTTAAGTATGAGAACATGTTTTTCAAAATCTGAGAACCTTTTATTATATTCTTCAATTAATATATCCAGAACAGAAACATACTCATCCAAATTTTATGGGAAATAATTTTGCTCCATCATAATTTCCGATAACTGTGGGAAATCTTCTTTAGAAATTTCTAATCGACCTAGTAAAGATTTAAAGAATGAACGTTTTTTCGAATAGCTTGAATTTTTTGCCACATTTCGTATATATATTTTGATTTTCCCTGCAAGTTTAAATTCAATTCATTTTGCTTCATTGTCATGTCACATAAAAAGGCAGCATTTCTACAAAATTCTTTATCTGATAAAACGCAATATTTATTTTGTTCTTCAAAAAATGTAATTATTTGTTGACGCAGGGTGAATATTTTTAGCAAAACTTGTCCTCTTGATAACCAACGTATTTTGCTATGATATGGTAAGACTCCATTGAATGTGTCATTATCTGACATTATTATATCTCGAAATTGACGATGACGCATTGAATTTGATCGAATAAAATTTACAATACCAATAATTTTTTCTAAAGTATCGTTCAAACTATCCGACTTAGCACATAGGTTTTGTTGGTGCAAAATACAATGAAAAGAAATCAAGTTTTCTAAATTAGCATATTCTTTTTCTAATAACGAAATGAAACCTTCTCGCTTTCCTAACATGGCTGGTGCACCATCGGTACACACACTTACTAAATTATTTATATTTAGCCCTGCTTCGCAAATTTTTATTTTGAAGTTCTCTAAGATGTCTATTCCTCGTGTCCTGCCTGAAAGTGTTCCTAATGCAAGCAACTTTTCAAAACATCGAAAATCCTCAGTAATAGCTGAATAAAAAATAGAACCTGTGCTGAATCGGTATTGTCGGTGGATTCTTCCAATGCTATGGAGAAATATATATTTTCTTCTTTAATACTCTTGTTGTTGTGTGTGTTGTTGTGCAGAACTGTTGTTTTATATTTGTAGCTAATTCGTGTTGTCGTTCGGTGATGGTTCCTCTTGAAAGAGGTAAGTGTTTGTAATTATCTACTTTTTCTAAATGTAAGCATTTGACCACTTCCACAATACATTCTTTTATCATTTCAACGTCGCTAAATGGTTTTCCACGTTTTTCAAGAATGTACGCTACTTTGTATGTTGCTTCCGTGGCATTATTATTTTGTTGAAAGAACTTATTGAAAGTTTGTTGCCGGTGAAGCTTTCATTTTTAAGTTGTTGTAATATAGTTTTACGTGCTTCTCCTTCAAGAATTGTATATTTATGATTCGAATGAGTCATGTAATGTTGATTAGCATTATACTTTTTAATTGTAGTTATAACTGTACTCCTTGTTCTCGTCCTTTGGAGTCATTTTTTAGTTTTTAGACATGATTCTAAAATTAAAAGATATATGAAAATTTATACATAAAAAGACCATGGCGCACATAAAATTGTATTTTGAAAATACGGGAGAAATGGACTGAAATCAAAATCCACTTTTTTTTACATAAGTTTGCTTTCACAGAAAATTAATAATATTAATAATTGTTCAACTGATAAAAAAATTTAAATTATGCAATGATTATTGAAATTTAAAATTAATTTACCCCGTATTTTACTACAATACAATAGAAAACATTGTACGATGTTTGTAATATGTATTATCTTACAACTTAGCTTATTCAAAAAATAAACACCATTTAGTAAAGTTGATGCAGTTACACACCGGCAATTACGTTGCCTCGACGTTACTTGGACGTTACGTTTAGTTTTAGTACTAGTGTTGACCGCAAATCGGCGCTGCCGATATAGTGGTATAGTTATGTACTTCATTTTTAGCACGACACTTGAATTACTTTTAGAAATTCAATTACTTACATTTACTATATTATATGTATGTGATGTGGTCCTGTCGACTCTCGCTATAGCTGTGGTAACCGAGGGTCAAACCTGTAGTAACCGAGAGGGACAGTCAGGTCGTGGAGAGTTTTCCAGTACCTCTCTGCACCTTGTAGGACCTTTAATAGTTCTCACAGAGTACAGGCAGTCGTGGTCGAGGCAGAGTGGAAAGCTTGGGAATGTCCACACACAAAAAAACGAAGAGACACAGTTGTAGTAGGAAAGTTCCGTGAACAGATAGGAGTCGAGTTAAGAGCAAGATGGAGAAAGAATGTTTCTTACTGTTTTACATGGTCGATGAGGTGGACCTGGCTACAACCGACAAGGGCTCGCGTCGATGGTGAACTGACTCTCTAAGTTCGGCTAAAACCGAGGTTTTATATCTTTGCCGAGGGGGGAGAATTTGGACTTTGAACGTCTGCGGCATTCTGCACCCTTTGACCTTGATGGCAACGGGCTGCCGAATTCCTTTTTAAGGTTGTTGGATTTCTCTATCGATTTTAGACGTTTTTGAACTTCTCAATCTTGCTTTAACTCAGCTCTTAATCTATTACTTAGTTTTATTTATTTATCCTCAGTTTGTACAAAGTACATTACATATGGTGATGCAAAGACACATGTCAATCATGCGTATAATTATTTATAGATGTGTTTCTATATACAACATGACAATCTTGTTATAAGTATTATACAATATAGGGTTGTTGGTTTATATTACCATATATATATATATTATATAATATATGACATTCGTATTAGATATTTTCAATAAAATAATGAAATTAATTGAAAACTGCGAAACAAAAATTATAATTTTGAATTTATGAAAAGGCCACATGCGGCCTTAAAGCCGCACGTTCGCCACCCCTGGTCTAAACCATTGGTTTTAGACCGCTACAACCCGGGATCGAATCCCGCATTGGACACTTTTTAAAAATTAAAATCATCATCAAATCATCAATGCCATCAGCGCCGCAATGTTCAGTTTCGCCACAAGCCCTCTCCTACGTCGCCTTGTGCAAGCGCTCGGCCCCGGTGATGTACTCGCCTACGCCGACGACATCGTCCTGCTCATCCGCATTGAGGAACAGTTTGGCGTGGTGACCTCCATCTCCGAGAACTTCAGGCGCGCCTCCGGTATAAAGGGAAATTTCACCAAGAGAAAAGGTCTATGGTGCGGTGCCTGACGTGCCCGCAACGACGCTTCACTCGGCATCTCCTGGTCGTCGGTCGAAATGAAGGTTTTGGGTTGCAGTGTGACGCCAGGAAATCAAAGCTCAGCCCAAGAAAGACATACCCTGGTCCTGCTCGAAGCTGCTATAACGAGGTGGTCTCCCTACACCTGCGGCCTCTCTCTCGTCGGCTGGGCCAGAGCCGCCAACTCCTTGGTTCTCTCCTCGGTGGTCCATCACATCCACGGCTACCTGCCTACCGACCGTACTATCCACAAGATCCAGGCACGTCTTGCGCGTTTCATCTGGGGGCCGGAGCGCACCGCTTGGTTTCCTGGTAGCGTCCTGGCGAGACCTGTCTCTCTTGGAGGAATCGGCCTCATCGACATCGAGACCTAGATGCGTTTGTCGTGTTTCAAGGGCGTGCAGGCCGCACTGCGTGGAAGCCGTAATGTCTACTCCTGGCTGGTCGAGAGCGATGCGTGGCTATATCCACCTCCATCCGGGTCCTGGCTCTCGCCACGCGGCGTCTCCGGCTTCTTAAGATTTGGGAGGCGGTCGCTGACATCTTCACGCTGGACCATTCTGTGCTTGCACCACATCAACTCCTGAACTTGCCCATCATAGGTGGCTGCGGCCTTCTCCGGCCACCCGACCTTCTCGCTCCTACCCGGTGAGTCAGTGCCTGCATTGGGGACTTCGCTGGCCCTGCCCCTCCCCTCACTAGGCCTATGTGCTGTGCCCTGGCTGACGCCACGTCGTTGACCTGCTTCTGCCGTCGTCTTATCGACAAAAATCTACGCGGGACCTACCGAGTAAACACCATCGGCCAGGCCGTAGTGCTGCGCGAGACGACTACGCCGTTCTTGCGAGTCATCACCCGAACTGCCCGCCGCATGTTAGAGCGCAACGCCTGACTGTCCTGCCCATTGTCCAGTTCGTTTGAAGGTGGGACGAAAATATAAACCTACCCATCAACATCGGCTGGTCGTCGCTCCGGCGCTGCGCCTTCTCCGGGCACAACGCGGACGTGGCAGTGAGGCTAGCTCTGCACGCCCTGCCCCATCCAGCCCATCCAGCATAGGCACAAAAGTCTTGAATCGCCTGTGGGTCCGGCGACCTGACGCTGGTTTACAGGTACTGGTCCTGCCGCTACATCAGGCCTCTCATCCGGGAGGCATTTATCATAATCGAGCGGCCCCCTGACCTGCAGGGCTGGGTCTTCGGGCATGGCCTAGACGATGACGCCCTGGCCATCCTGGCGTCTGCCAAGACTCACATCTATAGGTACTTTCTCGGCGTAGAACTGAGGAGTGTACAAGAAGACCTGTTCTGGAGGAGGACTCTCTCAAGGTGGGGAAGCCTTCCTTGCTGAAGACATTTGTATATATATATTCTCTACACTTTATATGCCCTTTTACTCTTTTATTTTTCCACCTTTGTAAAAATTGATTAAAAGAATCAATAAAATTGTTTAAATTGTCAAATTAAAAAAAAAAATACTCCAATGACTCCCGATTCTTGCAAAAGTTCAACTCCACCAGCGAGTGCAAGTAACCAAACGGGGCTCTGGTACATTTGTAAGCGCAAAATCGAACTGCTTCTCACATGTGTAGACATGTGGTGCACTTACAGTATAAGCAGTCGCCAACTTCTACCCACCATGATTATCATGGCCTGTACAAACGTGTACTAGGGATAAAAATAAATAAATATATGTTATATTGAAATATTGTATTTAAAAATGTTATATATTAAAGTGTTATTTTATTTAAAAAAAATTATAATTTCATAGATATAAATACTCTGTTTTAATCGACCGCCAGAGGTCACGCTTTGCATATAAAAACTCGTTGTTGTTCTTCCCCGTTGGCCGACCCAAAACTTTTGTACATTATGTAAATAAGCTTTTCTTTTCTTATTCTTACGCCTTAAGCCAGGCAGTACTTTTTACCAAATTATGTTTTTATATATTCATTTAGTACAATAAAAGCAATTACTGATCAAAACCAATATTTTTATTAGTATTTAAAGATTATTCAACCACGACTGCACCACCATAGCATAATCATCAATATGATCCAAATTCAAGCAGAAACTCTCAATCATTTTTTAAAAAATATAATATATATATATTTATACATTTAAAAAAAAACGTATGATCGTGTGATAAGATTGTATGTGCGTGTTAAGGTTTTAAAATAATTAATTCAACGCAGAATACAAAAAAAAAAGCGAAAGTCCAAGGTTTAGCTTAACTCAATGTATCCTGGTACGTTATAGAAGAATTACTGATCTATTCAATTCTCCGATATTACATATTCAATCGACAATTTATTTATTACTACTTATGTACCCTAGTTTTAGGTTTATAATGGCTCTTTTTAAACACTGAAGTTTTTCGTAGAAGCCTAATGTGGTAAAAGACAGAGTCATTGTGTTGTTTTGGAGACTCTCTCAGTAGCCACATAAAAATAGGGTATTTTGGCTATTGGTTTATTTTTATAAACACACTAGCCGATTTACCTGGAAACGCCCGAGTTTTATCCGATTAAATATTTTTCTTAAAATACTATTCGTTACAATTATAAATTGGCGCCGTGGATGTCACTCTTCGGGGCAACATGGCCTTTAACACGGAGAACCAGAAGTACAACATCTAGCCATGTTGAGGAGCATGTTAGCCCGAAAGCTCGAGAAATAAAAGAAATAAGAAACCAAACCCTTGATTCCTTATTGATTAAATCAAAATGAAAAATCTGGAAAAATATTTATGATTTGAATAAATAGAGCCAACAATTTAAATGGAACTTTTAAAATATCGAGTAGGTACGTTTGATTATTTAGGTTTTTCAAATTGGAAAATAAAATCTTTATGTATTGTATTTAAAAATAAAACAAGGGGCAATTTTACGGGATAAGTGGGCAAAATTAAAGAATAAATCTCTTGGTCGTGTAAATGGGAGTTGTTAACAGCTTGCGCCATCTATCGTAATCATTATCAATTAAACACTTTTTATTATAGAATCTCTTGATAACAATATTAATATAAAATAATTTGGCTTATATATATATATATATATATTTATTATTGAAGACGGGGGTCAGTGGAAGGATGATCTAAACCGTTGGTTTTAGACCGCTACAACCCGGGATCGAATCCCGCATTGGACACTTTTTTCTAATTTAAAAAAAAATTGCTCCAATGACCCCCGTAGACATGTGGTGCACTTACAGTATAAGCAGTCGCCAAATTCTACTCAGCATGATTATCATGGCCTATACCACGTTTACTAGGGATAAGCAAAAAAAAAAATTGAAGACAATTCAATGACAAAAAATCAAGTATTCACGCAAACTCAATATCATTTCTGAAGCATCAAATGTTTTTTTTTTTTTTTTTGCTTATTCCTAGTTCACGTGGTACAGGCCATGATAATCATGGTGGGTAGTTAGTGACTGCTTTTTTTACTGTAAGCGCGCCACATGTCTACACATGTGAAAGCAGTTACACTTTGCACTTACAAATGTGCCAGAGCCCCGTTTGGTTACTTGCACTCGCTGGTGGGGTTGGACTTTTGCAAGAATCGGGGGGCCATTGGAGCATTTTTTTTTTTTTTTTAAACAGAAAAAAGTGTCCAATGCGAGGATCGAACCCGGGTCGTAGTGGTCGTAAACCAAACGGTTTAACCAGCCTTCCACCGACCCCCAGCATCAAATGTTAGTGAAGATAACAAATTATGGCTAAAACGATTTTGATAGCGATCTGAAAAATAAATTTTGAAGCATTGAAGACCGTTTCCAAAGGATGACGAGGAGTTTCAATAGTAATTCTTCCAATATCAATATTATGAGTCGTAATCCATTTTGTAGAAAGATTTACGATTTTTACTAAGCTAACCATATAAGAAAGCAGCAAACAAACAAACTTTGAGAAAAAGATATGTCATAAGAGAAAGAAAAGTAAGTTTTGAATAAAGAATACAAATTGAAGAGAGAAACTAAAAGTGGGAAATGATGATAATTTAAACTCAGTCTGATGGAATTTTCATAATTTTTTTTTATACAGAAATTTCTTCCCTTCCCTACCTCCTTTGTATTTAACAAAATATATATATTTCAACTGTAATATAATGATACTATTTGGCGCTAAGTTTGTTTATACAAAAATGTAATGCCTTGACAAAGGTTGGCGTTCAGCCAACCAAAATATTGACAAATATATTATTTATTCAATAGAATATATACCTTTTTATTATCAAAAGATTTAAATATGGATTGCTCTATTTTTCAGAAAGATAATTATGTATTTAACATTTCAAATAGATTTTACACTCATGGACAAAACATAAGGAAATTTCAGCTTCATATTTTTATATCATCGGTTGTCTTTTTTTTTAAAGAGGACAGAGTCAATTTCGTTCACACTTAGTTATCTCGTGTCTTAAATAAAGGTCACTCACTATGAATAAAATATCTTTCAGAGTTATTGTCTAAATCCCGATATACATGCTAAAAGGTACAACTTCCTTAAGTTTTGTCCATGAGTCTATCTTTCAGAGTTATTGTCTGAATCCCGATATACATGATAAAAGGTACAACTTCCTTAAGTTTTGTCCATGAGTGTATCTTTCAGAGTTATTGTCTGATTCCCGATATACATGCTAAAAGGTACAGCTTCCTTAAGTTTTGTCCATAGGGTGTATCTTTCAGAGTTATTGTCCGATTCCCGATATACATGATAAAAGGTACAACTTCCTTAAGTTTTGTCCATGAGTGTATCTCTCAGAGTTATTGTGCGATTCCCGATATACATGATGAAAGGTACAACTTCCTTAAGCTCTGTCCATGAGTGTAGATATATAGATAAAAACTTTATATATCTATATAGTGAGCGCTGTACAATCTACTTATTTAGAAGAGAGATAACTACATCTGTGTATAGGTAGATTTCACAAATATCAAAAAAAAAAAAAATCCTTTGGCATTAATTTACACACACTGAGTTAGTTTATTTCGAATTTAGAATTCTCTTTTTTTCGGGTTCGTATGCTTCTTTGGTATTCACTATAAATTTGAAATTCTATTGCCATCTATCGTTAAAATTTGTAATAATTGTTTTTTGTCAATGTGTTTTTTTTAAATATCAAATATTATTTCTACAGATCTTAATACAATGATAAAAGTTAATGAATGAGAGGGTTCTTCGCTGATGAGCCAAGCACTCTAATTCACAATGACATTTATCATTATATTAAGGTCTGTATAGATAGTTATTATAGCGAAATCGTTGATGAGCCAAGCCCTTTCATATTTTTGTTTTTGTTGCTTATTCCTCAAGTCGTTTAAACGATCTCCATTACGTTTCATTGTCTCAACTTTTCTATTATAGTCCTGGGGTTTTCCTAGAGGTCTTTTTTTGGAGAATTTGATACAATTCAATAGATGTTCAGGACTGGCTGGTTGGGAATCGCATTTGGGGCATTTCGGGAATGTTTTGATTCTTTCATTCAATAACTTTTATCATTGCACATACACACAGTTATGTCTGTAGAGATAATATTTATATGTGTAAATAAACACATTACCAAAATATAAGTATTACAAATTCACTATATAGATAAATGGGAAAATAAAAAATAGTTAATAATTTAATAAGAAAATATATAAAAAAGCAAAGAAAATATTGCAATCGAACTATATTGTAGCTTTAATAGAGAAATTCTGAATAGTACAAAATTTGCATTCCATTTCAAAAAAAAGAAGAAAGTGTAACATCTCTCCTCATTTACTTATCTGGCAATTGGAAAATCTGAAATAAATTAAGGCTAATTACCAATTCTGAATTATCCTGCCCACGCAAAACGTTTTTTTTTTTTCACAAATGTATTTATTGATCACCAATAGGTTTTAATTCGATTCTACGATTTGCTTTAATGGATATTAGATTTTGGCTTTGGAAATGTTTACGATGTTATGGAAATATTATTATTCCTGGGGAATTAGGTTTTTGCATGTCGCGGGACAATTAAATGACAGTCCTACGTAGCCTGTGGGTCCGGCGACCTGACGCTAGCCCACCGGTACTGGTCCTACTGCTGTGCAGGCCTCTCAACTGGAGGCATTTACCATCATCCCCCCTGACCTGCAGGCCTGGGTCTGTCAAATTACATTGACAAATATTTGCTCTTTTATCTTATCTCAGTTTTTAGTGGGAAGAAGGTTGTTTTTGTTTGTTAGTGAACCAACTCAATATTATTTCTGAAGCATCAAATGTTAGTGAAGTTAACAAATTATGACTAAAACTATTTTGATAGCGATCTGATAAAGAAATTTGTGGATTTCATGATATCGCTTAGAAGCATTGAAGACCGTTTCCAAAGGATGACGAGGAGTTTCAATAGTAATTCTTCCAACATCAATATTATGAGTCGTAATCCATTTTGTAGAAAGATTTACGATTTTTACTAAGCTAACCATATAAGAAAGCAGCAAACAAACAAACTTTGAGAAAAAGATATGTCATAAGAGAAAGAAAAGTAAGTTTTGAATAAAGAATACAAATTGAAGAGAGAAACTAAAAGTGGGAAATGATGATAATTTAAACTCATTCTGATGGAATTTTCATTATTTTTTTTTATACAGAAATTTCTTCCCTTCCCTACCTCCTTTGTATTTAACAAAATATATATATTTCAACTGTAATATAATAATACTATTTGGCGCTAAGTTTGTTTATACAAAAATGTAATGCCTTGACAAAGGTTGGCGTTCAGCCAACCAAAATATTGACAAATATATTATTTATTCAATCGAATATATACCTTTTTATAGTAGTATATATAGAATATATACCTTTTGATAATATTATCAAAAGATTTAAATATGGATTGCTCTATTTTTCAGAAAGATGATTATGTATTTAACATTTCAAACAGATTTTACACTCATGGACAAACCATAATGAAATTTCAGTTTCATATTTTTATATCATCGGTTGTCTTTTTTTTAAAGAGACAGAGTCAATTTCGTTCACACTTAGTTATCTCGTGTCTTAAATAAAGGTCACTCACTATGAATAAAATATCTTTCAGAGTTATTGTCTGATTCCCGATATACATGATAAAAGGTACAACTTCCTTAAGTTTTGTCCATAGGGTGTATCTTTCAGAGTTATTGTCTGAATCCTGATATACATGATAAAAGGTACAACTTCCTTAAGTTTCGTCCATGAGTGTATCTTTCAGAGTTATTGTCTGATTCCCGATATACATGAAAAAAGGTACAACTTCCTTAAGTTTTGTCCATTAATGTATCTTTCAGAGTTATTGTCTAAATCCCGATATACATGTTAAAAGGCACAACTTCCTTAAGTTTTGTTCATGGGTGTATCTTTCAGAGTTATTGTCTGAATCCCGATATACATGCTAAAAGGTACAACTTCCTTAAGTTTTGTCCATTAGTGTATCTTTCAGAGTTATTGTCTAAATCCCGATATACATGCTAAAAGGTACAACTTCCTTAAGTTTTGTCCATGAGTGTATCTTTCAGAGTTATTGCCTGAATCCCGATATACATGATAAAAGGTACAACTTCCTTAAGTTTTGTCCATGAGTCTATCTTTCAGAGTTATTGTCTGAATCCCGATATACATGATAAAAGGTACAACCTTCTTAAGCTCTGTCCATGAGTGTAGATATATAGATAAAAACTTTATATATCTACATAGAGAGCGCTATACAATCTACTTATTTAGAAGAGAGATAACTACATTTGTGTATAAGTAGATTTCACAAATACAAAAAAAAAAAAATCTTTGCCCTTAATTTACACACACTGAGTTACTTTATTTCGAATTTAGAATTCTCTTTTTTCGGGTTCGTATGCTTCTTAGGTATTTACTATAAATTTGAAATGCAATTGCCATCTATCGTTAAAATTTGTAATAATTGTTTTTGTCAATGTGTGTTTTTTTTTTTTTTTATATCAAATATTATTTCTACAGATCTTAATACAATGATAAAACTTAATGAATGAGAGGGATCTTCGCTGATGAGCCAAGCACTCTAATTCACAATGACATTTATCATTATATTAAGGTCTGTATAGATAGGTATTATAGCGAAATCGTTGATGAGCCAAGCCCTTTCATATTTTTGTTGTTGTTGCTTATTCCCCAAGTCGTTTAAACGATCTCCATTACGTTTCATTGTCTCAACTTTTCTATTATAGTCCTGGGGTTTTCCTAGAGGTCTTTTTTGGAGGATTTGATACAATTCAATAGATGATCAGGACTTGCTGGTTGGGAATCGCATTTGAGGCATTTCGGGAATGTTTTGATTCTTTCATTCAATAACTTTTATCATTGCACATACACACAGTTATGTCTGTAGAGATAATATTTATATGTGAAAAGAAACACATTACCAAAAATAAGTATTACAAATTCACTATATATATAAATGGGAAAATAAAATATGCAATAATTTTTAATAATAAAATATATAAAAAGCAAAGAAAAATATTACAATCCAACTATATTTTAATTTTAATAGCAAAATTCTGAATAGTACAAATTTGTGCTATTTCCAAAAAAGAAGAAAGTGTAACATCTCTCCTCATTTACTTATCTGGCAATTGGAAAATCCGAAATAAATTAAGGCTAATTACCAATCCTGAATTACCCTGCCCATGCAAACGTTTTTTTTTACAAATGTATTTATTGATCACCAATATGTTTTAATTCGACTCTACGATTTGCTTTAATGGATATTAGATTTTGGCTTTGAAAATGTTTACGATATTATGGAAATATTATTATTCCTGGGGAATTAGGTTATTGCATGTGGCGGGACAATTAAATGACAGTCCTACGTCCGCTGTGGGTCCGGCGACCTGACGCTAGCCCACCGGTACTGGTCCTACTGCTGTGCCAGGCCTCTCAACTGGAGGCATTTACCATCATCCCCCCTGACCTGCAGGGCTGGGTCTGTCAAATTACATTGACAAACATTTGCACTTTTATCTTATCTCAGTTTTTAGCGGGAAGAATGTTGTTTTTGTTTGTTAGTGAACCAATCTCCCACCTTCTCATTGGACGAATGTGGTCATGCTTTTTTTATATATATAAGGGCGCTATGGTATTGCGAGAGAGGATGATGTGTTCATCTCATCAGTTGCCAGCTAGCTCTCTACCTGGTCACACCTCTGCCTTCCTGCTCTCGCCATGGAACCCGCCAAGAAGAAAAAGAAGAAGGCCTACAAGCTCATCGTGAAGGTCGCAGATCTGGAGAAGGAAGATGAGATGGTGATCTCCCGCAACCTCTATATCCTGCGTTCCATTTGCCATCCCTCCCTCAAGACCCTGCATGAAGACCTGATCAGCTTCATCGCGATGCGGATTGAGCTGATCAAGACCCTCCTTGCTGAAGTGGAGAACCTTTCTGGCCCCCTCGATGCCTTCGCGGAGCTGGACGACGTTATGGAGGATAACAAGCCCTAGACTGCCTGCCACAGCACCCAAACCAGCCCAGCTCCTTCCTGCAAGGACACCTGCTCCCAGACTGACCCAGTCAAGCCAGCCACCCCTGTTCCTGCTGCCCTCCCAGCGAAAGCCCCTGCGCAAGGATGACACGCAAAATCGTGAAGCGTTCTACTTTTCTATTTTTTACTACTTATGTACCCTAGTTTTAAGTTTATAATGGCTCTTTTTAAGCCTTGAAAAGGTTTCGTAGAAGTCTTCATGTGGTAAAAGACAGAGTCATTGTGTTGTTTTGGAGATTCTTTCAGTAGCCACAAAAAATAGGGTATTTTTGCCATTGGTTTATTTTTATAAACACATTAGCCGATTTACCTGGGCAACGCCCGGGTTTCACCCGATTAAATATTTTTATTCAAATACTATTCGTTGTAATTATAAATTGGCGCCGTGGATGTCACTCTTGTGAAACGTCCCGCTCCAAACTTTGTGTGTTTTTAAAATATAAAAATGAAAATGTAAATTTTCACAACGATATTTGAAAATTGCATTATTTTGATTTTTTATATGAATACATATTTCAAATTTGATATAAATATATAAAATGATAACAAGTGATTTCTTGCCCCTACGCTGTCATTACGTCACTCAAGGTCACTATCAAATCCCGTCGCGCCGTGTGAGGGCTCCCACGTGGTTGTTTACTTCTCGAAATTACCACAGTGAGGCGCTGGTTGCGAGTGAAATAGGAAATAAATGTTGATAATTTGTTAATAACTCCAAGGATATTCGAGATAGAAGCCTGAAAATTTGCCTATAAGTTTTTCCAGATTCATCTCTATATACGGTTAAAATTTCAGCCATATTAGTTATGTATTGTGGAAGTGTATAGCCGACAAACATAAATACATACATATATTCATACATCCACTGACTTTATATATATATGGATTATAGTATGACACAATCAATAATGTATCAAGGGTTTTGTTTCTTATTTCTTGAGCTTTCAGGATAACATGGCCTTCAGCAGGGAGAACCAGAAGTACAACTTCTAGCCATGTTATCCCGAAAGCTCGAGAAATAAAAGAAATAAGAAACCAAACTCTTGATTCTTTATTGAATAAATCAAAATGTTAAAGCTGGAAAAATCTTTATCAAGAACATCGAGGCTACACACAATTTAAATGGTACTTTTAAAATATCGAGTAGGTACGTTTGAGTATTTTGGCTTTTCAAATTGGAAAATAAAATCTTTATGTATTGTATTTAAAAATAAAACAAAGAACAATTTTACGGGATAAGTGGGCGAAATTAAAGAAAAAATATCTTGGTCGTGTAAAAGGGAGTTGTTTGCAGCTTGCGCCATCTATAGGTATAATTATCAACTAAGCATTTTTTATTATAGAATCTCTTGATAACAATCTTATTATAAAATAATTTGGCTAATATTTTTTTATAAAGACGGGGGTCGGCGGAAGGGTGGTCGAAACCGTTGGTTTTAGACCGCTACAACCCGGGATCGAATCCCGCATTGGACACTTTTTTAAAATTAAAATCATCATCAAATCATCAATGCCATCAGCGCCGCAATGTTCAGCTTCGCCACAAGCCCTCTCCTACGTCGCATTGAGCAAGCGCTCGGCCCCGGTAATGTACTCGCCTACGCCGACGACATCGTCCTGCTCATCCGCATTGAGGAACAGTTCGGCGTGGTGACCTCCATTTCCGAGAACTTCCGGCGCGCCTCCGGCATAAAGGGATATTTCACCAAGAGAAAAGGTCTATGGTGCGGTGCCTGGCGTGCCCTCAACGACGCTTCACTCGGCATCTCCTGGTCGTCGGTCGAACTGAAGGTGTTGGGTTGCAATGTGACGCCAGGAAATCAAAGCTCAGCCCAAGAAAGACATATCCTGGTCCTGCTCGAAGCTGCTATAACGAGGTGGACTCCCTACACCTGCGGCCTCTCTCTCGTCGGCCGGGCCAGAGCCGCCAACTCCTTGGTTCGCTCCTCGGTGGTCCATCACATCCACGGCTACCTGCCTACCGACCGTACTATCCACAAGATCCAGGCACGTCTTGCGCGGTTCATCTGGGGGCTGGAGCACACCGCCTGGTTTCCGAGTAACGCCCTGGCGAGACTTGCCTCTCTTGGAGGATTCGGCCTCATCGACATCGAGACCTAGCTGTGGTTGTCGTGTTTCAAGGGCGTGCAGGCCGCACTGCGTGGAAGCCGTAATGCCTACTCCTGGCTGGTCGAGAGCGATGCGTGGCTATATCCACCTCCATCCGGGTCCTGGCTCTCGCCACGGCGTCTCCGGCTTCTTAAGATTTGGGAGGCGTTCGCTGATATCTTCACGCTAGACCATTCTGTGCTTACACCACATCAACTCCTGAATTTGCCCATCATAGGTGGCTGCGGCCTTCTCCGGCCACCCCGACTTTCTCGCTCCTACCCGGTGGGTCAGTGCCTGCATTGGGGACTTCGCTGGCCCTGCCCCTCCCCTCACTAGGGTTACGTGCTGCGCCCTGGCTGACGCCACATCGCTGACCAGCTTCTGCCATCGTTTTATCGACGAAAATCTACGCGGGACCTACCGAGTAAACACCATCGGCCAGGCCGTAGTGCTGCGCGGGACGACTACGCCGTTCTTGCGAGTCATCACCCGAACTGCCCGCCGCATGTTAGAGCGCCCACGCCTGACTATCCTGCCCATCGTCCAGTTCGCTTTAAGGTGGTAATAAAATATAAACCTACCCATCAACATCGGCTGGTCGTCGCTCCGGCGCTGCGCCTTCTCCTGGCACAACGCGGACGTGGCAGTGAGGATAGCTCTGCACGCCCTGTCCCATCCAGCCCATCCAGCATCGGCACAAAAGTCTTACATCGCCTGTGGGTCCGGCGACTGTCGCTGGTTTACAGGTACTGGTCCTGCCGCTACATCAAGCCTCTCATCTGGGAGGCATTTATCATAATCGGGCGGCCCCCTGACCTGCAGGGCTGGGTGTTCGGGCATGGCCTAATCGATGACGCCCTGGCCATCCTGGCGTCTGCCAAGACCCACATCTATAGGTACTACCTCGGCGTAGAACTG
Source organism: Cordylochernes scorpioides (assembly GCA_030710605.1). Classification (NCBI taxonomy): domain Eukaryota; kingdom Metazoa; phylum Arthropoda; class Arachnida; order Pseudoscorpiones; family Chernetidae; genus Cordylochernes; species Cordylochernes scorpioides. Next base: position 28,207,195 of record CP092871.1, on the reverse strand, counting down.
AGGAGTGTACAAGAAGACCTGTTCTGGAGGAGGACTCTCTCAAGGTGGGGAGGCCTTCCTTGCTGAAGACATTTGTATATATATATTCCCCTATACTTTATATGCCCTTTTACTCTTTTATTTTTCCACCTTTGTAAAAATTGATTAAAAGAATCAATAAAATTGTTTAAATTGTCAAATTGAAAAAAATACTCCAATGACTCCCGATTCTTGCAAAATTTCAACTCCACCAGCGAGTGCAAGTAATCAAACGGGGCTCTGGTACATTTGTAAGCGCAAAATCGAACTGCTTCTCACATGTGTAGACATATGGTGCACTTACAGTATAAGCAGTTGCCAACTTCTACCCACCATGATTTTCATGGCCTGTACAAACGTGTACTAGGGATAAAAATAAATAAATATATATATTTATACATTTTTTTTTTTAAACTTATGATCGTGTGATGAGATTGTATGTGCTGTTAAGGTTTTAAAATAATTAATTCAATGCAGAATACAAAAAAAAAAGCGAAAGTCCAAGGTTTAGCATAACTCAATGTATCCTGGTACGTTATAGAAGAATTACTGATCTATTCAATTCTCCGATATTACATATTCAATCGACAATTTATTTATTACTACTTATGTACCCTAGTTTTAGGTTTATAATGGCTCTTTTTAAACACTGAAGAGGTTTCGTAGAAGCCTAATGTGGTAAAAGACAGAGTCATTGTGTTGTTTTGGAGACTCTCTCAGTAGCCACATAAAAATAGGGTATTTTGGCTATTGGTTTATTTTTATAAACACCTTAGCCGATTTACCTGGAAGCGCCCGAGTTTCATCCGATTAAATATATTTTTTAAAAATACTATTTGTTACAATTATAAATTGGCGCCGTGGGTGTCCCTCTTGTGAAACGTCCCGCTCCAAACTTTGTGTGTTTTTAAAATATAAAAATACTATTCGTTACAATTATAAATTGGCGCCGTGGATGTCACTCTTGTGAAATGTCCCGCTCCAAACTTTGTGTGTTTTTAAAATATAAAAATACTATTCGTTACAATTATAAATTGGCGCCGTGGATGTCACTCTTCGGGCCAACATGCCCTTCAGCACGGGGAACCAGAAGTACAACTTCTAGCCATGTTATATCGCGAAATAAAAGAAATCAAACCCTTGAATTCTTATTGAATAAATCAAAATGAAAAAGCTGGAAAAATATTTACAAATTACATTGAAATTGCCCACAATTTAAATGGAACTTTTAAAATATCGAGTAGGTACGTTTGAGTATTTTGGTTTTTAAACTTGGAAAATAAAATCTTTATGTATTGTATTTAAAAATAACACAAAGAGCAATTTTACGGGATAAGTGGGCAAAATTAAAGAAAAAATCTCTTGGTCGTGTAAATGGGGGTTGTTAACAGCTTGCGCCATCTATCAGAATAATTATCAACTAAAAACTTTTATTCTCGCGAATCTGATAACAATCTTATATCAAAATTATAGAAATTTTAAAGTTTTATTTGCATACTTAAAACATCCTTTATCTTAATTTTACATATCAATGTGGAATAGAGAGATTAAAACATGGAATATTATACACACATTTATTTGATTTTCTATTTGTACAAAACATGTTATCAATGTTGGGTAAAATAATGTTACAATCTTATCAACTATAAAAAGGCATCTCCTTATCGTGCAACTGAAATTTATTGTTGGCTTGCGCCATCTATCGGAATAAATATCAACTATTCTCGTTGATTTCTAATTATTCCAGAATTGGCCAATTACCCATTTTTGATAAATAAAGAAAAGCTAACCACGTAGGCGTTTCGGGCTGTTGGCCATTGTCAGCGTGGTGCAAGCTGTACCTCAACGACCAAAAAACTGGTTCTTCAGGCATCTTGAAAAATCATGAAACAGGTAGTCAAGGCCAGAATTGTGTGAGAACGAAACGCGCACCTGGTTAGCTCTTCTTGAATAATCAAGAATGGGTATTTGGCCAATTCTGGAATAATTAGAAATCAACGAGAATAGTTGATATTTATTCCGATAGATGGCACAAGCCATCAGCAACTTTCAGTTGCACGATAAGGAGATGTCTTTTTCATAATTTATTTACCTTATCTCAGTGCAATATCATAATTGTACTAGTGTTTCACAATCTATTTAATGTTAATTGATTTAAATCTCCTGGATATTAATCAAACAAATGCTAAAGGTTTCTGGAGATGGGTGTCTTTATCTTTATTAAATGTAAATCTCGATCTTTCGGACATCTCTGTCCATCTACAGGGGAGTACATAGAAACATATAAACGCCTTGAAGATGCTGTGTTGTTTGATTAAACTTATTTATGTGAGAAATAACTTTTAAAAAATATAAAAAAGGTCAGGTGTTTATATTAAAAAAGGGGGTATATCCTGACCGTTCACATGAACATTTTTAGATGACAGAGCGCCATCTAGTGGAACAAAAATAAACTAAACGTTTATTTAAACATGTTCCTTGATATTTGGCTAATACCCAAATTCTTAATAAATAAAGAATCCAGTAGACCAAATTTTTGGTCCTAAGAAGAATAGCCTGTACCATGCTTACGAGGGACAACAGCCCTGAACGCGTACGTGGTGGATATATCAAGAAATTGGGTGTTAGACAAATATCACGGAATAATTTAAATAAGCGTTTAGTTAATTTTTGTTCCACTAGATGGCGCTATGTCATCTAAAATGCTCATGTAAGCGGTCAGGATATATGTTGACTTTGCTCAGACTTTTTAAAGAAACTGATTCCAAGAAGATAAATCAAACATTCTTGATTTACAAGAGAGAGAACAAAAGAAAGCTTATAACATAGTAAACAAAGAGAAACTATCTTCTTACTGTTAGCACCTATTTACTTGTGATCTTATATATACTCTGTGGGACAATTAATTAAACTTAAAATATATATAAACAACAATGAGCCTATTTTGTTTTTAATCTTCTTGAAGTTACAAAATTTTCCACTGGAATGATCTTTATACGATGGTAATTGGGTTAGTTCTATTAGCAGTCTGGCCTATAGAAACGACCCAAGCAACTGCCAGCAACAATCAGCAACATCAAACTTTACCCTATGAAAGCCTCCATATTTTAAGAACCAAAAGAGGCATAAAAAGAAGATTATGTGTTCGGTTTTCTTGTGAAGCTTTCAATATATACGAAGTGAAACTTATCTTCCAGCCATTATCTCTCCTCCTCCACTGAGAGTAGGCCACGTGGTCTCTCTATACTTCCTCCGCCATCGTCTTCATTTCCTCGTTTCGCCCAGTCCATTGTTTTAGATTGTCTGTGTATCCCTGTTGTTCCTTCCCCCGGAGCTTTCCCTCTTTTCCCCCCTCCCTCCACTGTCAGCAATGCCTCATTAACTCTCATATTTGCCCAAAGTCCATTTTCAATAATGCGAACGATGCTAATTGAAGAATTCTTTATTGAAGAAGACTGCTTCTGAAGATGATTTTAAGCGGGAAATTACAGCTGTAAATTCTTTTTGATTAAGCTCAAGAATCCGAATCATATAATACTATTCCCCTTTAATCAAGATATACTTTTTACCATAAACATCGGATATTGTTGGATGCTAATCATTTCTTTGATGCAAAAACTAATCAAACAACAATCTGATTCAGAAGCATGTAACTGGTATCTACTTGGATATATACTGATACACTGCATATATACTTTACACGCTTGTTCGGTGGTACATATACGAAATTAGGAACGATACAGAAAATATTAGCATGGCCCCTGCACAAAGATAACACGCAAAATCGTGAAGTTTTCTACTTGGCACGACTCCTTCTCTTTTAAATATCATCCAGCTCCTATCTCCACATCCTCTATCAGTACTTAAGACAGATCTTGATCAATGTTCTCTAGCTGATGGTTGGATCTCTTGTTTGATTGACGTCCTCAGGAGAAGGATAACTTCCATAACTTCTAGACGAAGACGGAAGAATTTGGAATCTCTCTGTTGCCACTCGGTCACTACGTCGGAATTCTCTTTTTGTTTCTTCATCTTTCTTTGTCAAATTAGACACTCTAACACACATTTGACATTGTAACAAAACACTGCTTTCGAGAATAGTTCCTTGCTTTATTTAAACCATCTCTCAAGCTTTCAGGTATTATAAACCTTTCAACAGGAGTGTACAATGGAATGAATCCTTAACTACTATTTCTATCTTGTATATTATTTACATATGTTCAAATCTAAAAGCTTAAGGGATGAGTTTCTTTGGCAAATACATTTTTTTCGAGCTTTCGGGCAACGCCCTTCTACAGGAAAATTAAAAATAATGTAAATTAAATTATATTACAATGAGATTAAGCTGAGATTAATAATAATTTAATTTACTTTATTTTTAATTTTCCTGTAGAAGGCGTTGCCCGAGAGAAAGCTCGAAATAAATTTATTTTCAAAAGAAACTCATCCCTCAAGCTTTTAGATTTGAACATTCTATTAAGGGATTAGCCTATTAATTATAATCTTTAAAATGTGAAAGGAAACTATTAAACAATTTACTCAGTGTATTGTACACATTAGATACATTTATTCAAAATAATTACAACGTTTATTTCATAGATGAATACTATAATGTTCTATAAGGTAATACCATTTATAGTAATCTTGTTAATACAGATTATAAATATTTATAACGGGGTCGATGGAAGAGTGGTTTAAACCATTGGTTTTAGACCGCAACGACCCGGGATCGATTCCTGCATTGTACGCTTTTTTCTAATTTAAAAAAAAAGTTCTAAATGTGTGTGTGTGGACCTCGATTCTTACAAAAGTCCAACCCCACCAGCAATTTCAAGCAATCAAACGGGGCTCTGGCATATTTTTAAGTGCAAAGTCGAACTGCTTTTCAGATGTGTAGACATGTGTTGCACTTAAAGTAAAAGCAGTCGCTAACTTCCACCCACCATGATTATTCATGGCCTCTACCACGTGTACTAGGGATAATAATTAATAAATATTTATATTTATACATATTTTTTAAAAAACGTATGTTCGTGTGATAAGATTGTATGTGCGTGATAAGGTTTTTATTGAATTAATTCAATACAGAATACCAAAAAAAAAAAAGCGAAAGGACCAAGGTTTGGGTTCACTCAATGTATCCTGGTATGTTATAGGAGAATTACTGATCTATTTAATTCTCTGATATTACATATTCAATCGAAATTTTATTTGTTACTACTTATATACCCTAGTTTTAAGTTCATAATGGACCTTTTTAAGCCCTAAAAAGGTTTCATAGAAGACTTCATGTGGCAAAGGACAGAGTCATTGTGTTGTTTTGGAGACTCTCTCAGTAGCCACATAAAAATAGGTATTTTTGCCATTGGTTTATTTTTATAAACACACTAGCCGATTTACCTGGGCAACGCCCGGGTTTTACCCGATTACATATTTTTATTCAAATATGTTTCGTTATAACTATAAATTGGCGCCGTGGATGTCATTCTTGTGAAACGTCACGCTCCAAACTTTGTGTTTTTAAAATATAAAAATCAAAATACTATTCGTTACAATTATAAATTGGCGCCGTGGATGTCCCTCTTGTGAAACGTCCCGCTCCAAACTTTGTGTGTTTTTAAAATATAAAAATGCTATTCTTTACAATTATAAATTGGCTCCGTGGATGTCACTCTTGTGAAACGCCCCGCTCCAAACTTTGTGTGTTTTTAAAATATAAAAATACTATTCTTTACAATTATATATATACTAGACGAATGGCCCGGGCAACGCCCGGGTTTTACCCGAGTGCGTATATATTTTAAAAACGTTTTAATTCAAATACTATTCGTTACAATTATAAATTGGCGCCATGGATGTCACTCGTGTGAAACGTCCCGTTCCAAACTGTGTGTTTTTAAAATGTTTCAATTAAAATACTATTCGTTACAATTATAAATTGGCGCCGTGGATGTCTCTCTTGTGAAACGTCCCGCCCCAAACTGTGTGTGTCTTGAAAATATAAAAATAAAAATGTTAATTTTCATAAAGATTTCATCATGTCGATTTTTTTTTTGCATTTCACCTACTAAATCGATAGAGATAATTACATTTGCAACATGAACTTAGGTATATTGACTAAATAGAAAACTGCATAGTAATAAAGATCATTTTTTAAAGGCACCATATCGTTTTTTTTTTTCAATAAAATCGAAACAAAAATTAACGATAAATAACGATAATTGCCTTAAAAAGAAATTGCCTTAAAAAAAAAGAAACATTCGCGAAGATTTTGTCTTGCATTCGTTTATATAATTATTATATACGAATGACCTGGGCAACGCCCGGGTTTTACCCGATTAAATGCTTTTATTCAAATACTATTCGTTACAATTATAAATTGGCGCCGTGGATGTCATTCTTGTATAATATATAAATGAGTTTTAAAAATTGTAAAAAAAAATGCATCGGCCGGGAATCGAACCCGGGCCGCCCGCGTGGCAGGCGAGCATTATACCACTGAACCACCGATGGTTATGAAAAATCCCATCCGTGAGCTTCAGACAAACAGACAAACAGACAGAATAAGGCAAATATATAAGTAGATATATATATATATATGAAAAAACAATAGAAAAAAATAAAAGATAAGTGGGTCAGGTGCTAATATTAAAAATAAAGAAGGCATCTCCTGACCACAAGCACATGTGCTTTTTAGATGGCAGAGCGCCATCTAGTGGAGTAAAAATAAACTAAACGTTTATTTAGCTTACTCCGAGATATTTGGCCAACCCAATTTCTTGATAAATCAAGAAAAGCCATCCACGAACGCGTTTCGCGCTGTTGGCGCTCGTCAGCGTGGAGAAGGCTGTGACCATTGCGACCAAAAATATTTTTTGGTCCCAATCGCTTCCCGAGAAATCAAGAAATGTATATATAAAATCTTTTTGGTCGCAATGGTCACAGCCTTCTCCACGCTGACGAGCGCCAACAGCGCGAAACGCGTTCGTGGATGGCTTTTCTTGATTTATCAAGAAATTGGGTTGGCCAAATATCTCGGAGTAAGCTAAATAAACGTTTAGTTTATTTTTACTCCACTAGATGGCGCTCTGCCATCTAAAAAGCACATGTGCTTGTGGTCAGGAGATGCCTTTTTTATTTTTAATATATATATATGTGATATGATCCTGTCGACTTTCGATGTGGGAATATAATGGTAATAATGTGGTGATGGGAGAAATAATCACACGACGAGTTGGACGAGGAATCTGGAAGCCATCCGAGAGAGAGAAGTAGCGAGAGGGCTGTCCGCTGAACGACTGTTTTCCCTGTGTACACAACCGGGGGGCTAACCAGAATAGTCGCCAGGTGGTGACGGGCGGCCCCCTCAGGAATGTGGCCAAAAATGGTCGTAAGTTAGTTGTCTAAAGTGTCTCGCTTTAGCTGCCCATCTCTCTCTCGTTGGCGGTTGGTTTGTTTTATTAATCCTGGAAGAGCATATATTATGACATATGGCCCCCGTTGAAGAAGGCTGAACATGGTTTAAGTATATTTAAAGCTGGAGAAGCCAGGAATAGAGAAAATAATTTTACTGTTAAATTTAGTTAAGGTAATGGTGACATAGTTTTATGTAAATAAAATATTGTATAGTACACAAGTAAATATTATTTACAAGCAGTTTTACAACACCGGGGAGTTTGACATTTAAGGAAATCTTTGAAAATATCAAGGTTATAAAAAGCTATATACAACAAAATCTAATGTACTATAAGGGAAGTGATATGGAGGAGTGTGAACAACGAGAAGAAGAGTCACATACATATGATGAAATTCTGAAGATCATTGAGGCTGGGGAACTCGACACTTTAAGATATTTTTCAGGCGGACATAGCCTCGACGCCTGGAAACTTGTCATGGGCTTTCTATGCTATAAGTGTAGAGTACGAGAAATGAGGTTGAGGTTGGCAATTGTGTGAGCTCAGGACTGAGGTAAATATCGAACTACATACAATGTTAGAATTTCGGCGAACAGAACGAGGGGAAACTTGCTTTGGGCCAATCGAACTTATCTATGCAGTTACTTGTGTAGCGAGTCCGAGGGGAAAAGTCCCTTGTGTAGGTGAGGAAGTCGAACGGACTTATATTTAATTTGCGGAAAGTATGCGCGCACAGTGCCAAAAATTGGGACGAGGACTGCGTTGTCCGTTACAAGTGACAAGCTGCTCGGACACGAGGTGTTTGAACCGTCGTGGGAGCTTGTGCAAGGCGATGATTTCGCGGTGGGTTGAAAGTAAGACCCATTTCTGCGCGAAATGATGACGGACCGGACAAAATCAGCGACGATGTTTAACGTACCTCCGTGGGAAATATCGGAGGTAGGCTATATCGTGCTGGTTTGGACAATGGACAAACATAGATTTGAAGACAGGGTCCGTGTGGCGAACGTGTGGCGCGAGAAGAAGAAGCGAACTGTGTCGCTCGATGCAGATTGTTCAAGTGCGAACAAAAAGGGGTTGATAAATATCTAGCAGTTAGTCAATCTGCACCCTGTGACGAACACACCATTGGCTAGATGGTGTGGGTCGGTGGATAGGCTAGAGATGAACTACGAAATAAATTATCATAAATGAAGGGCGAAGGTTAGGATTTTGAAATGACAATATAGAAGTTCGATAATTGATTAATCAATAATTCTCTATAAAGGTCCTGAGCTGGTATAAAGTTAACAAAGTTGTAAGAATGAGAGGGGCATTAAGGGAAAGATAGTTAAGAGTCACCAAGGGTTGGTTGTAAGCAAGGCTCACGTGGTGGTTGGAATTCTTCGACGCCTGAATTACAGGGTGAATTTTGAATCGATTAGGGAAAGAAATTATTTTTCGTGAGCCGTGCTTACAAGTAGGAGAGGTCTATACAAAAGTTTAGGTAGTGGAGGCATATTTTTATAAATAATTTGATTATGAAAAATCTATTGTTAATAGTAAATATCGTAAAGCGTTAATAGGTAGAATTCCTTTTTTTTTTTAATGATTTTTTTTTAAGAGTTACGTTAAAATGGAAATTTAGCTCAGGACCTTTATAGAGAATTATTGATTAATCAATTATCGAACTTCTATATTGTCATTTCAAAATCCTAACCTTCGCCCTTCATTTATGATAATTTATTTCGTAGTTCATCTCTAGCCTATCCACCGACCCACACCATCTAGCCAATGGTGTGTTCGTCACAGGGTGCAGATTGACTAACTGCTAGATATTTATCAACCCCTTTTTGTTCGCACTTGAACAATCTGCATCGAGCGACACAGTTCGCTTCTTCTTCTCGCGCCACACGTTCGCCACACGGACCCTGTCTTTAAATCTATGTTTGTCCATTGTCCAAACCAGCACGATATAGCCTACCTCCGATATTTCCCACGGAGGTACGTTAAACATCGTCGCTGATTTTGTCCGGTCCGTCATCATTTCGCGCAGACATGGGTCTTACTTTCAACCCACCGCGAAATCATCGCCTTGCCAAGCTCCCACGACGGTTCAAACACCTCGTGTCCGAGCAGCTTGTCACTTGTAACGGACAACGCAGTCCTCGTCCCAATTTTTGGCACTGTGCGCGCATACTTTCCGCAAATTAATTATAAGTCTGTTCGACTTCCTCACCTACACACGGGACTTTTCCCCTCGGACTCGCTACACAAGTAACTACATAGATAAGGTAGAGTGGCCCAAAGCAAGTTTCCCCTCGCTCTGTTCGCCGAAATTCTAACATTGTATGTAGTTCGATATTTACCTCAGTCCTGAGCTCACGCAATTTCCAGCCTCAACCTCATTTCTCCTACTCTACATCTATAGCATAGAAAGCCCATGCCAAGTCTTCCCCTTGCCATGTCCGCCTGAAAACATCTTAAAGTGTAGAGTTTTCCAGCCTCAATGATCTTCAGAATTTCATCATATGTATGTGTATGTGACTCTTCTTCTCGTTGTTCACACTCCTCCATATCACTTCCTTATAGTACATTAGATTTTGTTGTATATAGCCTTTTATAACCTTGATATTTTCAAAGATTTCCTTAAATGTCAAACTCCCCGGTGTTGTAAAACTGCTTGTAAATAATATTTACTTGTGTACTATACAATATTTTATTTACATAAAACTATTTCACCATTACCTTAACTAATTTTAACTGTAAAATTATTTTCTCTATTCCTGGCTTCTCCAGCTTTAAATATACTTAAACCATGTTCAGCCTTCTTCAACGGGGGCCATATGTCATAATATATGCTCTTCCAGGATTAATAAAATAAACCAACAGCCAACGAGAGAGAGATGGGCAGCTAAAGCGAGACACTTTAGACAACTAACTTACGACCATTTTTGGCCACATTCCTGAGGGGGCCGCCCGTCACCACCTGGCGACTATTCTGGTTAGCCCCCCGGTTGTGTACACAGGGAAAACAGTGGTTCAGCGGACAGCGCTCTCGCTACCTTTTTCTCTCTCGGATGGCTTCCAGATTCCTCTTCCAACTCGTCGTGTGATTATTTCTCTCCTCACCACATTTACCACTATATTGTCACATCGAAAGTCGACAGGATCATATCACATATATATAAATTGGCGCCGTGGATGTCACTCTTGTGAAACGTCCCGCTCCAAACTTTGTGTGTTTTTAAAATATAAAAATACTATTCTTTACAATTATATATATAGATGGAAAATTGCTTCCAATTATATATATATACATGGTAATTTAAGCCAACAACCCCATGTATATAACTTATAACAAGATTTTAATGTTGTATAATAGAAACACAGCTGTTAATGATTATACGTATTATTGACATGTGTCTTTACATCATCATATGTAATGTAATTTGTACAAAGTGGATAAATAAATAAACTCTGTAATAGATTTAAGAGTTGAGCTAAGCAAGAGATGGAAGTCATAACGTCGAAATCAGATAGATTTACAATTCCCACGACAAGACCACCCACACTGTCACATGTGGTGGAATGCAGAGACCCCTCTCACACCTGGACATGCAAAGCCCTCTTTCTCAGAAACGGCCCCCTGTCACATAAGGCCCCCCGTCTTTAACCTATAAATACAATCACTTTACAGTCACTTGACAGTTTTAGTTCACCCTCAGTGCAAACCCGCGTCGGTCGTACCTTATGTCGATCTCAACTAACATGTAGTTAGTAAGAACTCTTCTATCTCCATCTTTCGCTCCTAGCTCAACTTTTATCTGTTAACGGAACTTTCTTAATGCAATTGTTTCTTCGTTTTTTGTGTGGACATTCCCAAGCTTTCCACTCTGCCTCGACCACGACTGCCTGTATTTTGTGAGAACTTTTAAAGGTCTTCCAAGGTGCAGAGAGGTACTGAAAAACTCTACATCCTGACTGTTCCTCTCGGTTAACACAGTATAGCGAGAGTCGACACTTCATCATCACAAGGTTAATCGACAGGATTTTCTACAAGAGCAACAATAACTCAACTTATTACAGATAGTCGACAGGATATCTCTACAACAGGCTTACCAGACCTCAACTTATTTCAGTGAGTCGACAGGATCTTTTATTTCAGTAGCCGACAGGTTGACCAAAACGAAGAATGACACAACGAAGAGGTAAGAAGACTGTTCAGATAGGAAGCGAGAAAGAGCAAAGATGGAGGAACAAGCACGCAAATTCCAACGAAACGACCGAGCAATCTACCCCAACAAGAGATATTTACGGAAGAAACGCCTCCCCAAGGGACCTCCGCAGACCCGCTAACACCGATCGCCAACGCCGGGAGCAAGCTGACCGCGCCAACGACAGCCCCGAAATTCCCACAAGTCATGGAAACCAAGCAGCGATGTACCCAAACCCTGTGAGAAGTTCTCCACCTTCGACTTGACATCTTCGAGACAATGCTCAAGGCAACAAGCGACAAACAACTTTCCAGAAGTTACAAGCTTCTACAAGATCTACACGGAGCGACTTCCCCGACAGCAGGACGACCACCAAAGACCAAGTCTCCTGACTGAACTATCTTCAAAACTGTAAGTTTTAAAATCTTACATAACTTTATCCTCAAGTTCACAACTTGATTCAACATAAATTTTGTATTTATATTTTCACTTTAATCATTTTAAAATCAATTTTTACCTTTTTTATATCATTTTTTATTCAATTTTTAAAACTTTCACACTATCATTTATCAAATTTACTTTAATTTTTAATCAGATTATAAATTTCAAGTTATTACTCTCAATTTTACTTTTAAAAAAAATCGCCCATCACGCATTTTTACTAATTTACTAATCTTACATGCCTTTCCTAAATTTACCTAAAATGGCATTATCCAAAGCTACGACTTGAAAAAAAAATCATTATTACTATTTAAAAAAAAATCTCATTCATCATAATTCTCAACCTATTTTTGTTTTACTTATTAGTTATCTTTATACCAAAAGACCAATATCTTTATCAATTCTTAAAAATTTGGTAATGTTCACCATTTTAAGTAAGCGCCCAATTCAAATTATTTGTAACTCTCACGACATTGCCCTTTTATAAGAATCATTTTAACTACCATAATCAACAATATAAAAAGTATATTCAAATTTTAAATATAAATTAACATAGGTGAAACGCATTTTTTTTAATTGCAAAAATCGGAAGATACAATATCTTCAAAAACACCACTAGGAAAAACAACTTAACGCCAGTAGTTAAATTAAGTCACAGACCGCCAAACTTATTACAATCGTTAATATTCGAGCATAAAGACACTCCCTCATCTTTCCTTTTACATGCATATTTAATCACTAACAAATCTCTCTCAACAAACGCTACAACACTCTCACATCACTTTCTCCAATTGGAAACAATTTTTAGTGCGCGACTTAACACACAAATCCAATTTCAACCCACACAAAATCTATATCGTCGCCACAATAGAATAATTTCACATTAAGCGTGCCACATCCAGTAACAGTCAAATATTCTCTCGATGTGTTTCGTACAACAACCACCCATGACTTTATTAAATTTGTTATTCATGGTGAAACAGGTTAGATTTGCACCAAACTAAGACTTCACGTGACACCTTTTCATTCACATTTCTCACTTCGTGTCACAGTGCCACACCACAAAACTTTTTCACTTTTTAGGCCAAAGACGCCTTCACGCCTGTGACACCACATCTCACCTCAAAGCGTGTCCACGTCGAAAGTCATATCTTTCACTCACTTCTAGCCTGAAATCATCGTATAACCATCTTATTAAGTCTAAACAACTTCGAAACACAACAACTACAAACACCGAGAAAATCATATCTTTAAATTATAACAGAAAATTTCAAACTTCAACAAAAGAGAGAAAGTCAGTTTCAAGTAAATCTCAAACCTAGAAAACCATCCCACATGTGTGACCAGCCCAAAAATAGAATTTCCGTGAAAAAAAGGAAGTGACCGCCCTTTATGACGTCACTCCCCTTGGTCACTGCTATCTTTTGAGAATATCTTCTCTCCCCCCTCAAGCAGTCATCTTGACCGCTAGCTTCATGATCGCCATTTTTAACACATGTTTCACACTAACTATTTAGGTTTTCTTACACATCTCACCAACGCCTTTAATCACAACACATCATACATTAAACATTTTACATGTTAATTGATATCACCAATTAAAACAATTTGGTTAAGTCTTATATAGACTTTATGACGAAAAAGAGAAATCACTCTCTACATACCAGCATTGTGGACAAACGAAGGGATCATTTCACATATTCCCGCTTCAGAGAGTCATAGAAACACCAATGTTTACCATTGGGATATGATCTACACACAACAATTGTAACTTTTCTTCAAAAGAGACAATATAGTTCAATTTCCCACTACTTAACATTTATCTAATCATTATAATAATCTTTAACTATATTGTTATTTGTATAAAATATTGAATAATTATTCTTATTTTTACCTTTCAATTATATAATCAAATTTTTAATCCAACATGATTTTCAAAAAAAAAAAACTTTAATCAAATTTACTTTTATTTTTCGTGATATTATTTTAGTATTGCAAAACATCTAATTGTTTCAAAAATTATTTTTATTTTATTATTTATTATATCTATATCAATAAAATGGAAATTTCATAAGTGTTGTTCGCTAAAAACTTTCGTTAAAATGCATCAATTAGGACCAAATTTTCAACATTTATGTAAAACGAGATGGAGCAGGTTTTGCTTAACATCAAAATATTTTTCCTAACATTAACATGCGTAACTTCGGTGTTATCGATTAAATACAAAAACAAATCAACAGAGTTAATTTTATTTATATACAAATACAAAAAAAATTCAACAGAGTTAATTTTTTTACATACTAGCTAATAATCTCAATCTAAAAAAATATTCAAAACAAGCAATTTTAAGATAACACCATATGTAAAACAGTCGGCCAAGAAAACAACAACGATATTACATCTTTCTCACATATTCACACACAATCTTGATTAATAATTAAAACTAATCTTTAACATTGTTTATTATACTTCATAATATATAATATTCGTTAGGCAAACTTTCACTCGGATAAAACCCGGGCGAAGCCGGGTACACATCCGCTAGTATTTTGTATATTACAGGTTTAATTTTATCCACTTACACTTTTTGTACCCGCAATCATATTTCTATATTTCTATTCACTATATTTTATATTTGTTTAAATACCTTTATTATCTGACAATGTTTATCATCCACTATCGGGCATCTACAACAATCGTTTTCAACAATCATATTCTTTAACCAATTCCCTATATTTTTCATCACTATCTTTTCAGTCATTGCGTCACATCAACGTAGAAAAACGACAGCACTGCTTGACAATTTATTTTTTGATTTCGTAATTCAACAAACTCTTTGAGGACACAGTTCCCCAGATTTAAAAAATCCCGACTTCTGGTCTGAACACGCTTCAAGAGTTTATTTCATTTCATCCGCAGAGCAAATCACCAACGCATTCACAAAGCGTTCACTTTTTTCAACTTTCAACTTTTTTTTTTCAGCTCTAGCGGACCACATTCAACCTTTGATTTCGAGTCAAGTCAGACCACCTACTGTCGCTACAATTCTACTTATCGCATGGCTCTATTTCAGTCCTTTCCCAATCATATAAATAAACAACTTTTCTTCAGCAACTTTTAACCCAATAATCCTAAAATTGTGACAAAGCACTGTAACCCTTATATAGGATCGCAAGTGAAACATTGTCAAGGAAGACAGCTCAAGTCTATATCCTCGCTTTGCACTTGGACCTGAGTATTTGGTTTACATGTGCACTTCTAACAATTGCATATTCTTCAACTACTAACCCTGTCCAACGCCCGCCAATATTCTCTAGGAATGTGAATTTTTATGTCATCATTTTATTTTAATCATCATTTTTTTAATCAAACAAAAATGTCATTTTATTTCACTTTTATATATCCAAACAAATCATCTTATTATAGCCCTTTTTAACCCTCACAGTTTAAATTAATTAAAAGAAATTTTAATTACTTACCTGTGTTAGAGAGGCTTTACCCGCTTAAACCCGGATAAACCCTTTCACTCCCGGGGCCCATCTATGGTAATTTAAGCCAACAACCCCATGTATATAACTTATAACAAGATTTTAATGTTGTATAATAGAAACACAGCTGTTAATGATTATACGTATTATTGACATGTGTCTTTACATCATCATATGTAATGTAATTTGTACAAAGTGGATAAATAAATAAACTCTGTAATAGATTTAAGAGTTGAGCTAAGCAAGAGATGGAAGTCATAACGTCAAAATCAGATAGATTTACAATTCCCACGACAAGACCACCCACACTGTCACATGTGGTGGAATGCAGAGACCCCTCTCACACCTGGACATGCAAAGCCCCCTTTCTCAGAAACGTCCCCCTGTCACATAAGGCCCCCCGTCTTTAACCTATAAATACAATCACTTTACAGTCACTTGACAGTTTTAGTTCACCCTCAGTGCAAACCCGCGTCGGTCGTACCTTATGTCGATCTCAACTAACATGTAGTTAGTAAGAACTCTTCTATCTCCATCTTTCGCTCCTAGCTCAACTTTTATCTGTTAACGGAACTTTCTTAGTGCAATTGTGTCTTCGTTTTTTTGTGTGGACATTCCCAAGCTTTCCACTCTGCCTCGACCACGACTGCCTGTATTTTGTGAGAACTTTTAAAGGTCTTCCAAGGTGCAGAGAGGTACTGGAAAACTCTACATCCTGACTGTTCCTCTCGGTTAACACAGTATAGCGAGAGTCGACACTTCATCATCGCAAGGTTAATCGACAGGATTTTCTACAAGAGCAACAGTAACTCAACTTATTACAGATAGTCGACAGGATATCTCTACAACAGGCTTACCAGACCTCAACTTATTTCAGTGAGTCGACAGGATCTTTTATTTCATATATATATAAATTGGCGCCGTGGATGTCACTCTTCGGGCTTAACATGGCCTTCAGCACGGAGATCCAGAAGTACAACTTCTAGCCATGTTGAGGAGCATGTTAGCCCGGAAGCTCGAGAAATAAAAGAAATAAGAAACCAAACCCTTGATTCCTTATTGAATAAATCAAAATGAAAAAGCTGGAAAAATATTTATCTATTAAAAGTTCACAAAATTTAAATGAAACATTCAAAATATCGAGTAGGTACGTTTGAGTATTTAGGTTTTTAAAATTGGAAAATAAAATATTTATGTATTGTATTTAAAAATAAAACAAAGAGCAATTTTACGGGATAAGTGGGAAAAATTGAAGAAAAAATCTCTTGGTCGTGTAAATGGGGGTTGTTTTGCAGCTTGCGCCATCTATCGGAATAATTATCAACTAAGCATTTTTTATTATAGAATCACTTGATAACAATATTAATATAAAATATTTGTGGCTTATATATTTTTTTAATCGAAGACGGGGTTCGGTGGAAGGATGGTCTAAACCGTTGGTTTTACACCGCTACAACCCGGGGTCGAATCCCGCATATGACACTTTTTTCAAATTGGAATATTATACACACATTCAGTTGATTTTCTAACTGTACAAAACATGTAATCAATGTTAGGTAAAATAATGTTACAATCTTATTAATTAAGAAAAAGACATCTCCTTATCGTGCAACTGAAAGTTGCTGATGGCTTGCGCCATCTATCGGAATAAATATCAACTTTTTGCTCATTTTCAATTATTCCAGAATTGACTAAATACTCATTCTCGATTAATCAAGAAAAGCTAACCATGTACGCGTTTCGAGCTGTTGACCCTCGTCAGCGTGGTGCAAGCTGTACCTCAACGACCGAAAAACTGGTCATTCAGGCATCCTGAAAAATCATGAAACAGGCAGTTAAGGCCAGAATTGTATGAGCTTGAAACGCGTACGTAGTTAGCTCTTTTTGAATAATCAAGAATGGGTATTTGGCCAATTCTGGAATAAAATAATTGATATTTATTCTAATAGGTGGCGCAAGCCATCAGCAACTTTAAGTTGCACGATAAGGAGATATCTTTTTCATAATTTATTTACCTTATCTCAGTAAAATTTCACATTTGTACCATTTTTTCACAATCTTATTAATGTCGATTTAAATCTCCTGGTTATCAATCAAACAAATACTACAGGTTTCTGGAGATGTGTTTCTTTGTCTTTATTAAATGTAAATCTCGAGATTTCGGGAATCTCTGCCCTTCTACAGGAGAACATAGAAACATGTAAACGCCTTGAATATGCTGTGTTGTTTGATTAAACTTATTAATGTGAAAAATAATTTTAAAAAAATATAAAAAAGGTCAGGTGTTTATATATATATATATATATATATAAGGCATATTCTAACCGCGCACATGAGTATTTTAGATGACAGAGCGCCATCTAGTAGAACAAAAGTAAACTAAACGTTTATTTAACTTGTTCTGTGATATTTGAATAACCCAATTTCTTGATAAATCAAGAATCCGATAGACCAAATTTTTGGTCCTAGAAGAATAGCCTGTAGCATGCTGACGAGGGACAACAGCACGAAACGCCTACGTGGTTGATATATCAGGAATTGGGTGTAAGCCAAATATCACGGAACAAGTTAAATAAACGTTTAGTTGATTTTTGTTCCACTAGATGGCGCTCTGTCATCTAGAATGCTCATGTAAGAGGTCAGGATATATGTTGACTTTGCTTGACTTTTTAAAGAAACTGATTCCAAGAAGATTAATCAAACAATATTGATTTACAAGAGAGAGAACAAAGTAAAACTTATAACATAGTAAACAAGGAGTAACTATCTTCTTACAGTTAGCACCTATTTACTTGTGATCTTAAACACATACTAGGTGGGAACAATTAATTAATTAAACTTAATAAATATATACAAAAATATGTCTTTTTTGTTTTTAATCTTCTTGAAGTCTCAAAATTTTCCACTGGAATGATCTCTATACGATGGTAATTGGGTTAGTTCTATTAGCACTCTGGCATTAAAAACGACCCAAGCAACTGCTAGCAACAATCAGCAACATCAAACTCTTCCCTATGGAGACTTCCACATTTTAAGAACCAAACAAGGCATAAAGAAGATTATGTGTTCGATTTTCTTGTGAAACTTTCAATATATAAGAAGTGAAACTTATCTTCCAACCATTATCTCTCCTCCTCCTTCACTGAGAGTGGGCCACATGGTCTCTCCATACTTCCTCCACCATCCTCTTCATCTCTTCGTGTCGTCCAGTCCATTGTTTTAGTTCGTCTGTGTATTCGGGTGATGACTCGCAAGAACGGCGTAGTCGTCCCGCGCAGCACTACGGCCTGGCCGATGGTGTTTACTCGGTAGGTCCCGCGTAGATTTTCGTCGATAAGACGACGGCAGAAGCTGGTCAGCGACGCGGCGTCAGCCAGGGCGCAGCGCGTGGGCCGAGTGAGGGGAGGGGCAGGGCCAGCGAAGTCCCCAATGCAGGCATTGACCCACCGGGTAGGAGCGAGAAGGTCGGGTGGCCGGAGAAGGCGGCAGCCACCTATGATGGGGAGGTTCAGGAGTTGATGTGGTGTAAGCACAGAGGGTCTAGCGTGAAGATGTCAGCGACCGCCTCCCAGATCTTATGAAGCCGGAGACGCCGTGGCGAGAGCCAGGACCCGGATGGAGGTGGATATAGCCACGCATCGCTCTCGACCAGCCAAGAGTAGGCATTACGGTTTCCACGCAGTGCGGCCTGCACGCCCTTGTAGCACGACAGCCGCAGCTGGGTCTCGATGTCAATGAGGCTGAATCCTCCAAGAGAGACAGGTCTCGCCAGGACGCTACCAGGAAACCAGGCGGTGCGCTCCGGCCCCCAGATGAACCGCGCAAGACGTGCCTGGATCTTGTGGATAGTACGGTCGGTAGGCAGGTAGCCATGGATGTGATGGACCACCGAGGAGAGAACCAAGGAGTTGTCCACTCTGGCCCGGCCGACGAGAGAGGGGCCGCGGGTGTATGGGGACCACCTCGTTATAGCAGCTTCGAGCAGGACCAGGATATGTCTTTCTTGGGCTGATGGTTGAATATCTTGTTTGATTGAAGTCCTTAGGAGAAGGATAACTTCCAGAACTTTCAAACGAAGACGGAAGAATTTGGAATCTCTCTGATGACACTCGTTCACTACGTCGGAATTAACTTTTTGTCTCTTCATCTTTCTTTGTCAAATTAGACACTCTGACACACATTAGACATTGTAACACACTGCTTCCGAAGGTAAGTTCCTTGCTTTATTTAAACCATCTCTCAAGCTTTCAGGTATTATAAACCTTTCTACAGGAGTGTACAATGGAATGAATACTTAACTACTATTTCTATCTTGTATATTATTTACATATGTTCAAATCTAAAAGCTTGAGGGATGAGTTTCTTTGGCAAATAAATTTATTTCGAGCTTTCGGGCAACGCCCTTCTACAGGAAAATTTGAAATAAAGTAAATTAAATTATATTACAATGAGATTAAGCTGAGATTAATAATAATTTAATTTACTTTATTTTTAATTTTCCTGTAGAAGGCGTTGCCCGAGAGAGAGAGAGAAAGCTCAAAATAAATTTATTTTCAAAAGAAACTCATCCCTCAAGCTTTTAGATTTGAACATTCTATTAAGGGATTAGCCTATTAATTATTTACATATCTTTAAAATGTGAAAGGAAACTATTTAGCAATTTCACTCAGTGTATGGTAGACATGTGCACACATTTATTAAAAAAATTACAATGTTTATTCTATAGATGAATACTAATATGTTATATAAGGTAATGCCAATTATAGTAATCTTGTTAATACAGATTATAAATATTTATAACGGGGTCGATGGAAGGGTGGTTTAAACCATTGGTTTTAGACCGCTACGACCCGAGATCGATTCCTGCATTGTACACTTTTTTTCTTATTAAAAAAAATGCTCCAATGGCCTCCGATTCTTGAAAAAGTCCAACCCCACCGGCGAGTGCAAGTAATTAAACGGGGCTATGGCATATTTGTAAGTAAAAAGTCGAACTGCTTTTCACATATGTAGACATGTGGTAAACTTACAGTAAAAGCAATCGCTAACTACCCACCGTGATTATTCATGGCCTGTACCACGTGTACTAGGGATAATAATAAATAAATATATATTTATACATATTTTTAAAAAACGCATTTTCGTGTAATAAGATTGTGCGTGTTAAGGTTTTTATAGAATTAATTCAATGCAGAATTAAAAAAAAAAAAAAGCGAAAGGCCAAGGTTTAGCGTCACTCAATGTATCCTGGTACGTTATAGGAGAATTACTGATCCATTCAATTCTCCGATATTACATATTCAATCGACAATTTATTTATTACTACTTATGTACCCTAGTTTTAAGTTTATAATGGCTTTTTTTAAGCCTTGAAAAGGTTTCGTAGAAGTCTTCATGTGGTAAAAGACAGAGTCATTGTGTTGTTTTGGAGATTCTCTCAGTAGCCACATAAAAATAGGGTATTTTTGCCATTGGTTTATTTTTATAAACACACTAGCCGATTTACCTGGGCAACGCCCGGGGTTTCACCCGATTAAATATTTTTATTCAAATACTATTCGTTGTAATTATAAATTGGCGCCGTGGATGTCACTCTTGTGAAACGTCCCGCTCCAAACTTTGTGTGTTTTTAAAATATAAAAATGAAAATGTAAATTTTCACAACGATATTTGAAAATTGCATTATTTTGATTTTTTATATGAATACATATTTCAAATTTGATATAAATATATAAAATGATAACAAGTGATTTCTTGCCCCTACGCTGTCATTACGTCACTCAAGGTCACTATCAAATCCCGTCGCGCCGTGTGAGGTCTCCCACGTGGTTGTTTACTTCTCGAAGTTACCACAGTGAGGCGCTGGTTGCGAGTGAAATAGGAAATAAATGTTGATAATTTGTTAATAACTCCAAGGATATTCGAGATAGAAGCCTGGAAATTTGCCTATAAGTTTTTCCAGATTCATCTCTATATATATTGTTAAAATTTCAGTCATATTAGTTACGTATTGTGGAAGTGTATAGCCGACAAACATAAATACATACATATATTCATACATCCACTGACTTTATATATATAGGGATTATAGTATGACACAATCAATAATGTATCAAGGGTTTGGTTTCTTATTTCTTGAGCTTTCGGGATAACATGGCCTTCAGCAGGGAGAACCAGAAGTACAACTTCTAGCCATGTTATCCCGAAAGCTCGAGAAATAAAAGAAATAAGAAACCAAACCCTTGATTCTTTATTGAATAGATCAAAATGTTAAAGCTGGAAAAATCTTTATCAAGAACATCGAGGCTACACACAATTTAAATGGTACTTTTAAAATATCGAGTAGGTAGGTTTGAGTATTTTGGCTTTTCAAATTGGAAAATAAAATCTTTATGTATTGTATTTAAAAATAAAACAAAGAACAATTTTACGGGATAAGTGGGCGAAACTAAAGAAAAAATATCTTGGTCGTGTAAAAGGGAGTTGTTTGCAGCTTGCGCCATCTATAGGAATAATTATCAACTAAGCATTTTTTATTATAGAATCTCTTGATAACAATATTATTATAAAATAATTTGGCTAATATTTTTTTATAAAGACGGGGGTCGGCGGAAGGGTGGTCTAAACCGTTGGTTTTAGACCGCTACAACCCAGGATCGAATCCTGCATTGGACACTTTTTTAAAATTAAAATCATCATCAAATCATCAATGCCATCAGCGCCGCAATGTTCAGCTTCGCCACAAGCCCTCTCCTACGTCGCATTGAGCAAGCGCTCGGCCCCGGTAATGTACTCGCCTACGCCGACGACATCGTCCTGCTCATCCGCAATGAGGAACAGTTCGGCGTGGTGACCTCCATTTCCGAGAACTTCCGGCGCGCCTCCGGCATAAAGGGATATTTCACCAAGAGAAAAGGTCTATGGTGCAGTGCCTGGCGTGCCCTCAACGACGCTTCACTCGGCATCTCCTGATCGTCGGTAGAACTGAAGGTGTTGGGTTGCAATGTGACGCCAGGAAATCAAAGCTCAGCCCAAGAAAGACATATCCTGGTCCTGCTCGAAGCTGCTATAACGAGGTGGACTCCCTACACCTGCGGCCTCTCTCTCGTCGGCCGGGCCAGAGCCGCCAACTCTTTGGTTCGCTCCTCGGTGGTCCATCACATCCACGGCTACCTGCCTACCAACCGTACTATCCACAAGATCCAGGCACGTCTCTTGCGCGGTTCATCTGGGGGCTGGAGCGCACCGCTTGTTTCCTGGTAGCGCCCTGGCGAGACCTGTCTCTCTTGGAGGATTCGGCCTCATCGACATCGAGACCTTTCTGCGGTTGTCGTGTTTCAAGGGCGTGCAGGCCGCACTGCGTGGAATCCGTAATGCCTACTCCTGGCTGGTCGAAAGCGATGTGTGGCTATATCCACCTCCATCCGGGTCCTGGCTCTCGCCACGGCGTCTCCGGCTTCTTAAGATTTGGGAGGCGTTCGCTGATATCTTCACGCTGGACCATTCTGTGCTTACACCACATCAACTCCTGAATTTGCCTATCATAGGTGGCTGCGGCCTTCTCCGGCCACCAGACTTTCTCGCTCCTACCCGGTGGGTCAGTGCCTGCATTGGGGACTTCGCTGGCCCTGCCCCTCCCCTCACTAGGCTTACGTGCTGCGCCCTGGCTGACGCCACGTCGCTGACCAGCTTCTGCCGTCGTTTTATCGACGAAAATCTACGCGGGACCTACCGAGTAAACACCATCGGCCAGGCCGTAGTGCTGCGCGGGACGACTACGCCGTTCTTGCGAGTCATCACCCGAACTGCCCGCCGCATGTTAGAGCGCCCACGCCTGACTATCCTGCCCATCGTCCAGTTCGCTTTAAGGTGGTAATAAAATATAAACCTACCCATCAACATCGGCTGGTCGTCGCTCCGGCGCTGCGCCTTCTCCGGGCACTACGCGGACGTGGCAGTGAGGATAGCTCTGCACGCCCTGTCCCATCCAGCCCATCCAGCATCGGCACAAAAGTCTTGCATCGCCTGTGGGTCCGGCGACTGTCGCTGGTTTACAGGTACTGGTCCTGCCGCTACATCACGCCTCTCATCTGGGAGGCATTTATCATAATCGGGCGGCCCCCTGACTGGGTGTTCGGGCATGGCCTAATCGATGACGCCCTGGCCATCCTGGCGTCTGCCAAGACCCACATCTATAGGTACTTCCTCGGCGTAGAACTGAGGAGTGTACAAGAAGACCTGTTCTGGAGGAGGACTCTCTCAAGGTGGGGACGCCTTCCTTGCTGAAGACATTTGTATATATATACACTTTATATGCCCTTTTACTCTTTTATTTTTCCACCTTTGTAAAAATTGATTAAAAGAATCAATAAAATTGTTTAAATTGTCAAATAAAAAAAAATACTCCAATGACTCCCGATTCTTGCAAAATTTCAACTCCACCAGCGAGTGCAAGTAACCAAACGGGGTTCTGGTACATTTGTAAGGGCAAAATCGAACTGCTTCTCACATGTGTAGACATATGGTGCACTTACAGTATAAGCAGTTGCCAACTTCTACCCACCATGATTATCATGGCCTGTACAAACGTGTACTAGGGATAAAAATAAATAAATATATATATTTATACATTTTTTTTAAAACGTATGATCGTGTGATGAGATTGTATGTGCTGTTAAGGTTTTAAAATAATTAATTCAATGCAGAATACAAAAAAAAGCGAAAGTCCAAGGTTTAGCTTAACTCAATGTATCCTGGTACGTTATAGAAGAATTACTGATCTATTCAATTCTCCGATATTACATATTCAATCGACAATTTATTTATTACTACTTATGTACCCTAGTTTTAAGTTTATAATGTCTCTTTTTAAACACTGAAGAGGTTTCGTAGAAGCCTAATGTGGTAAAAGACAGAGTCATTGTGTTGTTTTGGAGACTCTCTCAGTAGCCACATAAAAATAGGGTATTTTGGCTATTGGTTTATTTTTATAAACACACTAGCCGATTTACCTGAGGGCGCCCGAGTTTCATCCGATTAAATATTTTTTTTTAAAATACTATTTGTTACAATTATAAATTGGCGCCGTGGGTGTCCCTCTTGTGAACGTCCCGCTCCAAACTTTGTGTGTTTTTAAAATATAAAAATACTATTCGTTACAATTATAAATTGGCGCCGTGGATGTCACTCTTGTGAAATGTCCCGCTCCAAACTTTGTGTGTTTTTAAAATATAAAAATACTATTCGTTACAATTATAAATTGGCACCGTGGATGTCACTCTTCGGGCCAACATGCCCTTCAGCACGGGGAACCAGAAGTACAACTTCTAGCCATGTTATATCGCGAAATAAAAGAAATCAAACCCTTGAATTCTTATTGAATAAATCAAAATGAAAAAGCTGGAAACATATTTACAAATCACATTGAAATTGCCCACAATTTAAATGGAACTTTTAAAATATCGATAAGGTACGTTTGAGTATTTTGGTTTTTAAACTTGGAAAATAAAATCTTTATGTATTGTATTTAAAAATAACACAAAGAGCAATTTTACGGGATAAGTGGGCAAAATTAAAGAAAAAATCTCTTGGTCGTGTAAATGGGGGTTGTTAACAGCTTGCGCCATCTATCAGAATAATTATCAACTAAAAACTTTTATTCTCGAATCTGATAACAATCTTATGTCAAAATTATAGAAATTTCAAAGTTTTATTTGCATACTTAAAACATCCTTTATCTTAATTTTACATATCAATGTGGAATAGAGAGATTAAAACATGGAATATTATACACACATTTATTTGATTTTCTATTTGTACAAAACATGTTATCAATGTTGGGTAAAATAATGTTACAATCTTATCAACTATAAAAAGGCATCTCCTTATCGTGCAACTGAAATTTATTGTTGGCTTGCGCCATCTATCGGAATAAATATCAACTATTCTCGTTGATTTCTAATTATTCCAGAATTGGCCAATTACCCATTTTGATAAATAAAGAAAAGCTAACCACGTAGGCGTTTCGGGCTGTTGGCCATTGTCAGCGTGGTGCAAGCTGTACCTCAACGACCAAAAAACTGGTCCTTCAGGCATCTTGAAAAATCATGAAACAGGTAGTCAAGGCCAGAATTGTGTGAGCACGAAACGCGCACCTGGTTAGCTCTTCTTGAATAATCAAGAATGGGTATTTGGCCAATTCTGGAATAATTAGAAATCAACGAGAATAGTTGATATTTATTCCGATAGATGGCACAAGCCATCAGCAACTTTCAGTTGCACGATAAGGAGATGTCTTTTTCATAATTTATTTACCTTATCTCAGTGCAATATCATAATTGTACTAGTGTTTCACAATCTATTTAATGTTAATTGATTTAAATCTCCTGGATATTAATCAAACAAATGCTAAAGGTTTCTGGAGATGGGTTTCTTTATCTTTATTAAATGTAAATCTCGATCTTTCGGACATCTCTGTCCATCTACGGGGGAGTACATAGAAACATATAAACGCCTTGAAGATGCTGTGTTGTTTGATTAAACTTATTTATGTGAGAAATAATTTTTTTTTAAGATAGAAAAAAAATCAGGTGGGTTCATATTTCAAAAAAGGGGTATATCCTGATCGCTCACATGAGTATTTTATATGGCAGAGCTCCATCTAGTGGAACAAAAATAAACTAAACGTTTATTTAACTTGTTCCGTGATATTTGGCTAGTACTCAATTTCTTGATAAATCAAGAATCCAATAGACCAAATTTTTGGTCCTAGAAGAATAGCCTGTACCATGCTGACGAGGGACAACAGCACGAAACGCCTACGTGGTGGATATATCAGGAAATTGGGTGTTAGACAAATATCACGGAACAAGTTAAATCAACGTTTAGTTACGCGTCTAAAATAGTTTCTAATTTTCATAACAGAAGGCGCGCTAGTGCAACGTAATATAAATGTTCCAATAAAAGACTCAATTTGATGTTTGCGGAAGAACGATTGCTCGAATCATATTATATATTTATAATTAGATGTAATTCTACTGTCCTCAAAGCTTATGTCCATAGTTCATCTAAAATATCCATTCCAAGAGTCTAGCATCAGTATTACTACAAAAGGAAGTTCCAAAAAATGCAATATAACAGCGGTATGCTAGATCAAACTGGCGAAACCACTGGGAGGGTTCACCACTGATTAGCCAGGCCCTCCCATTAATTTTTCCATTGCAGTAAGGGCAGTAGAAATTGTTTAATTTCAAAAAGAATCTCACGCGCCTAAAATAGGTTCTATTTTTCATAACAGATGTCGCGCTAGTGCATCGTAGTTGATTTAGTTAAACTAAATGGAGCTCTGCCATTGAAAATGCGCATGTAAGCGGTCAGGATATGTGTTGACTTTGCTCAGACTTTTTAAAGAAACTGATTCCAAGAAGATTAATCAAAACATTATTGATTTACAAGAGAGAGAACAAAATAAAACTTATAACATAGAGAAACTTATCTTCTTACGGTTAGCGCCTATTTACTTGTGATCTTACACACATACTCTGTGGGAACAATTAATTAATTAAACTTAATAAATATACACAAAAAATATGCCTATTTTGTTTTTAATCTTATTAAGTTCACAAAATTTCCACTGGAATGATCTTTTTACGCTGGTAATTGGTGTAGTTCTATAAGCAGTCTGGTATATAGAAACGACCCAAGCAACTGCTAGCAACAATCAGTGACATCAAACCCTACCCTATTGGGGGCTTCCATATTTTAAGAACCAAACAAGGCATAAAGAAGATTATGTGTTCGATTTTATAGTGAAGCTTCCACTATATACGAAGTGAAACTTATCTTCCAGCCATTATCTCTCCTCCTTCTTCACTGAGAGTGGGCCACGTGGTCTCTCCATACTTCCTCCGCCATCCTCTTCATCTCCTCGTAGGTGTGTCGTCTAGTCCATTGTTTTAGATTGTCTGTGTATCCTTGTCGGCTCCTTCCCCTGGAGCTTTCCCTCTTTTTCTCCCTCCCTCCACTGTCAGCAATGCCTCATTATCTCTCACATTTGCCCTAAATCAATTTTCAATAATGCGAACGATGCTAATTGAAGAATTCTTCATTGAAGAAGACTACTTCTGAAGATATGATTTCAAGCGGAAAATTATAGCTGGGATTTCTTTTTGATTAAATTCAATAACCCGAATCATATAATATGATTCCATAAATCGATATTATTTTTATTTTATTTTTTACAAAAGACATCTCAAATCGTTGTATGCTATAATCATTTCTTTGATGAAAAAACTTATCAAACAACAATCTGATTCAGAAGCATGTAACTGGATATATACTTGGCTATATACTGTATATACTGAAATCTACTGTACACGCTTGTTCGGTGGTATATATACGAAAATTGGAATGATACAGAGAAGATTAGCATGGCCCCTGCGCAAGGATGACACGCAAAATCGTGAATGTTCTACTTGGCACGACTCTTCTTTCAAATACCATCCAGCTCATATCTCCATATCTTCTATCAGTACTTAAGACAGATCTTGATCAATGTTCTCTAGCTGATGGTTGGATCTCTTGTTTGATTGAAGTCCTCAGGAGAAGGATAACTTCCAGAACTTTCAGACGAAGACGGGAGAATTTGGAATCTCTGTTGTTACTCGCTCACTACGTCGGGATACTCTTTTTGTCTCTTCTTCTTTCTTTGTCAAATTAGACACTTTAACACACATTAGACATTGTAACAACGCACTGTCTCCTAGGATACGTTTCTTGCTTTATTTAAACGATCTCTTAATATTTCAGGTATTATAAACCTTTATTAAGGAGTATACAACGGAATGAATCCTTAACTACTATTTTAATTGTTGTATATTATTTACATATCTTTAAAATGTGTAAGGAAACTATTTAGCAATTTCACTCAGTGTATGGTAGACATGTGCACACATTAGGCAAATTTATTCAAAATGATTACAACGTTTATTCTATATATGAATACTATAATGTTATATGAAGTAATACCAATTAGTAATCTTAATACAGGTTATAAATATTTATAACGGGGTCGATGGAAGGGTGGTTTAAACCATTGGTTTTAGGACGCTACGTCCCGAGATAGAATCCCGCATTGGACACTTTTATTTAAAAAATGCTCCAACGGCCTCCCATTCTTGCAAAAGTCTAACTCCACCAGCGAGTGCAAGTAACCAAACGGGGCTCTGGCATATTTGTAAGTTCAAAGTCGAACTGCTTTTCACATGTGTAGACATGTGGTAAACTTACAGTAAAAGCAATCGCTAACTACCCACCGTGATTATTCATGGCCTGTACCACGTGTACTAGGAATAATAATAAATAAATATATATTTATACATATTTAAAAAAAACGCATTTTCGTGTAATAAGATTGTGCGTGTTAAGGTTTTAAAATAATTAATTCAATGCAGAATACATAAAAAAAGCGAAAGGCCAAGGTTTAGCTTCACTCAATGTATCCTGGTACGTTATAGAAGAATTACTGATCTATTCAATTCTCCGATATTACATATTCAATCGACAATTTATTTATTACTACTTATGTACCCTAGTTTTAGGTTTATAATGGCTATTTTTAAACACTGAAGATGTTTCGTAGAAGCCTAATGTGGTAAAAGACAGAGTTATTGTGTTGTTTTGGAGACTCTCTCAGTAGCCACATAAAAATAGGGTATTTTTGCCATTGGTTTATTTTTATAAACACACTAGCCGATTTACCTGGGCAACGCACGGGTTTTACCCGATTAAATATTTTTATTCAAATACTATTCGTTGTAATTATAAATTGGCGCCGTGGATGTCACTCTTGTGAAACGTCCCGCTCCAAACTTTGTGTGTTTTTAAAATATAAAAATGAAAATGTAAATTTTCACAACGATATTTGAAAATTGCATTATTTTAATTTTTTATATGAATACATATTTCAAATTTGATATAAATATATAAAATGATAACAAGTGATTTCTTGCCCCTACGCTGTCATTACGTCACTCAAGGTCACTATCAAATCCCGTCGCGCCGTGGCTCCCACGTGGTTGTTTACTTCTCGAAGTTACCACAGTGAGGCGCTGGTTGCGAGTGAAATAGGAAATAAATGTTGATAATTTGTTAATAACTCCAAGGATATTCGAGATAGAAGCCTGGAAATTTGCCTATAAGTTTTTCCAGATTCATCTCTATATGTTCTCTATTAGTTATGTATTGTGGAAGTGTATAGCCGACAAACATAAATACATACATATATTCATACATCCACTGACTTTATATATATAGGGATTATAGTATGACACAATCAATAATGTATCAAGGGTTTGGTTTCTTATTTCTTGAGCTTTCGGGATAACATGGCCTTCAGCAGGGAGAACCAGAAGTAAAACTTCTAGCCATGTTATCCCGAAAGCTCGAGAAATAAAAGAAATAAGAAACCAAACCCTTGATTTTTTATTGAATAAATCAAACTGTTAAAGCTGGAAAAATCTTTATCAAGAACATCGAGGCTACACAGAATTTAAATGGTACTTTTAAAATATCGAGTAGGTACGTTTGAGTATTTTGGCTTTTCAAATAGGAAAATAAAATCTTTATGTATTGTATTTAAAAATAAAACAAAGAAGAATTTTACGGGATAAGTGGGCGAAATTAAAGAAAAAATATCTTGGTCGTGTAAAAGGGAGTTGTTTGCAGCTTGCGCCATCTATAGGAATAATTATCAACTAAGCATTTTTTATTATAGAATCTCTTGATAACAATCTTATTATAAAATAATTTGGCTAATATTTTTTTATAAAGACGGGGGTCGGCGGAAGGGTGGTCTAAACCGTTGGTTTTAGACCGCTACAACCCGGGATCGAATCCCGCATTGGACACTTTCTAAAAATTAAAATCATCATCAAATCATCAATGCCATCAGCGCCGCAATGTTCAGCTTCGCCACAAGCCCTATCCTACGTCGCATTGAGCAAGCGCTAGGCCCCGGTAATGTACTCGCCTACGCCGACGACATCGTCCTGCTCATCCGTATTGAGGAACAGTTCGGCGTGGTGACCTCCATTTCCGAGAACTTCCGGCGCGCCTCCGGCATAAAGGGATATTTCACCAAGAGAAAAGGTCTATGGTGCGGTGCCTGGCGTGTCCTCAACGACGCTTCACTCGGCATCTCCTGGTCGTCGGTCGAACTGAAGGTGTTGGGTTGCAATGTGACGCCAGGAAATCAAAGCTCAGCCCAAGAAAGACATATCCTGGTCCTGCTCGAAGCTGCTATAACGAGGCGGACTCCCTACACCTGCGGCCTCTCTCTCGTCGGCCGGGCCAGAGCCGACAACTCCTTGGTTCGCTCCTCGGTGGTCCATCACATCCACGGCTACCTGCCTACCGACCGTACTATCCACAAGATCCAGGCACGTCTTGCGCGGTTCATCTGGGGGCTGGAGCACACCGCCTGGTTTCCTAGTAACGCCCTGGCGAGACCTGTCTCTCTTGGAGGATTCGGCCTCATCGACATCGAGACCTAGCTGTGGTTGTCGTGTTTCAAGGGCGTGCAGGCCGCACTGCGTGGAAGCCGTAATGCCTACTCCTGGCTGGTCGAGAGCGATGCGTGGCTATATCCACCTCCATCCGGGTCCTGGCTCTCGCCACGGCGTCTCCGGCTTCTTAAGATTTGGGAGGCGTTCGCTGATATCTTCACGCTGGACCATTCAGTGCTTACACCACATCAACTCCTGAATTTGCCCATCATAGGTGGCTGCGGCCTTCTCCGGCCACCCGACTTTCTCGCTCCTACCCGGTGGGTCAGTGCCTGCATTGGAGACTTCGCTGGCCCTGCCCCTCCCCTCACTAGGCTTACGTGCTGCGCCCTGGCTGACGCCACGTCGCTGACCAGCTTCTGCCGTCGTTTTATCGACGAAAATCTACGCGGGACCTACCGAGTAAACACCATCGGCCAGGCCGTAGTGCTGCGCGGGACGACTACGCCGTTCTTGCGAGTCATCATCCGAACTGCCCGCCGCATGTTAGAGCGCCCACGCCTGACTATCCTGCCCATCGTCCAGTTCGCTTTAAGGTGGTAATAAAATATAAACCTACCCATCAACATCGGCTGGTCGTCGCTCCGGCGCTGCGCCTTCTCCGGGCACAACGCGGACGTGGCAGTGAGGATAGCTCTGCACGCCCTGTCCCATCAAGCCCATCCAGCATCGGCACAAAAGTCTTGCATCGCCTGTGGATCCGGCGACTGTCGCTGGTTTACAGGTACTGGTCCTGCCGCTACATCAGGCCTCTCATCTGGGAGGCATTTATCATAATCGGGCGGCCCCCTGACCTGCAGGGCTGGGTGTTTGGGCATGGCCTAATCGATGACGCCCTGGCCATCCTGGCGTCTGCCAAGACCCACATCTATAGGTACTTCCTCGGCGTAGAACTGAGGAGTGTACAAGAAGACCTGTTCTGGAGGAGGACTCTCTCAAGGTGGGAACGCCTTCCTTGCTGAAGACATTTGTATATATATATTCCCCTACACTTTATATGCCCTTTTACTCTTTTATTTTTCCACCTTTGTAAAAATTGATTAAAAGAATCAATAAAATTGTTTAAATTGTCAAATTAAAAAAAATACTCCAATGACTCCCGATTCTTGCAAAATTTCAACTCCACCAGCGAGTGCAAGTAAACCAAACGGGGCTCTGGTACATTTGTAAGCGCAAAATCGAACTGCTTCTCACATGTGTAGACATATGGTGCACTTACAGTATAAGCAGTTGCCAACTTCTACCCACCATGATTATCATGGCCTGTACAACGATGTACTAGGGAATAAAATAAATAAATATATATATTTATACATTTTTTTTAAACGTATGATCGTGTGATGAGATTGTATGTGCTGTTAAGGTTTTAAAATAATTAATTCAATGCAGAATACAAAAAAAAAAGCGAAAGTCCAAGGTTTAGCTTAACTCAATGTATCCTGGTACGTTATAGAAGAATTACTGATCTATTCAATTCTCCGATATTACATATTCAATCGACAATTTATTTATTACTACTTATGTACCCTAGTTTTAGGTTTATAATGGCTCTTTTTAAACACTGAAGAGGTTTCGTAGAAGCCTAATGTGGTAAAAGACAGAGTCATTGTGTTGTTTTGGAGACTCTCTCAGTAGCCACATAAAAATAGGGTATTTTGGCTATTGGTTTATTTTTATAAACACACTAGCCGATTTTCCTGGAAGCGCCCGAGTTTCATCCGATTAAATATATTTTTTTAAATACTATTTGTTACAATTATAAATTGGCGCCGTGGGTGTCCCTCTTGTGAAAAGTCCCGCTCCAAACTTTGTGTGTTTTTTAAAATATAAAAATGCTATTCTTTACAATTATAAAATGGCTCCGTGGATGTCACTCTTGTGAAACGCCCCGCTCCAAACTTTGTGTGTTTTTAAAATATAAAAATACTATTCTTTACAATTATATATATACTAGACAATTGGCCCGGGCAACGCCCGGGTTTTACCCGAGTGCGTATATATTTTAAAAACGTTTTAATTCAATACTATTCGTTACAATTATAAATTGGCGCCATGGATGTCACTCGTGTGAAACGTCCCGTTCCAAACTGTGTGTTTTTAAAATGTTTCAATTAAAATACTATTCGTTACAATTATAAATTGGCGCCGTGGATGTCTCTCTTGTGAAACGTCCCGCCCCAAACTGTGTGTGTCTTGAAAATATAAAATAAAAATCTTAATTTTCATAAAGATTTCATCATGTCGATTTTTTTTTTTTGCATTTCACCTACTAAATCGATAGAGATAATTACATTTGCAACATGAACTTAGGTATATTGACTAAATAGAAAACTGCATAGTAATAAAGATTATTTTTTAAAGGCACCATATCTTTTTTTTTCAATAAAATCGAAACGAAAATTAACGATAAATAACGATAATTGCCCTTAAAAAGAAATTGCCTTAAAAAAAAGAAACATTCGCGATGATTTTGTCTTGCATTCGTTTATATAATTATTATATACGAATGACCTGGGCAACGCCCGGGTTTTACCCGATTAATGCTTTTATTCAAATACTATTCGTTACAATTATAAATTGGCGCCGTGGATGTCATTCTTGTATAATATATAAATGAGTTTTAAAAATTGTAAAAAAAAATGCATCGGCCGGGAATCGAAACCGGGCCGCCCGCGTGGTAGGCGAGCATTATACCACTGAACCACCGATGGTTATGAAAAATCCCATCCGTGAGCTTCAGACAAACAGACAAACAGACAGAATAAGGCAAATATATAGGTAGATATATATATATATATGAAAAAAACAATAGAAAAAAATAAAAGATAAGTGGGTCAGGTGCTAATATTAAAAATAAAGAAGGCATCTCCTGACCACAAGCACATGTGCTTTTTAGATGGCAGAGCGCCCATCTAGTGGAGTAAAAATAAACTAAACGTTTATTTAGCTTACTCCGAGATATTTGGCCAACCCAATTTCTTGATAAATCAAGAAAAGCCATCCACGAACGCGTTTCGCGCTGTTGGCGCTCGTCAGCGTGGAGAAGGCTGTGACCATTGCGACCAAAAAGATTTTTTGGACCCAATCGCTTCCCGAAATATCAAGAAATGTATATATAAAATCTTTTTGGTCGCAATGGTCACAGCCTTCTCCACGCTGACGAGCGCCAACAGCGCGAAACGCGTTCGTGGATGGCTTTTCTTGATTTATCAAGAAATTGGGTTGGCCAAATATCTCGGAGTAAGCTAAATAAACGTTTAGTTTATTTTTACTCCACTAGATGGCGCTCTGCCATCTAAAAAGCACATGTGCTTGTGGTCAGGAGATGCCCTTCTTTATTTTTAATATATATATATATGTGATATGATCCTGTCGACTTTCGATGTGGGAATATAGTGGTAATAATGTGGTGATGGGAGAAATAATCACACGACGAGTTGGACGAGGAATCTGGAAGCCATCCGAGAGAGAGAGAAGTAGCGAGAGGGCTGTCCGCCTGAACGACTGTTTTCCCTGTGTACACAACCGGGGGGCTAACCAGAATAGTCGCCAGGTGGTGACGGGCGGCCCCCTCAGGAATGTGGCCAAAATGGTCGTAAGTTAGTTGTCTAAAGTGTCTCGCTTTAGCTGCCCATCTCTCTCTCGTTGGCGGTTGGTTTGTTTTATTAATCCTGGAAGAGCATATATTATGACATATGGCCCCCGTTGAAGAAGGCTGAACATGGTTTAAGTATATTTGAAGCTGGAGAAGCCAGGAATAGAGAAAATAATTTACCGTTAAAATTAGTTAAGGTAATGGTGACATAGTTTTATGTAAATAAAATATTGTATAGTACACAAGTAAATATTATTTACAAGCAGTTTTACAACACCGGGGAGTTTGACATTTAAGGAAATCTTTGAAAATATCAAGGTTATAAAAGGCTATATACAACAAATCTAATGTACTATAAGGGAAGTGATATGGAGGAGTGTGAACAACGAGAAGAAGACGTCACATACATGTGATGAAATTCTGAAGATCATTGAGGCTGGGGAACTCTACACTTTAAGATATTTTTCAGGCGGACATAGCCTCGACGCCTGGAAACTTGTCATGGGCTTTCTATGCTATAAGTGTAGAGTACGAGAAATGAGGTTGAGGTTGGCAATTGTGTGAGCTCAGGACTGAGGTAAATATCGAACTACATACAATGTTAGAATTTCGGCGAACAGAGCGAGGGGAAACTTGCTTTGGGCCAATCAAACTTATCTATGCAGTTACTTGTGTAGCGAGTCCGAGGGGAAAAGTCCCTTGTGTAGGTGAGGAAGTCGAACGGACTTATATTTAATTTGCGGAAAGTATGCGCGCACAGTGCCAAAAATTGGGACGAGGACTGCGTTGTCCGTTACAAGTGACAAGCTGCTCGGACACGAGGTGTTTGAACCGTCGTGGGAGCTTGTGCAAGGCGATGATTTCGCGGTGGGTTGAAAGTAAGACCCATTTCTGCGCGAAATGATGACGGACCGGACAAAATCAGCGACGATGTTTAACGTACCTCCGTGGGAAATATCGGAGGTAGGCTATATCGTGCTGGTTTGGACAATGGACAAACATAGATTTGAAGACAGGGTCCGTGAGGCGAACGTGTGTGGCGCGAGAAGAAGAAGCGAACTGTGTCGCTCGATGCAGATTGTTCAAGTGCGAACAAAAAGGGGTTGATAAATATCTAGCAGTTAGTCAATCTGCACCCTGTGACGAACACACCATTGGCTAGATGGTGTGGGTCGGTGGATAGGCTAGAGATGAACTACGAAATAAATTATCATAAATGAAGGGCGAAGGTTAGGATTTTGAAATGACAATATAGAAGTTCGATAATTGATAATCAATAATTCTCAAAACTGTAAGTTTTAAAATCTTACATAACTTTATCCTCAAGTTCACAACTTGATTCAACATAAATTTTGTATTTATATTTTCACTTTAAGCATTTTAAAATCAATTTTTACCTTTTTTATATCATTTTTTATTCAATTTTTAAAACTTTCACACTATCATTTATCAAATTTACTTTAATTTTTAATCAGATTATAAATTTCAAGTTATTACTCTCAATTTTACTTTAAAAAAATCGCCCATCACGCATTTTTACTAATTTACTAATCTTACATGCCTTTCCTAAATTTACCTAAAATGGCATTATCCAAAGCTACGACTTGAAAAATAAAATCATTATTACTATTTAAAAAAAAATCTCATTCATCATAATTCTCAACCTATTTTTGTTTTACTTATTAGTTATCTTTATACCAAAAGACCAATATCTTTATCAATTCTTAAATTTTGGTAATGTTCACCATTTTAAGTAAGCGCCCAATTCAAATTATTTGTAACTCTCACGACATTGCCCTTTTATAAGAATCATTTTAACTACCATAATCAACAATATAAAAAGTATATTCAAATTTTAAATATAAATTAACATAGGTGAAACGCATTTTTTTTAATTGCAAAAATCGGAAGATACAATATCTTCAAAAACACCACTAGGAAAAACAACTACCACGCCAGTAGCTAAATTAAGTCACAGACCGCCAAACTTATTACAATCGTTAATATTCGAGAATAAAGACACTCCCTCATCTTTCCTTTTACATGCATATTTAATCACTAACAAATCTCTCTCAACAAACGCTACAACACTCTCACATCACTTTCTCCAATTGGAAACAATTTTTAGTGCGCGACTTAACACACAAATCCAATTTCAACCCACACAAAATCTATATCGTCGCCACAATAGAATAATTTCACATTAAGCGTGCCCACATCCAGTAACAGTCAAATATTCTCTCGATGTGTTTCGTACAACAACCACCCATGACTTTATTAAATTTGTTATTCATGGTGAAACAGGTTAGATTTGCACCAAACTAAGACTTCACGTGACACCTTTTCATTCACATTTCTCACTTCGTGTCACAGTGCCACACCACAAAACTTTTTCACTTTTTAGGCCAAAGACGCCTTCACGCCTGTGACACCACATCTCACCTCAAAGCGTGTCCACGTCGAAAGTCATATCTTTCACTCACTTCTAGCCTGAAATCATCGTATAACAATCTTATTAAGTCTAAACAACTTCGAAACACAACAACTACAAACACCGAGAAAATCATATCTTTAAATTATAACAGAAAATTTCAAACTTCAACAAAAGAGAGAAAGTCAGTTTCAAGTAAATCTCAAACCTAGAAAACCATCCCACATGTGTGACCAGCCCAAAAATAGAATTTCCGTGAAAAAAAGGAAGTGACCGCCCTTTATGACGTCACTCCCCTTGGTCACTGCTATCTTTTGAGAATATCTTCTCTCCCCCCTCAAGCAGTCATCTTGACCGCTAGCTTCATGATCGCCATTTTTAACACATGTTTCACACTAACTATTTAGGTTTTCTTACACATCTCACCAACGCCTTTAATCACAACACATCATACATTAAACATTTTACATGTTAATTGATATCACCAATTAAAACAATTTGGTTAAGTCTTATATAGACTTTATGACGAAAAAGAGAAATCACTCTCTACATACCAGCATTGTGGACAAACGAAGGGATCATTTCACATATTCCCGCTTCAGAGAGTCATAGAAACACCAATGTTTACCAATGGGATATGATCTACACACAACAATTGTAACTTTTCTTCAAAAGAGACAATATAGTTCAATTTCCCACTACTTAAACATTTATCTAATCATTATAATAATCTTTAATTATATTGTTATTTGTATAAAATATTGAATAATTATTCTTATTTTTACCTTTCAATTATATAATCAAATTTTTAATCCAACATGATTTTCAAAAAAAAAAAACTTTAATCAAATTTACTTTTATTTTTCGTGATATTATTTTAGTATTGCAAAACATCTAATTGTTTCAAAAATTATTTTTATTTTATTATTTATTATATCTATATCAATAAAATGGAAATTTCATAAGTGTTGTTCGCTAAAAAATTTCGTTAAAATGCATCAATTAGGACCAAATTTTCAACATTTATGTAAAACGAGATGGAGCAGGTTTTGCTTAACATCAAAATATTTTTCCTAACATTAACATGCGTAACTTCGGTGTTATCGATTGAATACAAAAAAAAAATCAACAGAGTTAATTTTATTTATATACAAATACAAAAAAAATTCAACAGAGTTAATTTTTTTACATACTAGCTAATAATCTCAATCTAAAAAAATATTCAAAACAAGCAATTTTAAGATAACACCATATGTAAAACAGTCGGCCAAGAAAACAACAACGATATTACATCTTTCTCACATATTCACACACAATCTTGATTAATAATTAAAACTAATCTTTAACATTGTTTATTATACTTCATAATATATAATATTCGTTAGGCAAACTTTCACTTGGATAAAACCCGGGCGATGCCGGGTACACATCCGCTAGTATTTTATATATTACAGGTTTAATTTTATCCACTTACACTTTTTGTACCCGCAATCATATTTCTATATTTCTATTCACTATATTTTATATTTGTTTAAATACCTTTATTATCTGACAATGTTTATCATCCACTATCGGGCATCTACAACAATCGTTTTCAACAATCATATTCTTTAACCAATTCCCTAAATTTTTCATCACTATCTTTTCAGTCATTGCGTCACATCAACGTAGAAAAACGACAGCACTGCTTGACAATTTATTTTTTGATTTCGTAATTCAACAAACTCTTTGAGGACACAGTTCCCCAGATTTAAAAAATCCCGACTTCTGGTCTGAACACGCTTCAAGAGTTTATTTCATTTCATCCGCAGAGCAAATCACCAACGCATTCACAAAGCGTTCACTTTTTCCAACTTTCAACTTTTTTTTTTCAGCTCTAGCGGACCACATTCAACCTTTGATTTCGAGTCAAGTCAGACCACCTACTGTCGCTACAATTCTACTTATCGCATGGCTCTATTTCACTCCTTTCCCAATCATATAAATAAACAACTTTTCTTCAGCAACTTTTAACCCAATAATCCTAAAATTGTGACAAAGCACTGTAACCCTTATATAGGATCGCAAGTGAAACATTGCCAAGGAAGACAGCTCAAGTCTATATCCTCGCTTTGCACCTGGACCTGAGTATTTGGTTTACATGTGCACTTCTAACAATTGCATATTCTTCAACTACTAACCCTGTCCAACGCCCGCCAATATTCTCTTAGAATGTGAATTTTTATGTCATCATTTTATTTTAATCATCATTTTTTTAATCAAACAAAAATGTCATTTTATTTCACTTTTATATATCCAAACAAATCATCTTGTTATAGCCCTTTTTAACCCTCACAGTTTAAATTAATTAAAAGAAATTTTAATTACTTACCTGTGTTAGAGAGGCTTTACCCGCTTAAACCCGGATAAACCCTTTCACTCCCGGGGCCCATCTATGGTAATTTAAGCCAACAACCCCATGTATATAACTTATAACAAGATTTTAATGTTGTATAATAGAAACACAGCTGTTAATGATTATACGTATTATTGACATGTGTCTTTACATCATCATATGTAATGTAATTTGTACAAAGTGGATAAATAAATAAACTCTGTAATAGATTTAAGAGTTGAGCTAAGCAAGAGATGGAAGTCATAACGTCAAAATCAGATAGATTTACAATTCCCACGACAAGACCACCCACACTGTCACATGTGGTGGAATGCAGAGACCCCTCTCACACCTGGACATGCAAAGCCCCCTTTCTCAGAAACGGCCCCCTGTCACATAAGGCCCCCCGTCTTTAACCTATAAATACAATCACTTTACAGTCACTTGACAGTTTTAGTTCACCCTCAGTGCAAACCCGCGTCGGTCGTACCTTATGTCGATCTCAACTAACATGTAGTTAGTAAGAACTCTTCTATCTCCATCTTTCGCTCCTAGCTCAACTTTTATCTGTTAACGGAACTTTCTTAGTGCAATTGTGTCTTCGTTTTTTTGTGTGGACATTCCCAAGCTTTCCACTCTGCCTCGACCACGACTGCCTGTATTTTGTGAGAACTTTTAAAGGTCTTCCAAGGTGCAGAGAGGTACTGGAAAACTCTACATCCTGACTGTTCCTCTCGGTTAACACAGTATAGCGAGAGTCGACACTTCATCATCACAAGGTTAATCGACAGGATTTTCTACAAGAGCAACAGTAACTCAACTTATTACAGATAGTCGACAGGATATCTCTACAACAGGCTTACCAGACCTCAACTTATTTCAGTGAGTCGACAGGATCTTTTATTTCATATATATATAAATTGGCGCCGTGGATGTCACTCTTCGGGCTTAACATGGCCTTCAGCACGGAGATCCAGAAGTACAACTTCTAGCCATGTTGAGGAGCATGTTAGCCCGGAAGCTCGAGAAATAAAAGAAATAAGAAACCAAAACCCTTGATTCCTTATTGAATAAATCAAAATGAAAAAGCTGGAAAAATATTTATCTATTAAAAGTTCACAAAATTTAAATGGAAACATTCAAAATATCGAGTAGGTACGTTTGAGTATTTAGGTTTTTAAAATTGGAAAATAAAATATTTATGTATTGTATTTAAAAATAAAACAAAGAGCAATTTTACGGGATAAGTGGGAAAAATTAAAGAAAAAATCTCTTGGTCGTGTAAATGGGGGTTGTTTGCAGCTTGCGCCATCTATCGGAATAATTATCAACTAAGCATTTTTATTATAGAATCACTTGATAACAATATTAATATAAAATATTTGTGGCTTATATATTTTTTTAATCGAAGACGGGGTTCGGTGGAAGGATGGTCTAAACCGTTCGTTTTAGACCGCTACAACCCGGGATCGAATCCCGCATTGGACACTTTTTTAAAATTTATATCATCATCAAATCATCAATGCCATCAGCGCCGCAATGTTCAGCTTCGCCACAAGCCCTCTCCTACGTCGCCTTGAGCAAGCGCTCGGCCCCTGTAATGTACTCGCCTACGCCGACGACATCGTCCTGCTCATCCGCATTGAGGAACAGTTCGGCGTGGTGACCTCCATCTCCGAGAACTTCCGGCGCGCCTTCGGCATAAAGGGAAATTTCACCAAGAGAAAAGATCTATGGTGCGGTGCCTGGCGTGCCCTCAACGACGCTTCACTCGGCATCTCCTGGTCGTCGG
Organism: Cordylochernes scorpioides; assembly: GCA_030710605.1. Taxonomy (NCBI): domain Eukaryota; kingdom Metazoa; phylum Arthropoda; class Arachnida; order Pseudoscorpiones; family Chernetidae; genus Cordylochernes; species Cordylochernes scorpioides. Next base: position 28,165,882 of record CP092871.1, on the reverse strand, counting down.
TCGAACTGAAGGTGTTGGGTTGCAATGTGACGCCAGGAAATCAGAGCTCAGCCCAAGAAAGACATATCCTGGTCCTGCTCGAAGCTGCTATAACGAGGTGGTCTCCCTACACCTGCGGCCTCTCTCTCGTCGGCCGGGCCAGAGCCGCCAACTCCTTGGTGCTCTCCTCGGTGGTCCATCACATCCACGGCTACCTGCCTACCGACCGTACTATCCACAAGATCCAGGCACGTCTTGCGCGGTTTATCTGGTGGCCGGAGCGCACCTCCTGGTTTCCTGGTAGCGACCTAGCTGCGGTTGTCGAATCCCGCATATGACACTTTTTTCAAATTGGAATATTATGCACACATTCAGTTGATTTTCTAACTGTACAAAACATGTAATCAATGTTGGGTAAAATATATATATATATATATAATGTTACAATCTTATTAATTAAGAAAAAGACATCTCCTTATCGTGCAACTGAAAGTTGCTGATGGCTTGCGCCATCTATCGGAATATATATCAACTTTTTGCTCAATTTCAATTATTCCAGAATTGACTGAATACTCATTCTTGATTAATCAAGAAAAGCTAACCACGTACGCGTTTCGAGCTGTTGACCCTCGTCAGCGTGGTGCAAGCTGTACCTCAACGACCGAAAAACTGGTCATTCAGGCATCCTGCAAAATCATGAAACAGGCAGTTAAGGCCAGAATTGTATGAGCTTGAAACGCGTACGTAGTTAGCTCTTTTTGAATAATCAAGAATGGGTATTTGGCCAATTCTGGAATAAAATAATTGATATTTATTCTAATAGGTGGCGCAAGCCATCAGCAACTTTAAGTTGCACGATAAGGAGATATCTTTTTCATAATTTATTTACCTTATCTCAATAAAATTTCACATTTGTACCATTTTTTCACAATCTTATTAATGTCGATTTAAATCTCCTGGTTATCAATCAAACAAATACTTCAGGTTTCTGGAAATATATTTATTTTTCTTTATTGAATGTAAATCTCGAGATTTCGGGAATCTCTGCCCTTCTACAGGAGTACATAGAAACATATAAACGCCTTGAAGATGCTGTGTTGTTTGATTAAACTTATTAATGTGAAAATAATTTTTAAAAATATATAAAAAAAGGTCAGGTGTTTATATATATATAAAAAAGGCATATTCTAACCGCGCACATGAGTTATTAGATGGCAGAGCGCCATCTAGTAGAACAAAAATAAACTAAACGTTTATTTAACTTGGTCCGTGATATTTGACTAACCCCCAATTTCTTGATAAATCAAGAATCCGATAGACCAAATTTTTGGTCTTAGAAGAATAGCCTGTACCATGCTGACGAGGGACAGCAGCACGAAACGCCTACGTGGTTGATATATCAGGTATTGGGTGTAAGCCAAATATCACGGAACAAGTTACATAAACGTTTAGTTGATTTTTGTTCCACTAGATTGCACTCTGTCATCTAGAATGCGCATGTAAGCGGTCAGGATATATGTTGACTTTGCTTAGACTTTTTAAAGAAACTTATTCCAAGAAGATTAATCCAACATTATTGATTTACAAGAGAGAGAACAAAATAAAACGTATAACATAGTAAACAAAGAGTAACTATCTTCTATCAGTTAGCACCTATTTACTTGTGATCTTAAACACATACTAGGTGAAAACAATTAATTAATTAAACTTAATATATATATACAAAAATAAGCCTATTTTGTTTTTAATCTTATTAAGGTCACAAAATTTCCACTGGAATGATCTTTATACGCTGGTAATTGGGTCAGTTCTATTAGCAGTAGAGCCTATAGAAACGATCCAAGCAACTGCTATCAACAATCAGTAACATCAAACTCTACCCTATGGAAGCCTCCATATTTTAAGAACCAAAAGAGACATAAAGAAGATTGTGTGATTTTCTTGTGAAACTTTCAATATATAAGAAGTGAAATTTATCTTCCAGCCATTATCTCATATTTATTCAAAGTCAATTTTCAATATGGCGGACAATGCTAATCAAGTTGTTCATTGAAGGAATTTCTGAACCAAAACTATTTCTGAAGATATGATTTTAAGCGGAAAATTATAGCTGGAATTTCTTTTTGATTAAACTTAATAACCCGAATCATGTAATACGATTCCTTAAATCAAGATTCACTTTTTTTTTTTTTTTTTTACAAAAGACACCTCAAATCGTTGGATGCTAAAAATCATTTCTTTGATGTAAAAACTTATCAAACAACAATTTGATTCAGGAGCACGTAACTGGATATCTACTTGGCTATATACTGTATACACTGTAATCTACTGTACACGCTTGTTCGGTGGTACATATACGAAAATTGGAACGATACAGAAAAGATTAGTATGACCCCCGCGCAAGGATGACTCGCAAAATCGTGAGTGTTCAAATTGGCACGACTCCTTCTCTTTTAAATATCATCCAGCTCCTATCTCCACATCCTCTATCAGTACTTAAGATAGATCTTGATCAATGTTCTCTAGCTGATGGTACTCGCATCTTTTTCTTGATTGAAGTCCTTAGGAGAAGGATAACTTCCAGAACTTTCAGACGAAGACGGAAGAATTTGGAATCTCTCTGTTGACACTCGTTCACTACGTCGGGATTCTCTTTTTGTCTCTTCATCTTTCTTTGTCAAATTAGACACTCTAACACACATTAGACATTGTAACACACTGCTTCCGAGGATAAGTTCCTTGCTTTATTTAAACCATCTCTCAAGCTTTCAGGTATTATAAATCCTTCTACAGGGGTAAACAACGGAATGAATCCATAACTACTATTTATATCTTGTATATTATTTACATATGTTCAAATCTAAAAGCTTGAGGGATGAGTTTCTTTTGCAAATAAATTTATTTCGAGCTTTCTCTCTCTCTCTCTCGGGCAACGCCCTTTTACAGGAAAATTAAAAATAAAGTAAATTAAATTATATTACAATGAGATTAAGCTGAGATTAATAATAATTTAATTTACTTTATTTTTAATTTTCCTGTAAGAAGGCGTTGCCCGAAAGCTCGAAATAACTTTATATGCAAAAGAAACTCATCCCTCAAGCTTTTAGATTTGAACATTCTATTAAGGGATTAGCCTATTAATTATTTACATTTCTTTAAAATGTGAAAGGAAACCTTTTAGCAATATCACTCAGTTATGGTAGACATGTGCACACATTTATTCAAAATAATTACAACGTTAATTTTATAGATGAATACTATAATGTTATAAAAGTAATGCCATTTATAGTAATCTTGTTAATACAGATTATAAATATTTATAACGGGGTCGATGAAAGGGTGGTCTAAACCATTGATTTTAGACCGCTACGACCCGAGATCGATTCCTGCATTGTACACTTTTTTTTTCTAATAATAATAAAAAAGTTCCAAATGTGTGTGGGGACTCCGATTCTCACAAAAGTCCAAACCCACCAGCAATTTCAAGTAATCAAAAAGGGCTCTGGCATATTTGTATGTGAAAAGTCGAACTGCTTTTCACATATGTATACATGTGGTAAACTTACAGTAAAAGCAATCGCAAACTACCCACCGTGATTATTCATGGTCTGTACCACGTGTACTAGGGATAATAATTAATCCTTATATATATAAAAATGAAATGCGAAATCGATGTTTGTTATCGCATCACGCAAAATCTACTGACTCAATCATTATGGAATTTCGCATGTAGGTAGCTGAAGATTTCGTTTAACATATAGGCTATTCAAAAAACTACAAGGGTTAATGTACTTTTTTTTTTAAATTATTTAACTGAAATGGATTAGTTCCCGCCTTTTGCCGCTTGGCGCCGCACTGGTCGCGACGAATTTGATTGGTTAATAATTTTACACTTATTTTGTTTGTTTACACGCTGCATTATTCAAATGGTAAGATTATATATATTTATTTAAACTCTGGAAATATTATTGTTTAGAAATATTTTTCTAATTTAATTGATACTACGTTTTTTTTAGATAAGGTACACTGTTTGATTCTCATAAGGAATAAGGAATATTCAAATTATATTATATATTCATATACTCATTTACTATCTAGATTATTGTTTAGGAATAGTTTTATAATTTAATTGATACTACATTTTTTTCTATAAGGTATACTGTTTGATTCTCATAAGGAATATTCATATTATTATATTATATATTCATATAATCATTTACGATTTAGAGCAGTGCATTCTATATTTTTTTCTTTTTCATATTTATTGCAAAAATTATGTTTTTTTCTGTATAGCTTGCTACATATATTTTACTATATATGTTTGTTCCATGCAATAGTTTTATACTTATTAGCGTTTATATTGTAAGCAGCTTCTATGCATTTTTAATAACTGCTTTTTTTAGGGGTAGGCTCAATTTATTGGGCAGTTTTTTCAACCAAATTAGACTTTTTTTAGGCCTTCTTCCATTGTCTTTTTTTTTTTGCTGTCATTCGTTCAAGTAGTATTTATATTTATCTGTTTCATAATATGTAGCTGCTCATATATATCTATATAGGCTCAATTTATTGGGCATTTTTTTCAACCAAATTAGACTTTTTTTAGGCCTTCTTCCATTGTCTTTTTTTTTGTTTTGCTGTCATTTGTTTAGGTAGTATTTATATTTATCTGCTTCATAATATGTAGCTGCTCATATATATCTATATATGTTCTACTCATATTTATTGTGCATATTTTTTCAGCAAATTATACTTTTTTCTTTACGTCTTCTTCCATTTGATTTTTTTTTATCAGTTGTTTTACGTTTTCACTGAGTTTTATGCATTTTCCCCTCCTTTCAGATTATTTCTATGCATTTTTTTATTCTGGCCTTAGTCATGAGTCGAGCTTATTTTAATACACTATTTTTTAATTTTTTTCTTCATTCTCAGCCCTTGATGTTTTACATTTTTCAGTTATCCTTATTTTTATTTTTACTAATGCTTCGTGTTTGTAGGTATGCCAAGCCATAGGAGAAGCAATCTTTCTCAGCGTTCCAATAGCTCTAGGGTTCAGCATGCTTACAGACTGCGCGAAACCAGAGGACAGAATATTCGAAGATTGCGTGCACAGTCCGCGCGTCAAGCCGCTGTGCGGTCGTTAGAGACACCTGATCACATCCATTCTCGCTTACAGGCGCATTCAGAAATATATTCTTCTACTCGGAGGAATACTAGAACAAATAATTTTTTCAGCAGCGTTTGGTCTTCTATGGAAAATGCAGGTTTTAATTATTCTGTTGCTGTTGAATACTTTAAGCACCCTTTAATTTCCCTTGGGATGATGGACACTACATGCAGGTTTTGTGGGGCCTTAAGATGGAAAGATGAGTCTTCTGGAATGTGCTGTTCAAACGGGAAAGTCCGTTTGCCATTAATTGACTTACCTCCCGAGCCACTTCGCAGCCTATTATCTGGAGAGAATTCTGATTCAGTCCACTTTTTGCGTAATATTCGCAAATATAATTCCTGCTTTCAAATGACATCATTTGGAACTGAAAACCAAACCCACTTTGTTACTTTTCTAACCACATTTTCTATCCAAGGCCAGGTCTACCACAGAATAGGTTCACTTATGCCATCTGAGAATCAGCCAAGTAGATTTCTTCAGATCTATTTTATGGGCAATGATGATGATGATATTCAGACTGATCGAAGATGCCAGCAAATACAGGGAGTACGTCGTAATATTGTACAGGGTTTGCAGCGCATGTTGCACCAACACAATCTAATGGTTCAACAGTTTAAAACTGCACTTGAAAATCTCCCCAGTGATGCATACAGAGTTGTTGTAAATGCTGATCGGACAACTCCTGGTCAACATCCTAGACGGTATAGTGCTCCTACAGCTAATGAGGTTGCGGTTGTCTTAGCTGGTAATCAGTTTGGCTCACGTGACATTGTTTTACGTCAGCGAGATAATTTGCTGCAACATGTTAGCGACACACATCGCTTTTATGATGCCCTTCAATATCCTTTAATTTTCTGGAAAGGCCAAGAAGGATATTCTTTTCATATTCCCCAGATCGACCCAAACACTAGACAGCCTTTGTCAAGTAAAGTGTCTTCTATGGATTTTTATGGCTATTTTATTATGGCTCGCCGAAATAGTCCAAATGTCATTGTTCAATTTGGCCAGCTCTTTCATCAATTCCTGGTCGATATGTATGCTAAGGTAGAAAGTGACCGTTTGCGCTATATTACGCTGCACCAGAGAAACTTGCGTGCAGAGAGTTATATTCATTTGCGCGATGCCCTGTCAACTGATGCAAATATTAACCCTAATAGCTTGGGTCAAAGGATCATTTTACCATCAAGTTTTGTCAATAGTCCCAGGTATTTGGCAGAATATACGCAGGATGCTTTTTGTTATGTTCGGAAATTTGGGCGTCCAGATCTTTTTATTACTTTTAAAAGTAACCCCTCTTGGGAAGAGCTATCTGCAGCGTTGCTACCAGGACAAAAACAGCTGGATAGACATGATATCACAGCTCGGGTTTTTCGGCAAAAATTAGTTAAATTTATTGGGGCTCTAACAAAAGGCCAATTGTATGGAGCAACAGTTGCGTGGATGTATTCTGTTGAATGGCAGAAAAAGGGACTTCCTCATGCTCACATATTAGTTTGGCTAGCAAATAAGCTCCGTCCCAATCAGATAGACTCTGTTATATGTGCTGAGTTTCCAGATCCTATTCAAGACCCACTATTGTATAACATTGTGGTTAAGAATATGATACATGGATCTTGCGGTGAGTACAACCCTGTGTCCCCCTGTATGAAGAATAGTAGCTGTTCTAAAATATATCCAAAACAGTTTTTGCTGGAAACCCAGACTAATGAGAATGGTTATCCTTTATACAGGAGACGCGCACCTGAAGCAGGTGGCTTTACTGCAAAGGTTAAAATACGTGGACGCGAAGAGGTCACAATTGACAATCGTTGGGTGGTGCCATATTCTCCATTGCTATCGACGATGTTTTGTGCACATATCAATGTTGAGAACTGTAGTTCTGTTAAGGCAATAAAATATATTTGCAAATATGTCAATAAGGGCAGTGATCAAGCTATTATTAATTTACGCAGAGAAGGTAGAGGTCCTGACCCTCAAAATGAGGTGCGAATGTATCAGTGTGCCAGATACATAAGCAGCAATGAAGCTGTTTGGCGTCTTCTCATCTTCCCTTTACACCAACGCCATCCAGCTGTTATCCATTTAGCTGTGTATCTTGAGAATGGAGAACGGATATATTTCAATCAAAACACTCTTGCCCATCGAATGCGTAATCCACCAAGGACAACCCTGACTGCATTTTTTTCATTATGCCAAACTGATTCCTTTGCTAGGACCCTGCTCTATCCAGATGTTCCCCAATACTACACTTGGAATTCTTCTGCCCACGAATGGAGAAGGCGCGTTCAAGGCAAGCTGGTCGAAGGACGGCCTGGAGTGAAGAGATCAGACACTATTGGACGGGTTTACGCTGTGCATGTCAGTAACTTTGAATGCTTTTGTTTACGTATGTTACTACATAACATCAAGGGACCAACTTCCTTCGCATATTTGAAGATTGTTAATGGCAGTCAATACGAAACATTTAGAGAAACATGCGCAGCTCTTGGATTATTGGAGAATGATAACCATTGGGTTGTCACAATGGATGAGGCCGTTCTTTGTCAGGCTCCTACAAGAGTAAGGCAATTGTTTACCATATTAATTTCTACGTGCACAATTTCGAACCCTCAGCAGTTATGGATTACCTATAGAGATGAGATGGCAAGTGATATTCTTCATCGTTATCAGCTTCTCGATTCCTCCATCAGGTATAATGATCTGATATATAATGAAACATTGTGTAACATTGAGGATCGTGTCGTATCTATGTGTGGGAAGAAACTGCAGGAATTAGGCTTAGGAGCACCCAGGAGAAATGTGGTTACCAATTCTGACATTTTGAGAGAACTTGCGTATGATACGGCAGAACTTGAAGACAATGTTGCATCCATGCTGCCCAAACACTTGCCAGAACAAAGAAGAGTTTTTGATGCTGTTTTAGCAAAAATTAATTTGTCACAACCCATAATTATATTTTTAGATGCGCCGGGGGGAACAGGTAAAACATTTCTTTTGAATCTTCTATTAGCAATGGTTAGGAAGGATCAAAATATTGCCATTGCTGTTGCTTCCTCAGGGATAGCTGCAACATTGCTTGCGGGCGGAAGAACTGCACATTCAGTGCTGAAATTACCTCTGACTTTTGCAGAGGGCCAGACTGCTGTTTGCAATATACGAAAAAATAGTGATAAAGCTTCACTCTTACGTAGCTGTAAGTTGCTGGTTTGGGATGAGTGCACCATGGCCCATAAAATTGCCTTGGAAGCCCTTGATCGGACATTACAGGATATCCGTGATGATCCACAACCCATGGGTGGTTTAGTAGTGGTTTTGGCCGGTGATTTCCGACAGACTCTTCCAGTAGTCACTAGAGGTACACCTGCTGATGAGCTGAATGCCTGTTTAAAGTCTTCTTATCTTTGGAGCCATATTGTGAAAATGCACCTCACAGTCAACATGAGAGTTCAACTTCATAATGATACCACTGCTGCACAATTTGCAGACGAACTCTTAAAGATAGGAGAAGGTCAACTAGAAACTGATTCCAAGGGTAATATCCAGTTTTCAAATACTTTTTGCCAAGTGGTGGAATCTTCAGAAAGTCTGTATGAAAAAGTTTTCCCTAATATAGGTGTAAACTATTTATCTGAAGAATGGTTATGTGCCCGCACTATTTTAGCCCCCAAAAATAGCACTGTGCTAGAGAGAAATAAATAATACAATATTAAATTCAATCCCGGGTGAAAGCAAAATCTATAGATCAATTGATACAATGGTTGATCCTGATGAATCTGTGTCGTATCCCCTGAATTTTTGAATTCACTAGAATTGTCTGGTACACCTTCACACAAAATTGTACTAAAAGTTGGTGTGCCAGTAATTTTAATACGAAACCTTGATCCACTCCGTCTCTGCAATGGCACTAGATTATGCATCACTCGAATGGGCACTAATGTTCTCCAGGCTCGAATTTTAACTGGCTCTTTTCGAGGGGAAGAGGTCCTTATTCCTAGAATACCTATTATTCCAAATGATCTGCCTTTTAATTTTAGACGCTTGCAATTTCCAGTTATGGTTGCCTTTGCTATGACAATTAATAAATCTCAGGGTCAAACATTGCAAGTAGTTGGTGTGCATCTTGAGTCTCCCTGTTTCTCGCATGGACAACTCTATGTAGCATGCTCCCGTGTTTCCAGCCCTAAAAATTTATTTGTCTTTAGTTCTACTCTTAGCAAAACACGCAATATTGTTTATCAGGGGGCTTTGATCTAGATTTTGACAATTTTGAAATAGATTTCTTCGAATAATGATTTTGGGAAGCTTGACTTTTGTAAATACATAATTTGTGAATAATTTGTTATCATTATTGCTCTACTGTAGTTTCATCAATAAAGCTTTTTTTACTTTATTTTATTTTAATTTTTCACTTTAATTCATTTACATAACTTTATTCTTGAAAATTGTTTTTTTTTTTATGGTATCAACATTTCTGGTTCAATTAAGGTTTTTGTTAGCCTGCAACACACCTTATCATAGCTCATTGCATTTATCAGGATAACTTTGCTGTTTTGATTTTTACACCACTAGTATTTTCATGCCTCTATAATATTATATTTGTTTGCAGAATTTTATAGACAATTTGGTTTGGGTTATGTACATTAAGAATTTGTAAAAATATAAAGGTCAAAGTTTTACAACAAAAAAAAAAATTGGAACACCATTTCTCTCCCATTTAATTTAATGATGCTTCATTTATGATTTTTAGAATTGCATTATTTTTATGCATATTATTTTTAAAAATTTGTGTTAGCAAGACATGGAATATTGTTAAGTTAATGTAATATTAACAGAAACTTTACCAACCCGTGAAGCGTTAGCTCCAGTCTTTTACCGCTGAGGGCAGCATTGTTAGAGCTAATAAATGCTTTCGATTGGTGCTTACTTTTACATGCTGTTTGTTTTTAGACTAAATTGATACACATCAAGTTAGCATTTTTTCATGCTTCAAAAGTTAAGATTATATTTTTAACGTTTCATAATACTTTTTCAAATTAAAGCCGGAAATAATATTGCTTTTTCCCATCCTGCAGGTCTACATTACACTGCAACATGCTATCATAACTCTGGATTTTGGCATTGATATTTATATAATGTGAAAGTACTGTTTGCTACCTTAAGCTCTGGAGAGATTATAATGTGTCTACAGATCCATCATGTGGAAATCACACCATAGTGAAAATGCATTTAGCTGGTAGCAATGTATCACATTTGTAGACATGTGGTGCGCTTACAGTAAAAGCAGTCGCTACCTACCCACCATGGTTATCATGGCCTGTACCACGCGTACTAGGGATGATTAAAAAAAAAGGAAGCAAGACCGAATACAAATAATTACATTATGTGTGGTTTCAGTTACATTTTGGCTATCTTTAGACAAAGGTACTGAATACATTCAGTAATTTTGTCTTTATATGGCAACAATGCTGTTACTGAAACATCACACATATATATATATTTTTTTATTTGGTCTTGCTTTTTTGGTATTTTTACAATTGCCCTTGACTATTAGAAAATTATGCAAATTTCCTTTTTATTTTATATACCATTTTAAAAATTATATTCTTTTGTTAAAATATCCAATTTCCCACACTTTTCTAAAACTGCAACAATAACTAATACAAAATTCTTCCAAGTCCAGGTATTTCAATATTGCAGAAATATATTACATTTATAAAAGTTGCTTAACTATTTAGATATGTAAATGCCGGATTAGGTGCCCTTTAAAATGTTTGCTCTGGCTGTTTCTTCTTGGACAGCCGAGAGTGAAGTGGACAAAGTGAAATTTCAGGTTGTGCCGACCATTTTCCTTTATTCACACTAATCATTAGATTTTTATTTTATTTTAAGAATAAAAGCCCAGTTTGGTTACTTGCACTCACTGGAGGGGTTGGACTTTTTCAAGAATCAGGAGCCATTGGAGCAATTTTTTTTTTCAGAACAAAGTGTCTGAATCTGCATTCGATGATCCCGGGTCATGGTTTTTAAAAATTAACAGTTTAGACCACTCCTCCAAACAGCACTCTATTCATTAGATGTGTTTGTGAAATGGATCCTATATTTCAGATTTTTTTACAAGCATTTTCGATATTGCTGTTTGCAATTTATCTCCATTTTGCTGAAAGAAAATTCATTACATTGAGTTTACAAACAGTTGGGGCCTCTATTCATTCATGAGTAAACCTCGCTCGAACACTACCCAGGCGAAGCCGGTTCCAGTCGGGTAAAACCCGGGCGTTGCCCGGGCCATTCGGCTAGTAAATATATATTTATACATATTTAAAAAAAAAAACTCATTTTCGTGTGATAAGATTGTATGTGCGTGTTAAGGTTTTTATTGAATTAATTCAATACAGAATACAATAAAAAAAAAAGCGAAAGTCCAAGGTTTAGCTTCACTCAATGTATCCTGGTACGTTATAGGAGAATTACTGATCCATTCAATTCTCCGATATTACATATTCAATCGACAATTTATTTATTACTACTTATGTACCCTAGTTTTAAGTTTATAATGGACCTTTTTAAGCTCTAAAAAGGTTTCAGAGAAGACTTCATGTGGTAAAAGACAGAGACGTTGTGTTTTTTTGGAGACTCTCTCAGTAGCCACATAAAAATAAGGTATTTTTGCCATTGTTTTTTTTTATAAACACACTAGCCGATTTACCTGGGCAACGCCCGGGTTTCACCCGATTAAATATTTTTATTCAAATACTATTCATTACAATTATAAATTGGCGCCGTGGATGTCACTCTTGTGAAACGTCCCGCTCCAAACTTTGTGTATTTTTAAAATATAAAAATGAAAATGTAAATTTTCACAACGATATTTGAAAATTGCATTATTTTGATTTTTTTATATGAATGCATATTTAAAATTGGATATATATATAAAATGATAACAAGTGATTTCTTGCCCCTACGCTGTCATTACGTCACTCAAGTTCACTATCAAATTCCGTCGCGCCGTGTGAGGGTTCCACGTGGTTGTTTACTTCTCGAAGTTACCGCAGTGAGGCGCTGGTTGCGAGTGAAATAGGAAATAAATGTTGATAAATTTTTAATAACTCCAAGGATATTCGAAATAGAAGCCTGGAAATTTGCCTATAAGTTTTTCCAGATTCATCTCTATATATTGTTAAAATTTCAGTCATATTAGTTATGTATTGTGGAAGTGTATAGCCGACAAACATAAATACATACATATATTCATACATACACTGACTTTATATATATAGGGATTATATTATGACACAATCAATAATGTATCAAGGGTTTGGTTTCTTATTTCTTGAGCTTTCGGGATAACATGGCCTTCAGCAGGGAGAACCAGAAGTACAACTTCTAGCCATGTTAGCCCGAAAGCTCGAGAAATAAAAGAAATAAGAAACCAAACTCTTGATTCCTTATTGATTAAATCAGAATGTAAAAGCTGGAAAAATCTTTATTAAACACCTAGAGTTTACACAATTTAAAAGGTACTTTTGAAATATCTAGTAGGTACGTTTGATTATTTAGGTTTTTCAAATTGGAAAAAAAAATATTTATGTATTGTATTTAAAAATAAAACAAAGAACAATTTTACGGGATAAGTGGGCAAAATTAAAGAAAAATCTCTTGGTCGTGTAAATGGGAGTTGTTAACAGCTTGCGCCATCTATCGGAATCATTGTCAATTAAACACTTTTTATTATAGAATCTCTTGATGACAATATTAATATAAAATAATTTGGCTTATATATATATATATATTATTGAAGACGGGGGTCGGTGGAAGGATGGTCTAAACAGTTGGTTTTCGACCGCTACGACCCCGGGGTCGAATCCCGCATTTGACACTTTTTTCTAATTAAAAAAAATTGCTCTATTGAACCCCGTAGACATGTGGTGCACTTACAGTATAAACAATCGCCAACTTCTTCCCACCATGATTATCATGGCCTATACCACGTTTACTAGGGATAAGCAAAAAAAAATTGAAGACACTTTGATATGAATAAAATATAAAAATCAAATTTTAATGAGTAGCGTTCAGCTGACCAGTATTATATCCATTCACTATATCTAATTTATATTTATTCTAAAAGTCTGAAAGAGAAAATATACAATTTATATAAGTTTAAACTCAGTTTGATAATTTTACAGAAAAGCTGAAATGATCATTCGTTTATAATTTTTGGAGTAAAAAAAAAAAAGTTAAATCGTAAAATGAAAGGTTCTCAAATTGAAGGAAAATCTTTTTGTCAATCCATCTTCTGCTTAAAGTAGTTTTGATGTGACTCCATTCGGAAGTTCATCTGGACCTTACCAATTGACGATAAACATCATCCTTGATGGACTTTTTCCCCGACAAAGAGCAGGCAAGTACAAAGCTCAGGTTACAACAGCAACCTGTGCATAATGCAAATTTGAAATAAAGGAACTGAAAAGATACATTTCAAATTTCACAACTCATTTGAGAAAAAAATTCAGGTAGTTTTGATGTGACTTCATTCAGAAGTAAATATAGACCCAATAATTTGATGACAAACAATATCCTGTTAAAAAATCAATAAGCTTGAGGGATGAGTATCTTTAGTAACCTGCGCACCTACCTCAGGATCACTTCTCCGAAACCAAATAATGAAACCCATTATAATGAACCTCACAGTATGGCACGTAACGTTATTTACTCAATAGAATGTTCAAATTGCCCAAGAAACTACGTGGGTGAAACTGGAAGGCAGGTCAATATCAGAATTCATGAACACAAAAGAAATATTGATAACCGAGACCATAGATCCTTAATAGTTCAGCATATCAACAAAACTGGCCATTCCTTCAACATTACATCACCCAAAATTCATTATTCCAATATCTCCAGCAAACATCAAAGACTAGTCATCGAATCCCTCCTGTCAAGAAAATTTCACAGCCTTAATAGAAAAATTGATCTACCGGAAATTTACAATGTATTATTCCCTGCAGCCACCAAACCTCCCACCGTACCATGAACTCTGAGACCGCAAATTCAATAGTTAGTCTGTCCTGTGTTTCCAAAATATGCCATATTCTTTGTCTTATTCCATACCAGTTCATATTGTAGACATTCAAATTCTCTCTATATGTATACTTATATTTCCGTTTTATTGTTTTATTCACTATGTAAATCAGCTTTTTGCACAACTGTAGTATATTTTCGGCTTCTTCGTGTATATATATATATATATGGATTAGATCCGAAAACGTCAGTAGCGTAATTTTCCTGTCGAAGGGCGGTTGAGCCCGAAAGCTTGAAATAAATTTATTTACTAAAGATACTCATCCCTCAAGCTTATTGATTTTTTAACATTCTATTAAGGGATTAGCTTATTAAACAATATCCTGGTATCAGATATCCACAAGTTTCAGGTAAGTGCATAGCTCAGGATACAATAGCAACCTGTGCATAATTCACATTTTAAATAATGGGACTTAAAAATGCACTTCGAATTTCACAACTCATTTGAGAAAAAAATTCAGATAGTTTTGATGGGACTCCATTCAGAAGTAAATATAGACCCAAGGATTTGATGACAAACACTATCCTGGTATCAGGTATCCACAAGTTGCAGGTAAGTGCATAGCTCAGGATACAACAGCAACCTGTGAACAATGAAAATTTGAAATAAAGGGACTTAAAAGATGCACTTCGAATTTCACAACTCATTTGAGAAAAAAATTCAGATAGTTTTGATGGGACTCCATTCAGAAGTAAATATAGACCCAATAATTTGATAACAAACACTATCCTGGTATCAGGCATCCACAACCTGCACACAATGCAAATTTGAAATAAAGGAACCGAAAAGATACACTTCAAATTTCACAACTCATTTGAGAAAAAAATTCAGATAGTTTTGATGGGACTCCATTCAGAAGTAAATATACTGTAGACCCCCAATAATTTGATAACAAACACTATCCTGGTATCAGGCATCCACAACCTGCACACAATGCAAATTTGAAATAAAGGGACCGAAAAGATACACTTCAAATTTCACAACTCATTTGATAAAAACATTCAGGTAGTTTTGATGGGACTCCATTCAGAAGTAAATATAGACCCAAAGATTGGATGACAACACTATCCGGGTAGCAGGAATCCATAACCTGTACACAATGCAAATTTGAAATAAAGGACTGAAAAGATGCATTTCAAATTTCACAACTCACTTGAAGAAGAAAGCGTTCAGATAACTTCGAGGATTATAGCATTTGTTTCAAAAAATCAAGTATTCACGTAAATTCAAGATTATTTCAGAAGCATCAAATGTTAGTGAAGTTAACAAAATATTACTAAAACTATTTTGATAGCGATCTGATAAAGAATTTGTGGATTTCATGATATCGCTTAGAAGCATTGAAGACCGTTTCCAAAGGATGAGCAAGAGTTTCAAAAGTAATTCTTCCAACATCAATATTATGAGTCGTAATTCTCTTTGTAGAAAGATTTGCGATTTTTACTAAGCTAACCATATCAAAAAAGAATCAAACAAACAAACTTTGAGAAAAAGATATGTCATAAGAGAAAGAAAAGTAAGTTTTGAATAAAGAATACAAATTGAAGAGAGAAACTAAAAGTGGGAAATGATGATAATTTAAACTCAGTCTGATGGAATTTTTATAATTTTTTTTTCATACAGAAATTTCTTCCCTTCCCTACCTCCTTTGTATTTAACAAAATATATTTATATTTCAACTGTAATTTTATAACACTATGTGGCGCTGACTATGGTTTTTTATAGAATCAATTCAATGCAGAATACAGAAAAAAAAAAGCGAAAGTGCAAAAGGTTTAGCTTCGCTCAATGTATCCTGGTATGTTATCAAAGAATTACTTATCTATTCAACTCATAAACATTTTCGATCGAAAATTTGCTTATTACTATCTATTTACCCTAGTTTTAAGTTTATAATGGCACTTTTTAAGCACTGAAGAGGTTTCGTAGAAGATTTCATGTAGTTAAGGACAGAGTCGTTGTTTTGTTTTGAAAACTCTCTCAGTAGCCACATAAAAATAAGGTATTTTGGCTATTGGTTTATTTTTATAAACACACTAGCCGATTTACCTGGGCAACGCCCGGGTTTTACCAGATTACATAATTTTATTCAAATATTTTGCGTTACAATTATAAATTGGCGCCGTGGATGTCACTCTTCGGGCCAACATGCCCTTCAACACGAAGATCCAAAAGAACAACTTCTAGCGATGTTGAAGGCCATGTTATTCCGAAAGCTCGAGAAATAAAATAAATAAGAAACCAAACCCTTGATTCCTTATTGATTAAATCAAAATGTAAAAGCTGGAAAAATATTTAACAAACAGACAGACTTTACACAATTTAAATGGAACTTTTAAAATATCGAGTAGATATGTTTGAGTATTTTGGTTTTTCAAATTGGGAAAAAAATCTTTATGCATTGTATTTGAAAATAAAACAAAGGGCAATTTTACGGGATAAGAGGAAAAAATTAAGGGAAAAATCTCTTGGTCGTGTAAATGGAAGTTGTTTGCAGCTTGCGCCATCTATAGGAATAATCATCAACTAAGCATTTTTTATTATAGAATCTCCTGATAACAATTTTATTATAAAATAATTTGGCTAATATTTTTTTATTTAAGAGGGGGGTCGGTGGAAAGATGGTCTAAACCATTGGTTTTAGACCGCTACAACCCGGATCGAATCCCGCACTGGACACTTTTTTCTAATTAAAATCATCATAAAATCATCAATGCCATCAGCGCCGCAATGTTCAGCTTCGCCACAAGCCCTCTCCTACGTCGCCTTGAGCAAGCGCTCGGCCTCGGTAATGTACTCGCCTACGCCGACGACATCGTCCTGCTCATCCGCATTGAGGAACAGTTGGGCGTTGTGACCTCCATCTCCGAGAACTTCCGGCGCGCCTCCGGCATAAAGGAAAATTTCACCAAGAGAAAAGGTCTATGGTGCGCTGCCTGGCGTGCCCTCAACGACGCTTCACTCGGCATCTCCTGGTCGTCGGTCGAACTGAAGGTGTTGGGTTGCAATGTGACGCCAGGAAATCAAAGCTCAGCCCAAGAAAGACATATCCTGGTCCTGCTCGAAGCTGCTATAACGAGATGGTCTCCCCACACCCGAGGCCTCTCTCTCGTCGGCCGGGCCAGAGCCGCCAACTCCTTGGTTCTCTCCTCGGTGGTTCATCACATCCACGACTACCTGCCTACCGACCATATTATCCACAAGATCCAGGCACGTCTTGCGCGGTTCATCTGGGGGCCGGAGCGCACCGCTTGGTTTCCTGGTAGAGCCCTGGCGAGACCTGTCTCTCTTGGAGGATTCAGCCTCATCGACATCGAGACCTAGCTGCGGTTGTCGTGTTTCAAGGGCGTGCAGGCCGCACTGCGTGGAAGCCGTAATGCCTACTCTTGGCTGGTCGAGAGCGATGTGTGGCTATGTCCACCTCCATCCGGGTCCTGGCTCTCGCCACGGCGTCTCCGGCTTCTTAAGATCTGGGAGGCGGTCGCTGACATCTTCACGCTGGACCATTCTGTGCTTACACCACATCAACTCCTGAATTTGCTCATCTTAGGTGGCTGCGGCCTGCTCCGGCCACCCGACTTTCTCGCTCCTACCCGGTGGGTCAGTGCCTGCATTGGGGACTTTGCTGGCCCCACCCCTCCCCTAACTAGGCCTACGTGCTGCGCCCTGGCTGACGCTACGTCGCTGACCAGCGTCTGCCGTCGTTTTATCGACGAAAATCTACGCGGGACCTACCGAGTAAACACCATCGGCCAGGCCGTAGTGCTGCGCGGGACGACTACGCCGTTCTTGCGAGTCATCACCCGAACTGCCCGCCGCATGTTAGAGCGCCCACGCCTGACTGTCCTGCCCATCGTCCAGTTCGCTTGAAGGTGGGAGTAAAATATAAACCTACCCATCAACATCGGCTGGTCGTCGCTCCGGCGCTGCGCCTTCTCCGGGCACAACGCGGACGTGGCAGTCAGGCTAGCTCTGCACGCCCTGCCCCATCCAGCCCATCCAGCATCGGCACAAAAGTCTTGCATAGCCTGTGGGTCCGGCGACTGTCGCTGGTTTACAGGTACTGGTCCTGCCGCTACATCAGGCCTCTCATCCGGGAGGCATTTATCATAATCGGGCGGCCCCCTGACCTGCAGGGCTGGGTCTTCGGGCATGGCCTAGTCGATGACGCCCTGGCCATCCTGGCGTCTGCCAAGACCCACATCTATAGGTACTTCCTCGGCGTAGAACTGAGGAGTGTACTAGAAGACCTGTTCTGGAGGAGGACTCTCTCAAGGTGGGGAAGCCTTCCTTGCTGAAGACATTTGTAAATATATATATTCCCCTACAATTTATATGCCCTTTTACTCTTTTATTTTTCCACCTTTGTAAAAATTGATTAAAAGAATCAATAAAATTTTTTAAATTGTCAAATTGTCTAATTAAAAAAAATGCTCCAATGACTCCCGATTATTGCAAAATTTCGACTCCACCAGCGAGTGCAAGTAACCAAACGGGGCTCTGGTACATTTGTAAGCGCAAAATCGAACTGCTTCTCAAATGTGTAGACATATGGTGCACTTACAGTATAAGCATTCGCCAACTTCTACCCACCATGATTATCATGGCCTGTACAAACGTGTACTAGGGATAAAAATGAATTAATATATATATTTATACATAAAAAAAAAACGTATGATCGTGTGATAAGATTGTATGTGCGTGTTAAGGTTTTAAAATAATTAATTCAACGCAGAATACAAAAAAAAAAAAGCGAAAGTCCAAGGTTTAGCTTAACTCAATGTATCCTGGTACGTTATAGGAGAATTACTGATCTATTCAATTCTCCGATATTACATATTCAATCGACAATTTATTTATTACTACTTATGTACCCTAGTTTTAGGTTTATAATGGCTCTTTTTAAACACTGAAGAGGTTTCGTAGAAGCCTAATGTGGTAAAAGACAGAGTCATTGTGTTGTTTTGGAGACTCTCTCAATAGCCACATAAAAATAGGGTATTTTGGCTATTGGTTTATTTTTATAAACACACTAGCCGATTTACCTGGAAGCGCCCGAGTTTCATCCGATTAAATATTTTTATTAAAATACTATTCGTTACAATTATAAATTGGCGCCGTGGATGTCACTCTTCGGGCCAACATGGCCTTTAACACGGAGAACCAGAAGTACAACATCTAGCCATGTTGAGGAGCATGTTAGCCCGAAAGCTCGAGAAATAAAAAACCAAACCCTTGATTCCTTATTGAATAAATCAAAATGAAAAAGCTGGAAAAATATTTATGATTTAAATAGAGCCCTCAATTTAAATGGAACTTTTAAAATATCGAGTAGGTACGTTTGATTATTTAGGTTTTTCAAATTGGAAAATAAAGTCTTTATATATTGTATTTAAAAATAAAACAAGGGGCAATTTTACGGGATAAGTGGGAAAAATTAAAGAATAAATCTCTTGGTCGTGTAAATGGGGGTTGTTAACAGCTTGCGCCATCTATCAGAATAATTATCAACTAAAAATTTATTCTCGAATCTGATAACAATCTTATATCAAAATTATAGAAATTTCAAAGTTTTATTTGCATACTTAAAACATCCTTTATCTCAATTTTACATATCAATGTGGAATAGAGAGATTAAAACATGGAATATTATACACACATTTATTTGATTTTCTATTTGTACAAAACATGTTATCAATGTTGGGTAAAATAATGTTACAATCTTATCAACTATAAAAAGGCATCTCCTTATCGTGCAACTGAAATTTATT
This sequence comes from Cordylochernes scorpioides, assembly GCA_030710605.1. Classification (NCBI taxonomy): domain Eukaryota; kingdom Metazoa; phylum Arthropoda; class Arachnida; order Pseudoscorpiones; family Chernetidae; genus Cordylochernes; species Cordylochernes scorpioides. Next base: position 28,145,886 of record CP092871.1, on the reverse strand, counting down.
GTTGGCTTGCGCCATCTATCGGAATAAATATCAACTATTCTCGTTGATTTCTAATTATACCAGAATTGGCCAATTACCCATTTTTGATAAATAAAGAAAAGCTAACCACGTAGGCGTTTCGGGCTGTTGGCCATTGTCAGCGTGGTGCAAGCTGTACCTCAACGACCAAAAAACTGGTCCTTCAGGCTTCTTGAAAAATCATGAAACAGGTAGACAAGGCCAGAATTGTGTGAGCCCGAAACGCGCACCTGGTTAGCTCTTCTTGAATAATCAAGAATGGGTATTTGGCCAATTCTGGAATAATTAGAAATCAACGAGAATAGTTGATATTTATTCCGATAGATGGCACAAGCCATCAGCAACTTTCAGTTGCACGATAAGGAGATGTCTTTTTCATAATTTATTTACCTTATCTCAGTGCAATATCATAATTGTACTAGTGTTTCACAATCTATTTAATGTTAATTGATTTAAATCTCCTGGATATTAATCAAACAAATGCTAAAGGTTTCTGGAGATGGGTGTCTTTATCTTTATTAAATGTAAATCTCGATCTTTCGGACATCTCTGTCCATCTACAGGGGAGTACATAGAAACATATAAACGCCTTGAAGATGCTGTGTTGTTTGATTAAACTTATTTATGTGAGAAATAACTTTTAAAAAATATAAAAAAGGTCAGGTGTTTATATTAAAAAAGGGGGTATATCGTGACCGTTCACATGAACATTTTTAGATGACAGAGCGCCATCTAGTGGAACAAAAATAAACTAAACGTTTATTTAACATGTTCCTTGATATTTGGCTAATACCCAAATTCTTAATAAATAAAGAATCCAGTAGACCAAATTTTTGGTCCTAAGAAGAATAGCCTGTTCCATGCTTACGAGGGACAACAGCCCTGAACGCGTACGTGGTGGATATATCAAGAAATTGGGTGTTAGACAATTATCACGGAATAATTTAAATAAGCGTTTAGTTGATTTTTGTTCCACTAGATGGCGCTATGTCATCTAAAATGCTCATGTAAGCGGTCAGGATATATGTTGACTTTGCTCAGACTTTTGAAAGAAACTTATTCCAAGAAGATTAATCAAACATTATTGATTTACAAGAGAGAGAACAAAAGAAAACTTATAACATAGTAAACAAAGAGAAACTATCTTCTTACACTTAGCACCTATTTACTTGTGATCTTATATATATACTCTGTGGGACAATTAATTAAACTTAAAATATATATAAACAACAATGAGCCTATTTTGTTTTTAATCTTCTTGAAGTTACAAAATTTTCCACTGGAATGATCTTTATACGATGGTAATTGGGTCAGTTCTATTAGCAGTCTGGCCTATAGAAACGACCCAAGCAACGGCCAGCAACAATCAGCAACATCAAACTTTACCCTATGAAAGCCTTCATATTTTAAGAACCAAAAGAGGCATAAAAAGAAGATTATGTGTTCAGTTTTCTTGTGAAGCTTTCAATATATACGAAGTGAAACTTATCTTCCAGCCATTATCTCTCCTCCTCCACTGAGAGTAGGCCACGTGGTCTCTCTATACTTCCTCCGCCATCGTCTTCATTTCCTCGTTTCGCCCAGTCCATTGTTTTAGATTGTCTGTGTATCCCTGTTGTTCCTTCCCCCGGAGCTTTCCCTCTTTTCCCCCCTCCCTCCAATGTCAGCAATGCCTCATTATTAATAGGTAATCCCCTAATATTATGTGCAAATCAATAAGCTTGGGGGATAAGTATCTTTCATATACATTTATTTCTAGCTTTCGGGCATAACCACCCTTCGACAGGAAAAATTATAATAGCTACTACAGTTTTCGGATCTAATTTATATTTACATTTGTGAGACGCCCGTGTCCCAAGTGTAATGCGAGGCTTGCCGCGACGAGGGGATGAGATCTTTGAAAAATATGGCCGTTTAGCCCCTTGAAAAATCGGAAATAAAGGATTATTCATTGAATCGCAGAGTTTATGATACAGAGGGGGGTTTGGTGGCTGCAGGGAATTCACTATTCCAATATTGCCAACAAACACCAAAGACTAATCATTGAATCCATCCTGTCAAGCAAATTCCAGAGCCTCAATAGAAAAATCGATTTACCTGAAATTTACAATGTAATATTCCCTGCAGCCACCAAACCCCCTCTGTATCATAAACTCTGCGATTCAATGAATAATCCTTTATTTCCGATTTTTCAAGGGGCTAAACGGCCATATTTTTTCAAAGATCTCATCCCCTCTCGCGGCAAGCCTCGCATTACACTTGGGACACGGGCGTCTCACAAATGTAAATATAAATTAGATCCGAAAACTGTAGTAGCTATTATAATTTTTCCTGTCGAAGGGTGGTTATGCCCGAAAGCTAGAAATAAATGTATATGAAAGATACTTATCCCCCAAGCTTATTGATTTGCACACAATGCCTCATTACCTCTCATATTTGCCCAAAGTCCATTTTTAATAATGCGAACGATGCTAATTGCAGAATTCTTTATTGAAGAAGACTGCTTCTGAAGATGATTTTAAGCGGGAAATTACAGCTGTAAATTCTTTTTGATTAAGCTCAAGAATCTGAATCATATAATACTATTCCTTTAATCAAGATATACTTTTTACCATAAACATCGGATATTGTTGGATGCTAATCATTTCTTTGATGCAAAAACTTATCAAACAACAATCTGATTCAGAAGCATGTAACTGGTTATCTACTTGGATATATACTGATACACTGCATATATACTTTACACGCTTGTTCGTTGGTACATATACAAAATTAGGAACGATACAGAAAAGTATTAGCATGGCCCCTGCACAAAGATAACACGCAAAATCGTGAAGTTTTCTACTTGGCACTACTCCTTCTCTTTTAAATATCATCCAGCTCCTATCTCCACATCCTCTATCAGTACTTAAGACAGATCTTTATCAATGTTCTCTAGCTGATGGTTGGATCTCTTGTTTGATTGACGTCCTCAGGAGAAGGATAACTTCCATAACTTCTAGACGAAGACGGAAGAATTTGGAATCTCTCTGTTGCCACTCGGTCACTACGTCGGAATTCTCTTTTTGTCTCTTCATCTTTCTTTGTCAAATTAGACACTCTAACACACATTTGACATTGTAACAAAACACTGCTTTCGAGAATAGTTCCTTGCTTTATTTAAACCATCTCTCAAGCTTTCAGGTATTATAAACCTTTCTACAGGAGTGTACAATGGAATGAATCCTTAACTACTATTTCTATCTTGTATATTATTTACATATGTTCAAATCTAAAAGCTTGAGGGATGAGTTTCTTTGGCAAATAAATTTATTTCGAGCTTTCTCGGGCAACGCCCTTCTACAGGAAAATTAAAAATAATGTAAATTAAATTATATTACAATGAGATTAAGCTGAGATTAATAATAATTTAATTTACTTTATTTTTAATTTTCCTGTAGAAGGCGTTGCCCGAGAGAGAGAGAAAGCTCGAAATAAATTTATTTTCAAAAGAAACTCATCCCTCAAGCTTTTAGATTTGAACATTCTATTAAGGGATTAGCCTATTAATTATAATCTTTAAAATGTGAAAGGAAACTATTAAACAATTTACTCAGTGTATTGTACACATTAGATACATTTATTCAAAATAATTACAACGTTTATTTTATAGATGAATACTATAATGTTCTATAAGGTAATACCATTTATAGTAATCTTGTTAATACAGATTATAAATATTTATAACGGGGTCGATGGAAGAGTGGTTTAAACCATTGGTTTTAGACCGCTACGACCCGGGATCGATTCCTGCATTGTACGCTTTTTTCTAATTTAAAAAAAAAAGTTCTAAATGTGTGTGTGTGGACCTCGATTCTTACAAAAGTCCAACCCCACCAGCAATTTCAAGCAATCAAACGGGGCTCTGGCATATTTTTAAGTGCAAAGTCGAACTGCTTTTCAGATGTGTAGACATGTGTTGCACTTAAAGTAAAAGCAGTCGCTAACTTCCACCCACCATGATTATTCATGGCCTCTACCACGTGTACTAGGGATAATAATTAATAAATATTTATATTTATACATATTTTTTTAAAAACGTATGTTCGTGTGATAAGATTGTATGTGCGTGATAAGGTTTTTATTGAATTAATTCAATACAGAATACCAAAAAAAAAAAAAAAGCGAAAGGACCAAGGTTTGGGTTCACTCAATGTATCCTGGTATGTTATAGGAGAATTACTGATCTATTCAATTCTCTGATATTACATATTCAATCGAAATTTTATTTGTTACTACTTATATACCCTAGTTTTAAGTTCATAATGGACCTTTTTAAGCCCTAAAAAGGTTTCATAGAAGACTTCATGTGGCAAAGGACAGAGTCATTGTGTTGTTTTGGAGACTCTCTCAGTAGCCACATAAAAATAGGTATTTTTGCCTTTGGTTTATTTTTATAAACACACTAGCCGATTTACCTGGGCAACGCCCAGGTTTTACCCGATTACATATTTTTATTCAAATATGTTTTGTTATAACTATAAATTGGCGCCGTGGATGTCATTCTTGTGAAACGTCACGCTCCAAACTTTGTGTTTTTAAAATATAAAAATCAAAATACTATTCGTTACAATGATAAATTGGCGCCGTGGATGTCCCTCTTGTGAAACGTCCCGCTCCAAACTTTGTGTGTTTTTAAAATATAAAAATGCTATTCTTTACAATTATAAATTGGCTCCGTGGATGTCACTCTTGTGAAACGCCCCGCTCCAAACTTTGTGTGTTTTTAAAATATAAAAATACTATTCTTTACAATTATATATATACTAGACGAATGGCCCGGGCAACGCCCGGGTTTTACCCGAGTGCGTATATATATTAAAAACGTTTTAATTCAAATACTATTCGTTACAATTATAAATTGGCGCCATGGATGTCACTCGTGTGAAACGTCCCGTTCCAAACTGTGTGTTTTTAAAATGTTTCAATTAAAATACTATTCGTTACAATTATAAATTGGCGCCGTGGATGTCTCTCTTGTGAAACGCCCCGCCCCAAACTGTGTGTGTCTTGAAAATATAAAAATAAAAATGTTAATTTTCATAAAGATTTCATCATGTCGATTTTTTTTTTGCATTTCACCTGCTAAATCGATAGAGATAATTACATTTGCAACATGAACTTAGGTATATTGACTAAATAGAAAACTGCATAGTAATAAAGATCATTTTTTAAAGGCACCATATCTTTTTTTTTTTCAATAAAATCGAAACAAAAATTAACGATAAATAACGATAATTGCCTTATAAAGAAATTGCCTTAAAAAAAAGAAACATTCGCGATGATTTTGTCTTGCATTCGTTTATATAATTATTATATACGAATGACCTGGGCAACGCCCGGGTTTTACCCGATTAAATGCTTTTATTCAAATACTATTCGTTACAATTATAAATTGGCGCCGTGGATGTCATTCTTGTATAATATATAAATGAGTTTTAAAAATTGTAAAAAAAAATGCATCGGCCGGGAATCGAACCCGGGCCGCCCGCGTGGCAGGCGAGCATTATACCACTGAACCACCGATGGTTATGAAAAATCCCATCCGTGAGCTTCAGACAAACAGACAGAATAAGGCAAATATATAAGTAGATATATATATATATATGAAAAAACAATAGAAAAAAATAAAAGATAAGTGGGTCAGGTGCTAATATTAAAAATAAAGAAGGCATCTCCTGACCACAAGCACATGTGCTTTTTAGATGGCAGAGCGCCATCTAGTGGAGTAAAAATAAACTAAACGTTTATTTAACTTACTCCGAGATATTTGGCCAACCCAATTTCTTGATAAATCAAGAAAAGCCATCCACGAACGCGTTTCGCGCTGTTGGCGCTCGTCAGCGTGGAGAAGGCTGTGACAATTGCGACCAAAAAGATTTTTTGGACCCAATCGCTTCCCGAGAAATCAAGAAATGTATATATAAAATCTTTTTGGTCGCAATGGTCACAGCCTTCTCCACGCTGACGAGCGCCAACAGCGCGAAAACGCGTTCTTGGATGGCTTTTCTTGATTTATCAAGAAATTGGGTTGGCCAAATATCTCGGAGTAAGCTAAATAAACGTTTAGTTTATTTTTACTCCACTAGATGGCGCTCTGCCATCTAAAAAGCACATGTGCTTGTGGTCAGGAGATGCCTTCTTTATTTTTAATATATATATATATGTGATATGATCCTGTCGACTTTCAATGTGGGTATATAGTGGTAATAATGTGGTGATGGGAGAAATAATCACACGACGAGTTGGACGAGGAATCTGGAAGCCATCCGAGAGAGAGAAGTAGCGAGAGGGCTGTCCGCTGAACGACTGTTTTCCCTGTGTACACAACCGGGGGGCTAACCAGAATAGTCGCCAGGTGGTGACGGGTGGCCCCCTCAGGAATGTGGCCAAAAATGGTCGTAAGTTAGTTGTCTAAAGTGTCTCGCTTTAGCTGCCCATCTCTCTCTCGTTGGCTGTTGGTTTGTTTTATTAATCCTGGAAGAGCATATATTATGACATATGGCCCCCGTTGAAGAAGGCTGAACATGGTTTAAGTATATTTAAAGCTGGAGAAGCCAGGAATAGAGAAAATAATTTACAGTTAAAATTAGTTAGGGTAATGGTGACATAGTTTTATGTAAATAAAATATTGTATAGTACACAAGTAAATATTATTTACAAGCAGTTTTACAACACCGGGGAGTTTGACATTTAAGGAAATCTTTGAAAATATCAAGGTTATAAAAGGCTATATACAACAAAATCTAATGTACTATAAGGGAAGTGATATGGAGGAGTGTGAACAACGAGAAGAAGAGTCACATACATATGATGAAATTCTGAAGATCATTGAGGCTGGGGAACTCTACACTTTAAGATATTTTTCAGGCGGACATAGCCTCGACGCCTGGAAACTTGTCATGGGCTTTCTATACTATAAGTGTAGAGTACGAGAAATGAGGTTGAGGTTGGCAATTGTGTGAGCTCAGGACTGAGGTAAATATCGAACTACATACAATGTTAGAATTTCGGCGAACAGAGCGAGGGGAAACTTGCTTTGGGCCAATCAAACTTATCTATGCAGTTACTTGTGTAGCGAGTCCGAGGGGAAAAGTCCCTTGTGTAGGTGAGGAAGTCGAACGGACATATATTTAATTTGCGGAAAGTATGCGCGCACAGTGCCAAAAATTGGGACGAGGACTGCGTTGTCCGTTACAAGTGACAAGCTGCTCGGACACGAGGTGTTTGAACCGTCGTGGGAGCTTGTGCAAGGCGATGATTTCGCGGTGGGTTGAAAGTAAGACCCATGTCTGCGCGAAATGATGACGGACCGGACAAAATCAGCGACGATGTTTAACGTACCTCCGTGGGAAATATCGGAGGTAGGCTATATCGTGCTGGTTTGGACAATGGACAAACATAGATTTGAAGACAGGGTCCGTGTGGCGAACGTGTGGCGCGAGAAGAAGAAGCGAACTGTGTCGCTCGATGCAGATTGTTCAAGTGCGAACAAAAAGGGGTTGATAAATATCTAGCAGTTAGTCAATCTGCACCCTGTGACGAACACACCATTGGCTAGATGGTGTGGGTCGGTGGATAGGCTAGAGATGAACTACGAAATAAATTATCATAAATGAAGGGCGAAGGTTAGGATTTTGAAATGACAATATAGAAGTTCGATAATTGATTAATCAATAATTCTCTATAAAGGTCCTGAGCTGGTATAAAGTTAACAAAGTTGTAAGAATGAGAGGGGCATTAAGGGAAAGATAGATAAGAGTCACCAAGGGTTGGTTGTAAGCAAGGCTCACGTGGTGGTTGGAATTCTTCGACGCCTGAATTACAGGGTGAATTTTGAATCGATTAGGGAAAGAAATTATTTTTCGTGAGCCGTGCTTACAAGTAGGAGAGGTCTATACAAAAGTTTAGGTAGTGGAGGCATATTTTTATAAATAATTTGATTATGAAAAATCTATTGTTAATATAAATATCGTAAAGCGTTAATAGGTAGATTTCCTTTTTTTTTTTAATGATTTTTTTTTAAGAGTTACGTTAAAATGGAAATTTACCTCAGGACCTTTATAGAGAATTATTGATTAATCAATTATCGAACTTCTATATTGTCATTTCAAAATCCTAACCTTCGCCCTTCATTTATGATAATTTATTTCGTAGTTCATCTCTAGCCTATCCACCGACCCACACCATCTAGCCAATGGTGTGTTCGTCACAGGGTGCAGATTGACTAACTGCTAGATATTTATCAACCCCTTTTTGTTCGCACTTGAACAATCTGCATCGAGCGACACAGTTCGCTTCTTCTTCTCGCGCCACACGTTCGCCACACGGACCCTGTCTTCAAATCTATGTTTGTCCATTGTCCAAACCAGCACGATATAGCCTACCTCCGATATTTCCCACGGAGGTACGTTAAACATCGTCGCTGATTTTGTCCGGTCCGTCATCATTTCGCGCAGACATGGGTCTTACTTTCAACCCACCGCGAAATCATCGCCTTGCCAAGCTCCCACGACGGTTCAAACACCTCGTGTCCGAGCAGCTTGTCACTTGTAACGGACAACGCAGTCCTCGTCCCAATTTTTGGCACTGTGCGCGCATACTTTCCGCAAATTAATTATAAGTCCGTTCGACTTCCTCACCTACACACGGGACTTTTCCCCTCGGACTCGCTACACAAGTATCTACATAGATAAGGTATAGTGGCCCAAAGCAAGTTTCCCCTCGCTCTGTTCGCCGAAATTCTAACATTGTATGTAGTTCGATATTTACCTCAGTCCTGAGCTCACGCAATTTCCAGCCTCAACCTCATTTCTCCTACTCTACATCTATAGCATAGAAAGCCCATGCCAAGTCTTCCCCTTGCCATGTCCGCCTGAAAACATCTTAAAGTGTAGAGTTTTCCAGCCTCAATGATCTTCAGAATTTCATCATATGTATGTGTATGTGACTCTTCTTCTCGTTGTTCACATCCTCCATATCACTTCCCTTATAGTACATTAGATTTTGTTGTATATAGCCTTTTATAACCTTGATATTTTCAAAGATTTCCTTAAATGTCAAACTCCCCGGTGTTGTAAAACTGCTTGTAAATAATATTTACTTGTGTACTATACAATATTTTATTTACATAAAACTATTTCACCATTACCTTAACTAATTTTAACTGTAAAATTATTTTCTCTATTCCTGGCTTCTCCAGCTTTAAATATACTTAAACCATGTTCAGCCTTCTTCAAAGGGGGCCATATGTCATAATATATGCTCTTCCAGGATTAATAAAACAAACCAACAGCCAACGAGAGAGAGATGGGCAGCTAAAGCGAGACACTTTAGACAATTAACTTACGACCATTTTTGGCCACATTCCTGAGGGGGCCGCCCGTCACCACCTGGCGACTATTCTGGTTAGCCCCCCGGTTGTGTACACAGGGAAAACAGTCGTTCAGCGGACAGCGCTCTCGCTACCTTTTTCTCTCTCGGATGGCTTCCAGATTCCTCTTCCAACTCGTCGTGTGATTATTTCTCTCCTCACCACATTTACCACTATATTGTCACATCGAAAGTCGACAGGATCATATCACATATATATAAATTGGCGCCGTGGATGTCACTCTTGTGAAACGTCCCGCTCCAAACTTTGTGTGTTTTTAAAATATAAAAATCCTATTCTTTACAATTATATATATAGATGGAAAATTGCTTCCAATTATATATATATATATGGTAATTTAAGCCAACAACCCCATGTATATAACTTATAACAAGATTTTAATGTTGTATAATAGAAACACAGCTGTTAATGATTATACGTATTATTGACATGTGTCTTTACATCATCATATGTAATGTAATTTGTACAAAGTGGATAAATAAATAAACTCTGTAATAGAATTAAGAGTTGAGCTAAGCAAGAGATGGAAGTCATAACGTCGAAATCAGATAAATTTACAATTCCCACGACAAGACCACCCACACTGTCACATGTGGTGGAATGCAGAGACCCCTCTCACACCTGGACATGCAAAGCCCTCTTTCTCAGAAACGGCCCCCTGTCACATAAGGCCCCCCGTCTTTAACCTATAAATACAATCACTTTACAGTCACTTGACAGTTTTAGTTCACCCTCAGTGCAAACCCGCGTCGGTCGTACCTTATGTCGATCTCAACTAACATGTAGTTAGTAAGAACTCTTCTATCTCCATCTTTCGCTCCTAGCTCAACTTTTATCTGTTAACGGAACTTTCTTAATGCAATTGTGTCTTCGTTTTTTGTGTGTACATTCCCAAGCTTTCCACTCTGCCTCGACCACGACTGCCTGTATTTTGTGAGAACTTTTAAAGGTCTTCCAAGGTGCAGAGAGGTACTGGAAAACTCTACATCCTGACTGTTCCTCTCGGTTAACACAGTATAGCGAGAGTCGACACTTCATCATCACAAGGTTAATCGACAGGATTTTCTACAAGAGCAACAATAACTCAACTTATTACAGATAGTCGACAGGATATCTCTACAACAGGCTTACCAGACCTCAACTTATTTCAGTGAGTCGACAGGATCTTTTATTTCAGTAGCCGACAGGATGACCAAAACGAAGAATGACACAACGAAGAGGTAAGAAGACTGTTCAGATAGGAAGCGAGAAAGAGCAAAGATGGAGGAACAAGCACGCAAATTCCAACGAAACGACCGAGCAATCTACTCCAACAAGAGATATTTACGGAAGAAACGCCGCCCCAAGGGACCTCCGCAGACCCGCTAACACCGATCGCCAACGCCGGGAGCAAGCTGACCGCGCCAACGACAGCCCCGAAATTCCCACAAGTCATGGAAACCAAGCAGCGATGTACCCAAACCCTGTGAGAAGTTCTCCACCTTCGACTTGACATCTTCGAGACAATGCTCAAGGCAACAAGCGACAAACAACTTTCCAGAAGTTACAAGCTTCTACAAGATCTACATGGAGCGACTTCCCCGACAGCAGGACGACCACCAAAGACCAAGTCTCCTGACTGAACTATCTTCAAAACTGTAAGTTTTAAAATCTTACATAACTTTATCCTCAAGTTCACAACTTGATTCAACATAAATTTTGTATTTATATTTTCACTTTAAGCATTTTAAAATCAATTTTTACCTTTTTTATATCATTTTTTATTCAATTTTTAAAACTTTCACACTATCATTTATCAAATTTACTTTAATTTTTAATCAGATTATAAATTTCAAGTTATTACTCTCAATTTTACTTTAAAAAAAAATCGCCCATCACGCATTTTTACTAATTTACTAATCTTACATGCCTTTCCTAAATTTACCTAAAATGGCATTATCCAAAGCTACGACTTGAAAAAAAAAAATCATTATTACTATTAAAAAAAAATCTCATTCATCATAATTCTCAACCTATTTTTGTTTTACTTATTAGTTATCTTTATACCAAAAGACCAATATCTTTATCAATTCTTAAAATTTTGGTAATGTTCACCATTTTAAGTAAGCGCCCAATTCAAATTATTTGTAACTCTCACGACATTGCCCTTTTATAAGAATCATTTAAATACCATAATCAACAATATAAAAAGTATATTCAAATTTTAAATATAAATTAACATAGGTGAAACGCATTTTTTTTAATTGCAAAAATCGGAAGATACAATATCTTCAAAAACACCACTAGGAAAAACAACTACCACGCCAGTAGCTAAATTAAGTCACAGACCGCCAAACTTATTACAATCGTTAATATTCGAGCATAAAGACACTCCCTCATCTTTCCTTTTACATGCATATTTAATCACTAACAAATCTCTCTCAACAAACGCTACAACACTCTCACATCACTTTCTCCAATTGGAAACAATTTTTAGTGCGCGACTTAACACACAAATCCAATTTCAACCCATACAAAATCTATATCGTCGCCACAATAGAATAATTTCACATTAAGCGTGCCACATCCAGTAACAGTCAAATATTCTCTCGATGTGTTTCGTACAACAACCACCCATGACTTTATTAAATTTGTTATTCATGGTGAAACAGGTTAGATTTGCACCAAACTAAGACTTCACGTGACACCTTTTCATTCACATTTCTCACTTCGTGTCACAGTGCCACACCACAAAACTTTTTCACTTTTAGGCCAAAGACGCCTTCACGCCTGTGACACCACATCTCACCTCAAAGCGTGTCCACGTCGAAAGTCATATCTTTCACTCACTTCTAGCCTGAAATCATCGTATAACAATCTTATTAAGTCTAAACAACTTCGAAACACAACAACTACAAACACCGAGAAAATCATATCTTTAAATTATAACAGAAAATTTCAAACTTCAACAAAAGAGAGAAAGTCAGTTTCAAGTAAATCTCAAACCTAGAAAACCATCCCACATGTGTGACCAGCCCAAAAATAGAATTTCCGTGAAAAAAAGGAAGTGACCGCCCTTTATGACGTCACTCCCCTTGGTCACTGCTATCTTTTGAGAATATCTTCTCTCCCCCCTCAAGCAGTCATCTTGACCGCTAGCTTCATGATCGCCATTTTTAACACATGTTTCACACTAACTATTTAGGTTTTCTTACACATCTCACCAACGCCTTTAATCACAACACATCATACATTAAACATTTTACATGTTAATTGATATCACCAATTAAAACAATTTGGTTAAGTCTTATATAGACTTTATGACGAAAAAGAGAAATCACTCTCTACATACCAGCATTGTGGACAAACGAAGGGATCATTTCACATATTCCCGCTTCAGAGAGTCATAGAAACACCAATGTTTACCAATGGGATATGATCTACACACAACAATTGTAACTTTTCTTCAAAAGAGACAATATAGTTCAATTTCCCACTACTTAACATTTATCTAATCATTATAATAATCTTTAATTATATTGTTATTTGTATAAAATATTGAATAATTATTCTTATTTTTACCTTTCAATTATATAATCAAATTTTTAATCCAACATGATTTTCAAAAAAAAAAAAACTTTAATCAAATTTACTTTTATTTTTCGTGATATTATTTTAGTATTGCAAAACATCTAATTGTTTCAAAAATTATTTTTATTTTATTATTTACTATATCTATATCAATAAATGGAAATTTCATAAGTGTTGTTCGCTAAAAACTTTCGTTAAAATGCATCAATTTCGACCAAATTTTCAACATTTATGTAAAACGAGATGGAGCAGGTTTTGCTTAACATCAAAATATTTTTCCTAACATTAACATGCGTAACTTCGGTGTTATCGATTAAATACAAAAAAAAAATCAACAGAGTTAATTTTATTTATATACAAATACAAAAAAAAATTCAAGAGAGTTAATTTTTTTACATACTAGCTAATAATCTCAATCTAAAAAAATATTCAAAACAAGCAATTTTAAGATAACACCATATGTAAAACAGTCGGCCAAGAAAACAACAACGATATTACATCTTTCTCACATATTCACACACAATCTTGATTAATAATTAAAACTAATCTTTAACATTGTTTATTATACTTCATAATATATAATATTCGTTAGGCAAACTTTCACTCGGATAAAACCCGGGCGAAGCCGGGTACACATCCGCTAGTATTTTATATATTACAGGTTTAATTTTATCCACTTACACTTTTTGTACCCGCAATCATATTTCTATATTTCTATTCACTATATTTTATATTTGTTTAAATACCTTTATTATCTGACAATGTTTATCATCCACTATCGGGCATCTACAACAATCGTTTTCAACAATCATATTCTTTAACCAATTCCCTAAATATTTCATCACTATCTTTTCAGTCATTGCGTCACATCAACGTAGAAAAACGACAGCACTGCTTGACAATTTATTTTTTGATTTCGTAATTCAACAAACTCTTTGAGGACACAGTTCCCCAGATTTAAAAATCCCGACTTCTGGTCTGAACACGCTTCAAGAGTTTATTTCATTTCATCCGCAGAGCAAATCACCAACGCATTCACAAAGCGTTCACTTTTTTCAACTTTCAACTTTTTTTTTCAGCTCTAGCGGACCACATTCAACCTTTGATTTCGAGTCAAGTCAGACCACCTACTGTCGCTACAATTCTACTTATCGCATGGCTCTATTTCACTCCTTTCCCAATCATATAAATAAACAACTTTTCTTCAGCAACTTTTAACCCAATAATCCTAAAATTGTGACAAAGCACTGTAACCCCTTATATAGGATCGCAAGTGAAACATTGCCAAGGAAGACAGCTCAAGTCTATATCCTCGCTTTGCACCTGGACCTGAGTATTTGGTTTACATGTGCACTTCTAACAATTGCATATTCTTCAACTACTAACCCTGTCCAACGCCCGCCAATATTCTCTAGGAATGTGAATTTTTATGTCATCATTTTATTTTAATCATCATTTTTTTAATCAAACAAAATGTCATTTTATTTCACTTTTATATATCCAAACAAATCATCTTGTTATAGCCCTTTTTAACCCTCACAGTTTAAATTAATTAAAAGAAATTTTAATTACTTACCTGTGTTAGAGAGGCTTTACCCGCTTAAACCCGGATAAACCCTTTCACTCCCGGGGCCCATCTATGGTAATTTAAGCCAACAACCCCATGTATATAACTTATAACAAGATTTTAATGTTGTATAATAGAAACACAGCTGTTAATGATTATACGTATTATTGACATGTGTCTTTACATCATCATATGTAATGTAATTTGTACAAAGTGGATGAATAAATAAACTCTGTAATAGATTTAAGAGTTGAGCTAAGCAAGAGATGGAAGTCATAACGTCAAAATCAGATAGATTTACAATTCCCACGACAAGACCACCCACACTGTCACATGTGGTGGAATGCAGAGACCCCTCTCACACCTGGACATGCAAAGCCCCCTTTCTCAGAAACGGCCCCCTGTCACATAAGGCCCCCCTTCTTTAACCTATAAATACAATCACTTTACAGTCACTTGACAGTTTTAGTTCACCCTCAGTGCAAACCCGCGTCGGTCGTACCTTATGTCGATCTCAACTAACATGTAGTTAGTAAGAACTCTTCTATCTCCATCTTTCGCTCCTAGCTCAACTTTTATCTGTTAACGGAACTTTCTTAGTGCAATTGTGTCTTCGTTTTTTTGTGTGGACATTCCCAAGCTTTCCACTCTGCCTCGACCACGACTGCCTGTATTTTGTGAGAACTTTTAAAGGTCTTCCAAGGTGCAGAGAGGTACTGGAAAACTCTACATCCTGACTGTTCCTCTCGGTTAACACAGTATAGCGAGAGTCGACACTTCATCATCACAAGGTTAATCGACAGGATTTTCTACAAGAGCAACAGTAACTCGACTTATTACAGATAGTCGACAGGATATCTCTACAACAGGCTTACCAGACCTCAACTTATTTCAGTGAGTCGACAGGATCTTTTATTTCATATATATATAAATTGGCGCCGTGGATGTCACTCTTCGGGCTTAACATGGCCTTCAGCACGGAGATCCAGAAGTACAACTTCTAGCCATGTTGAGGAGCATGTTAGCCCGGAAGCTCGAGAAATAAAAGAAATAAGAAACCAAACCCTTGATTCCTTATTGAATAAATCAAAATGAAAAAGCTGGAAAAATATTTATCTTTTAAAAGTTCACAAAATTTAAATGGAACATTCAAAATATCGAGTAGGTACGTTTGAGTATTTAGGTTTTTAAAATTGGAAAATAAAATATTTATGTATTGTATTTAAAAATAAAACAAAGAGCAATTTTACGGGATAAGTGGGAAAAATCGAAGAAAAAATCTCATGGTCGTGTAAATGGGGGTTGTTTTGCAGCTTGCGCCATCTATCGGAATAATTATCAACTAAGCATTTTTTATTATAGAATCACTTGATAACAATATTAATATAAAATATTTGTGGCTTATATATTTTTTTAATCGAAGACGGGGTTCGGTGGAAGGATGGTCTAAACCGTTCGTTTTAGACCGCTTCAACCCGGGGTCGAATCCCGCATATGACACTTTTTCAAATTGTAATATTATACACACATTCAGTTGATTTTCTAACTGTACAAAACATGTAATCAATGTTGGGTAAAATAATGTTACAATCTTATTAATTAAGAAAAAGACATCTCCTTATCGTGCAACTGAAAGTTGCTGATGGCTTGCGCCATCTATCGGAATAAATATCAACTTTTTGCTCATTTTCAATTATTCCAGAATTGACTAAATACTCATTCTCGATTAATCAAGAAAAGCTAACCACGTACGCGTTTCGAGCTGTTGACCCTCGTCAGCGTGGTGCAAGCTGTACCTCAACGACCGAAAAACTGGTCATTCAGGTATCCTGAAAAATCATGAAACAGGCAGTTAAGGCCAGAATTGTATGAGCTTGAAACGCGTACGTAGTTAGCTCTTTTTGAATAATCAAGAATGGGTATTTGGCCAATTCTGGAATAAAATAATTGATATTTATTCTAATAGGTGGCGCAAGCCATCAGCAACTTTAAGTTGCACGATAAGGAGATATCTTTTTCATAATTTATTTACCTTATCTCAATAAAATTTCACATTTGTACCATTTTTTCACAATCTTATTAATGTCGATTTAAATCTCCTGGTTATCAATCAAACAAATACTACAGGTTTCTGGAAATATGTTTCTTTATCTTTATTAAATGTAAATCTCGAGATTTCGGGAATCTCTGCCCTTCTACAGGAGTACATAGAAACATATAAACGCCTTGAAGATGCTGTGTTGTTTGATTAAACTTATTTATGAGAAAATTATTTTTTAAAAATAGAAAAAAGATCAGGTGTGTTCATATTTTTAAAAATATCACACGATCACATGAGTATTTTAGATCACAGAGCGCCATTTAGTGGAACAAAAGTAAACTAAACGTTTATTTAATTTGTTCCGTGATATTTGACTAACCCCCAATTTCTTGATAAATCAAGAATCCGATAGACCAAATTTTTGGTCCTAAGAAGAATAGCCTGTACCATGCTTACGAGGGACAACAGCACGAAACGCCTACGTGGTTGATATATCAAGAAATTGGGTGTGGGCCAAAAATAACGGAACATGTTAAATAAACGTTTAGTTGATTTTTGTTCCACTAGATGGCGCTCTGTCATCTAGAATGCTTATGTAAGCGGTCAGGATATGTGTTGACGTTGTTTAGACTTTTTAAAGAAACTGATTCCAAGAAGAATAATCAAACATTCTTGATTTACAAGAAAGAGAACAAAGTAAAACTTATAACATAGTAAACAAGGAGTAACTATCTTCTTACAGTTAGCACCTATTTACTTGTGATCTTAAACACATACTAGGTGGGAACAATTAATTAATTAAACTTAATATATATATACAACAATAAGCCTATTTTGTTTTTAATCTTATTAAGTTCACAAAATTTCCACTGGAATGATCTTTTTACGCAGGTAATTGGTGTAGTTCTCTAAACGGTCGGGTCTAGAAACGACCCCAGCAACTGCCAGCAACAATCAGTAACATCAAACTCTACCCTATGGAAGCCTCCATATTTTAAGAACCAAAAGAGGCATAAAGAAGATTATGTGTTCGTTTTCTTGTGAAGCTTTCAATATATACGAAGTGAAACTTATCTTCCAGCCATCATCTCTCCTCCTTCACTGAGAGTAGGCCACGTGGTCTCTCTATACTTCCTCCGCCATCGTCTTCATTTCCTCGTGTCGTCCAGTCCATTGTTTTAGATTGTCTGTGTATCCCTGTCGTTCCTTCCCCCGGAGCTTTCCCTCTTTTTCTCCCTCCCTCCACTGTCAGCAATGCCTCATAAACTCTCATATTTGCCCAAAGTCCATTTTCAATAATGCGAACGATGCTAATTGAAGAATTATTTATTGAAGAAGACTGCTTCTGAAGATGATTTTAAGCGGGAAATTACAGCTGTAAATTATTTTTGATTAAGCTCAAGAATCCGAATCATATAATACTATTCCTTTAATCAAGATATACTTTTTACCATAAACATCGGATATTGTTGGATGCTAATCATTTCTTTGATGCAAAAACTTATCAAACAACAATCTGATTCAGAAGCATGTAACTGGTTATCTACTTGGATATATACTGAATACACTGCATATCTACTTTATACGCTTGTTCGGTGGTACATATACGAAAATAGGAACGATTCATTAAAGATTAACATGGCCCCGCGCAAGTATGTCACGCAAAATCGTGAAGCGTTCTACTTGGCACGACTCCTTCTCTTTCAAATACCATCCAGCTCCTATCTCCATATCCTCTATCAGTACTTAAGACATACCTTGATCAATGTTCTCTAGCTGATGGTACTCGCATCTTTTTCTTGATTGAAGTCCTTAGGAGAAGGATTACTTCCAGAACTTTCAGACGAAGACGGAAGAATTTGGAATCTCTCTGTTGACACTCGTTCACTACGTCGGGATTCTCTTTTGTCTCTTCATCTTTCTTTGACAAATTAGACACTCTAACACACATTAGACATTGTAACAACACAATGTCTCCGAGGATACGTTTCTTGCTTTATTTAAACTATCTCTTAATACATATTTCAGGTATTATAAATCCTTCTACTGGAGTATACAACGGAATGAATCATTAACTACTATTTATATCTTGTATATTATTTACATATGTTCAAATCTTAAAACTTGAGGGATGGGTTTCTTTTGCAAATAAATTTATTTCGAGCTTTCGGGCAACGCCCTTCTACAGGAAAATTAAAAATAAAGTAAATTAAATTATATTACACTGAGATTAAGCTGAGATTAATAATAATTTAATTTACTTTATTTTTAATTTTCCTGTAGAAGAGCGTTGCCCGAAAGCTCGAAATAAATTTATTTTCAAAAGAAACTCATCCCTCAAGCTTTTAGATTTGAACATTCTATTAAGGAATTAGCCTATTAATTATTTACATATCTTTAAAATGTGAAAGGAAACTATTTAGAATTTAAACTCAGTGTATTGTAAATATTAGACACATTTATTCAAAATAATTACAACGTTTATTCTATAGATGAATACTGTAGCGTAGCAGAAAGGTAGAGTCGGTGATCCGCAAACGAAGAACGTTATTTTATTAACCAAACAAACCGATGTCAAAAGAAGAACAACCGAAAAATATGAATCAATTAATGAATACACGCCAAAGTATATATAGGAATCAAAAATACCTCAAACACCTATGCAAAAATCAGGCATTAAAAATAAATTAAAATATTTACATAAAAATGATAAAACTAATTACTCGCTACATAGCCCCCCTCTCAAAGGACGATGCTCAGCAGGAGACCTGCGCCTCCAGTCTACGAGCTCGCGACCGCGTAATAGGGCCAGGGATATCCAGGTCTCCTGGTCTGGGGACCTCCTCCTGGGCCAAGGGTGGTTGCCTCCGTTCCGCTGGAACTTCTTCCTTTTGAGAACTTGATAAGTCGTCTTCCATGTCCTCCTCCAGGTGGTCCTCCCGCTTTTCTGGATCTAAATAGGGCTTCATCCTGCAGATGTGAACTATGTCCTTTGTTTTACGACGACCATGCTGGTCTCCAAATGTCTCCCCAGTTATACCCATTTCAATTCACACTGTCTGCTCACTCGATATATTCAAAGAAACAGAGAGAAATCTCATCAGACGGCGATCTCCGCAGATGGCGTTCTCATCTCTGCAGACTGCGATTACATCCCCGAAGAAGGCGTCCACATCTCCACCGACGGCGTTTCCATCTCCACCGACGGCGTTTCCATTTCCGCAGACGACGTTCCCATCTCCGCAGACGGCGATTCTCTGCAGGCGGCAATCTCTGCAGGCGGCAATTTCTGCAGACGGCAAATTCTGCAGACGGCAATCTCTGCAGGCGGCAATCTCTGCAGACGGCAATCTCTGCAGACGACGGTATCAACTCCGCAAAAGATGGTCTCACCCCCGCAGAAGACGGTCTCACCTTCGCAGAAAGAGAGAGAGACCAGAAAGTTGCTTCAAGTCTTGCAAGCGAAGGCCTCCTCCCATCAAGTCATCCGTGAGGGCATCGGTACCCAGCATCTCCACCAGTTGTAGCGTAGCAGAAAGGTAGAGTCGGTGATCCGCAAACAAAGAACGTTATTTTATTAACCAAACAAACCGAGGTCAAAAGAAGAACAACCGAAAAATATGAATCAATTAATGAATACACGCCAAAGTATATATAGGAATCAAAAATACAACAAACACCTATGCAAAAATCAGGCATTAAAAATAAATTAAAATATTTACATAAAAATGATAAAACTAATTACTCGCTACAATACTATAATGTTATAAAAGTAAAGCCAATTATAGTAATCCTGTTAATACATTTTATAAAAAATTATAACAGGGTCGGTGAAAGTGTGGTTTAAACCATTGGTTTTAGACCGCTACGACCCGGGAGCGATTCCTGCATTGTACACTTTTTTTCTAATAATACAAAAAAGTTCTAAATGTGTGTGTGTGGAACTCGATTCTTACAAAAGTCCAACCCCACCAGCAATTTCAAGTAATCAAACGGGGCTATGGCATATTTGTAAGTGAAAAGTCGAACTGCTTTTCACATATGTATACATGTGGTAAACTTACAGTAAAAGCAATCGCTAACTACCCACCGTGATTATTCATGGTCTTTACCACGTGTAATAGGGATAATAATAAATATATGTGGTAATTTAAAGCAACAACCCCATATTGTATATAACTTATAACAAGATTTTCATGTTGTATAATAGAAACACATCTGTAAATGATTATACGCATGATTGACATGTGTCATTACATCATCATATGTAATGTACTTTGTACAAACTGAGAATAAATAAAACTCTGTAATAGATTAAGAGTTGAGCTGAAGCAAGAGATAGAAATCAAAAACGTCTAAAATTGAGATAGATTTAGAATTCCCACAACAACATCTAAAGATAGATTGGAAACTGTCAGGACGGCGCCAGTTTAGAATTTCACCAGACGATCCACGCCCCTGTCGCATAAGGCCCCCGTCTTAACCTATAAATACAGTCACTTGACAGTCATTTCACCATCTGCGTGAGCTCTCGTCGGTTGTACCCCAGGTCCTCCTTCATCGACCATGTAGCTCAATAAGAACTCTTCTATCTCCATCTTTCGCTCCTAGCTCAACTCTTATCTGTTCACGGAACTTTCTTAGTGCAACTGTGTCTTCGTTTTTTGTGTATGGACATTCCCAAGCATTCCACTCTGCCTCGACGACGACTGCCTGTACTTTGTGAGAACATTTAAAGGTCTTCCAAGGTGCAGAGAGGAACTGGAAAACTCCACATTCTGACTGTTCTTCTCGGTCAACACAGTATAGCGAGAGTTACAGGGACTAACACCATAGTTTAAGTCGACTGGATACCTCATCACAGTTTTGATCGACAAAGATTCTACAAGAGGCTACCAGACCTCGCCACATTTCTAGTCGACAGGATGACCAAAACGAAGAATGACACAACAAAGAAGGTGAGAAGACTGTCCAGATAGAAGCGAGAAAGAGCAAATATGGAGGAACAAACCGGCCATTCCAACTAAACGACCAAGCAATCTCTCCCCAACAAGAGATATTTACGGAGACCGGCCGCCCCAAGGGACCTCCGCAGACCCGCTAATAGATCGCCAACGCCGGGAGCAAGCTGACCACCCCAACGACACAGTCGAAATTCCCGCAAGTCATGGAAATCGAGGAGCAGAATGACGCGAACCCGTTGAGAAGTTCTTCACCTTCGACCTGACATCGTCGAGACAATGCTCAAAGCGACAAGCCGCGATCAACTTCACAGAAGCTACAAGCTTCTACAAGCCCTAAATGGAGCGCTTTCGACGTCAGCAGGAAAACAAGCCAAGACCAAGTTTCCTGACTGAACAATCATCACACAATTATAAGTTTTTAAACCCCTACCTTAGCTTTATCCTCAAGTTCACAACTTGATTCCCCATAATTTTTGTATTTATATTTTCACTTTAAGCATTTTAAAATCAATTTTTACCTTTTTATGTCATTTTTTAAATTCAATTTTTAAAACTCTCACACTCTCATTTTTCAAATCTACTTTAATTTTATTCAAATATAAAATTTCAATTTATTACTCTCAATTTTACTTTTTAAAAAAATTTCGCTCATCACGCATTTTTACCAATTTACTAATTTTACATGTCTTTCCAAAATTTACCTAAAATGGTACTATCCAAATCTACAACTTAAAAAAAATCATTATTATTATTTTTAAAAATCTCTCATTCATCATAATTCTAAACTTATTTTTGTTTTTCTTATTAGTTACCTTTATGCCAAAACATACAAATTTCTTGATCAAATGCTTAAACATTTTCAAAAATCATTGTCATATTCACCATTTTAAGTAAACGCCCCAATATAAACAATATAAACGCCCAAATTAAAATTATTTGTCACTCTCACGACGTTGCCCTTTTTACAAGAATCATTTTAGCTACCATATTCAACGATTTAAAAAAAAATTATTCAAATTATAAATATAAATCAACATAGGTGAAAGGCAATTTTTATATTGAAAAAAATCGAAAGATACAATATCTTCAAAATCACAAATAGAAAAATAACTGTCCTTCCCCAAAACAAGTTAATATTCGAGGATAAATACACTCCCTCATCCTTTTCTTTTACAAGCATGGTTGGTCATCAACACATTTCTTTCAACAAACCTTACAACATTCCCACACATCACTCTCTCCAATTGGCAACAATTAAAAACGCGCGACTTACAACAAATCCAATTTCGAGCCGCACAAGTTCCATATCGTCGCCACTAAACATAAGCGCACACTAAACATTTTCGCACTAAACGTGCCACATCCACTAACATTATAAAAACTTCTCGATACATGTTCGTACAACCACCACCCATGACTAGTAAACTTGTTATTCATGGTGAAACAGGTTAGATTTTGTACCAAACAACGACTTCACGTGACACCTTTTCATTCACAATTTTTTACTTCGTGTCACAGCGCCACACCACAAAACCTTTTCACTCTTCAGGCCAAAGACGCCTTCATGCCTGTGACACATCTCACCTCAAAGCGTGTCCACGTCGAAAGTCGCACTTTCACCACACATCTAATCTGACATCACCGAATAACATTTTTACTAAGTCCGCAAAAACGTCGAAACACAACTACGAAAACCGAGAAAATCATATCTTTCAATTATAACAGTAATATGCCAACCTCAACAAAAAAGACAGAGAAAATCAGTTCCAAGTAAATGACAAACGTAGCAAACCATCCCACATATTTGACCATACCAGAAATAGAACCCCCCGACGATACCAAGAAAGACAGAAAGTGGACGCCCTTTAGGCGTCACTTCCCCAAGCCGAATCTATTTCAGTTACATATCCCTCGTCCAACGTCAAACCTCCCCTCACAAATCTATCATCTTGACCGCTATCTTCATGATAGCCATTTTTTAAACACATGTTTCACACTAATCATTTAGTTTTCTCACAAATCTCACCAACGCCTTAATCACAGCACAACATACATTAAACATTTTACATGTTAATTGATATCACCAATTAAAACAATTTGGTTAAGTCTTATATAGACTTTATGACGCAAAAGAGAAATCATTCTTTACATATCACCATTTTGGACAAACGAAAAGATCATTTCACATATTCCCAGTTTCAGAGAGTCATAAAAACACCTATGTTTACCAGTGGGATATGATCTAGTTACACACCACAGTTGTAACTTTTCTTCAAAAGAGCCTATTTTTGTTCAATTTTCCACTACCCATCATTTATCCAATCATTAATGATCTTTAATTATATTCTAATTTTTGTATATGAAATATTGAATATTCATTTTTATTTTTACCTTTCAATTGTATTGTGAAATATGAATGCATCGCCATTTGGAAAGGACGCGCGGGGGGAGGCCCGGGAGGAGCGCGCGCAGTGGAACGGTGGGCGCGCGCGGATTAGGTTGTTCTTAGCTGCTTTTTGTAAACATACTGCGCTAGCTCCCGTTATTCTCTTCTTTGTAACCTTACTTTAAATAAACTATATTTAATCTCAACATCGAATTCTATTTAATTTATTCTACTCTACAAAGTTGCGGAGATCAGCTGGGTACCTAAAGAAGAAGAACGCTCTATTAGAAGAAGCAGAAGATTACAAGGACTTACCCCCCGACAACACAGCGACGATGAACAACAGAAGCGAGGCGACCACTCAGGTGAGTCCACTCTTTTGTCAGAATGTGGTGCGGAACCCTTCCATGTTCTCTGGTGAGATCAGCGAAGACCCCCAAGCCTGGCTGAAAGGTTACGAGAGAGTGGCAAGACATAACCATTGGGACGATTCGCTCAGTCTGGCTAACGTGTACTTTTATCTACACGGTACCGCTCAACGGTGGTACGAAAATAATGAGGAAAATATCCCATCGTGGGAGATATTTAAAGACCAACTAGGATCCGTATTTGGGAAGAAAGATAACCTGCGGCGTCAAGCCGAGCAAAAGCTAAAGGTGCGAGCTCAAACGAGGGGCGAAACCACTGAATTTTATATCCAAGATGTTTTGCGACTCTGCAGGGAAGTAGATGCACAGATGCCAGAAGAAGAGAGACTATCTCATCTGATGAAGGGAGTAGCAGAGGAAGTCTACCGGTATCTTCTGCCGAGAGACATAGCGACGACGGATCAGTTTATCGCAGAGTGTCGTCGCGTTGTGGCGCTCCAAGGACGACGAGTGACAGCCTCAAAATTCGAGCGCTTGCCCAATGTTACCTCGCTCGATGACCTGGGGGACGTGACGGATCTACAGTCTCTGATAAGACAGATCGTTAGAGAAGAAGTGCAGCGGGCCCTAGCACCGCCACGGGAAGAACCAAGAATCTCCTCCCTTGAGGAAATAGTGAAGGAGGAAGTCGACAAAGTCCTCGCTCCCATGTCGGGGATAAATACCTTCCCAATGGAATCGGCGGCGAGGTCAGCACCATGGAACTATAGAAAGAACACCTGGTATGCACCTAAGGTCGAAGCAAGTGGCCCAAGAGTCGAAGTACGGGACACTAATGAGTGGAGGACCCCAGACGGCACGCCCGTATGCTTCCACTGTGGACGGCCCGGCCACGTTGTCTGCTATTGCCGCGACAGGAGGAGGTTACTTGATGAGAGAAGAGACGAAATGTACCAAGATCGGGCCAGGACAAGGACGAACTCCGGACGCAACAATAACTCAAACGACGCTGATCAAAGAGTCAACACCAGACGTTATCGCAGCCCCTCCCCTTCTCCTAGACGCGGAAGTTCCCCTGGTCGCAGTGCTACAAGACGAGCCAGCCAGTCTCCTCGGCGTTTACAATCGGAAAACTAAGAGCCGCGCCCTCAAATGGAGGTGAGGCCGCTGCACAACCTATAATTCCTCCCCTGTCGACAGTCGTGAAAATGACGAACTACTACATTGACATTAAAATTGAAGGCGACACAATACGGGCTCTGGTGGATTCCGGAGCCTCCTATTCTGTTATATCCGAGCGGTTCAGAGTAGAACTGAAAAAGACGATGTTTGCCGAAACCGACGTTGTATTGAAAGTTGCTGACGATAAGGTGGTCAAATCCAAAGGACGCTGCACTTTGAAGTTGGAAGTAAATGGACATCCGGAAAACTTTGAATTCGTCGTTTTGGAAAATTGCAGTCACGATGTGATTCTAGGCTGGGATTTCTTCAAGGCGACCAACGCGGTTATCGACTGCGGTCTGGGCGAACTACAACTGGACGACCTACCAGACCTAGACGCCGAGGGTAGAGATGACGGAGTATACGCTATCCAAGACTTCGTTATCCCCGGGAGATCGTCGCAGAGGATAAGCGTCGTCAATAGATCTCTCGTAGGAATTGTTAACATGGAGGTTACCTGTTCTAAAGAACTATTCATACGAAAAGACGTGATATTTCCTTCTTCATTGATTGAATTTGAAGAAGGAATTGGAAAAATTTGGATAAATAACGGCAGACTTCAACCTCAAATGATTCCGAAAGGAATGAACTTGGGTAGGATGTGCGATATTGAGACGGAACACGTGTGCCTCTTGAGTGTGGAGCCGGAAAGTTTTTCAAGGGAGAGAAGAGAAGATGACCACAGCGACTACCTGTTATCTCTAATCAACCCCGATCTGCCCAAGAAAAAAAAGAAGATTTAATGGGGCTGCTGTTGTCTTTTAAAAGAGTTTTCCTTCCCACGATGAAAAACGCAAACAAGGTACAGAACAGAGTGAAGCACAGAATTCACACCGGCGACCATCCCCCTATAAAGCAGCGCCCATATCGGGTATCTAAAAGAGAGCGAGAAATAATGCAGAAGGAAGTAGATACCATGCTTGAAAGAAAAGTAATTCAGCCATCTGAGAGTCCCTGGTCAGCGCCTGTGGTGCTGGTCAAGAAGAAAGACGGCACATGGAGATTCTGCGTGGACTTCCGGCGGCTAAATCACATCACCAAGAAAGACGTTTATCCATTGCCCCGCATTGATGACGTTCTGGATCATATGTCATCCGCCTGGTATTACTCGACCATGGACCTGAAGACCGGGTACTGGCAGGTGGAGGTGGACGAGCGAGACCGCGAGAAGACTGCCTTTGTTACTCCGGATGGGTTGTACGAGTTCATGGTAATGCCGTTTGGATTGTGCAACGCGCCTGCCACATTCGAAAGGATGATGGATAATGTGCTCATGGGCCTCAAGTGGAACATTTGTTTGTGCTATTTGGACGACATCGTGGTCTACTCTGATACCTTTGAGGAACATTTAGAACGTCTGTCTAAGGTTCTGAGCTGTCTTCAACAAGCGGGGCTTACAATCAATCCGGATAAATGTCTGTTTGGATCAACAAGAATAAAAATCCTGGGTCATGTGGTAGATAAGGATGGCATACAACCCGACTCCGAAAAGGTCGAAGCCATAAAGAAGTTCCCTGTACCCAAGTCCGTCTGTGATATTCAAAGCTATTTAGGATTGTGCTCCTACTACAGAAGGTTTATCAAGAATTTCTCCAAAATCGCTGCTCCTCTACAAATTCTTCTGAAAAAAGATCAAAAGTTTATTTGGACACAAGATCAAAAAGATTCATTCGAGTCCCTGAAGAAAGCTCTGATGCAGAAGCCGGTACTAGGACATTTTAAAGAAAGTGCCATCACCAAACTTCATACCGACACCAGTAGCTACGGCTTGGGTGCTGTTCTGGTACAGATCCAGGAGAATCAAGAAAATCCTATTGCTTATGCCTCCAGAACACTTTCCAGGGCGGAAAAGAACTACTCCACCACTGAACGAGAATGCCTAGCAGTCATTTGGGCAATTGGAAAATTTCGTCCATATTTATATGGAAGGCCCTTTGAGGTTGTTTCGGACCATCATTCTTTGTGCTGGTTGGCTGGTCTGAAGGACCCTTCTGGAAGACTAGCAAGATGGGCCCTCAAACTGCAAGATTTCGACGCAACCATCACCTATAAAAGCGGGGTCAAGCACAAAGACGCGGATTGCCTATCGAGATACCCGCTGCCAGAGTCGCCTGCTCTGACGTCGTTTACATTAGTAAGAGAACAACAGAATCTAGATCATTATATAACAAAAATTTCAAATGCCTTAAACCAGGGTGAAGGGGCCGAGAGATTCGAAATGAAGAACGGTCTACTCTATAAGCGTAATTTTGATCCATTGGGTAGACGTTTGCTGTTGGTTATACCGAAGTGTATGAGACCAGATATCCTGAAGGAGTTCCACGATGTTCCGACCGCGGGCCACCTAGGTTTTGCAAGGACCTACGACAGAATAAGAAAGAGATACTTCTGGCCGGGACTTTACAATAGCGTTCGACGTTATGTCGCCCATTGCAAGGAGTGCCAGCGAAGAAAGGGAGAAAACAAACTGCCTGCTGGAAAACTAATTCCCATTCAACCCCCGTCATTTCCGTTCCAGAAAATAGGCATGGACCTGCTTGGGAGGTTTCCCCTTTCGGGCAAAGGAAATCGATGGATAATTGTATGTACAGATTATTTGACCAAATATGCAATCGCCAAAGCCCTGCCATCTGGTACGGCTGCAGAAATCGCGACTTTCATACTGGAAGAAGTAATTTTGAAGCATGGCGCTCCACGCGAAATAATATCACCACCAGCGCCTTTGGCCTCACCTGCGGAGGCTGCGCCTCCTGCCCCTCCACCAGTGACCCCTGCTCCGTCCTTGCGAACACCTGGGAGTCGCGAGCCTGCAGCCCCTACACCGGACATTGAGATGTCCAACGTCGAGGAGTCTCCACCTCCACTGTCTCCCCCCGAACCGGCGGCAGTGCCTCCAACACCCCCACTGCCCGCGCCTCAGCCTGCCGGGCCGATACCACCTTCTCCCGACGAGGAGGAGATGACGCCGACCATGAGGGAGGAGTGCATGGTTATTGAAATCCTCAAGAAACTGAAGCACTTAACCTGCCTACGGCCCTTATATCAATCAGGGATCCAACCGAATGACCTCAAGGATGCCATTCTCTTCTTCGATGAAAGAGAGTCCCTCATGGCGAGACTGACACCTGCGATGAGGGGAGTCCTCGCTGAGTTCCTCAGCGCGGCCATAGAACCGGCTCGGGGCAAACATCCCGATGTTAGCTCCGATTTGGCCAGTCTTAGGCGGCGATGCCTTGATTCCTGACAATTGCCAAATGTAAATATTTCTTTTTCACCCTCCTGGTTGAGATGTAACATTGTCTAGAGGACAATAAACTATTTTCAATTGTCAAAAAAATTGTCCACGCGAAATAATAACTGACAGAGGTCGGGCCTTCATGTCTCAGATGGTCAAAGAAGTCACTTCCCGTTGCAAGATAAGCCACCTTTTCACCACGGCTTATCACCCTCAAACAAACGGATTGACAGAGAGGCTGAATAAGACCCTGGGTGACATGCTCTCCATGTATGTGGACGCCGAGCAGAGGGATTGGGACAGCGTTCTGCCATATGTCATCTTTGCATACAACACGGCCCAACAAGGAAGTACCAGATTTTCTCCTTTCTTTTTGGTTCATGGTCGCGAGGCCGAGACCCTCCTTGATGTCCTGCTGCCTTACGAAGACGAAACATCGGATCATGACTTTGGAGGTCAGATGGTAACCAAGGCAGAAGAAGCACGGCAGCTCGCTCGGATACACATTTTGAGAGCCCAGGAAAATAACAAGTACCATTACGACCAGGTGCATCGATCTGTTGAGTACCGTGTTGGGGACCTCGTCTGGGTGTTCACCCCTGTTCGAAAGACAGGGTTGTCCGAGAAATTACTAAAGAAATACTTCGGGCCGTATAAGATAACGAGGAAGGTGTCGGAAGTGAATTATGAAGTGGAAGCTCTGGAACAAAGTTCAAGACGGAGGAGACGCAGCCAGAAGGACGTCGTCCATGTGCTCCGGATGAAGCCCTACAGAGATCCTGGCTAACAGCTGGTGACCGGAGACTACAATAGCTGGGACAGCGAGGACGCTGTCGACATCCTGGAGGGAAAGCTGTGAAATATGAATGCATCGCCATTTGGAAAGGACGCGCGGGGGGAGGCCCGGGAGGAGCGCGCGCAGTGGAACGGTGGGCGCGCGCGGATTAGGTTGTTCTTAGCTGCTTTTTGTAAACATACTGCGCTAGCTCCCGTTATTCTCTTCTTTGTAACCTTACTTTAAATAAACTATATTTAATCTCAACATCGAATTCTATTTAATTTATTCTACTCTACAATATAATCAAATTTTTAATCCAACATGATTTTCAAAAAAAAAAAACTTTAATCAAATTTACTTTTATTTTTCATGATATTATTTTAGTATTATAAAACATTTATATTGCTTTAAAAATCATTTTCAATTCATTATTATATTTTTTATATATTACATGTTTGATTTTGTCCACTTACAATTTTTTTTACCCGCAATCATATTTCTATCTTTTTATTAACTATATTTTATATTTGTTCAAATACCTTTATTATATGACAATGTTTATCATCAACTATCGGGCATCTACAACACTCGTTTTCAACAATCATATTCTTTAACCAATTCCCTATACTTTATTATTACTATC
The DNA here is from genome assembly GCA_030710605.1 of Cordylochernes scorpioides. Lineage (NCBI taxonomy): Eukaryota > Metazoa > Arthropoda > Arachnida > Pseudoscorpiones > Chernetidae > Cordylochernes > Cordylochernes scorpioides. Next base: position 28,115,662 of record CP092871.1, on the reverse strand, counting down.
TATTTCAGTCATTGCTTCACTTCATTGTAGAAAAACGACAGCACTGCTTGGCTATTTTTTTTTATTTCGTAATATCAATAAACTCTTTGAACACAGTTCCCCAGATTTAAAAATCCCGACTTCTGGTCTGAACACGCTTCAAGAGTTCATTTCAAAAATCCGTAGAGAAAAATCACCAACGCATGCACAAAGCGTTCACTTTTTTGCAACTTTCAACTTTTTTTTTCAGCTCTAGCGGACCACAATCAAACTTTGATTTCGAGTCAAGTCAGACCACCTACTGTCGCTACAATTCTACTTATCGCATGGCTCTACACCCCTTTCAATCATATTAATAAGCAACTTTTCTTCAACAACTTTTACCCCAATAACCCTAAAATTGTGACAAAGCACTGTAGCCCTTATATAGGATCGCAAGTGAAACATTGCCTAGGAAGACGCTCAAGTCTATTTCCTCGCTTTTCACCTGGATCTAAGTATTTGGTTTACATGTGTAATACTTACAATTGCATATTCTTTAACCCCTAACCCTTTCTAACGCCCGCCAACAATTTTTATATTATCATTTTATTTTAATAATCTTTTTTTTTTTTTTAAATCAAACAAAAATATCATTTTAATTTCGCTTTTATATAATCAATATTATAACTTTAATTGAACAAGCTTCATTTTTATTATTTTCAGATATATCCAAACAAATCATCTTGTTATAGCCCTTTTTAACCCTCACAGTTTGAAATAATTAAAATAAATTTTAATTACTTACCTGTGTTAGAGAGGCTTTACCCGCTTAAACCCGGATAAACCCTTTCACTCCCGGGCCCCATCTATGGTAATATAAACCAACAACCCTATATTGTAAAATACTTATAACAAGATTGGCATGTTTTGTATATAGAAACACATCTATAAATAATTATACGCATGATTGACATGTGTCATTACATCATCATATGTAATGTACTTTGTACAAACTGAGAATAAATAAATAAAACTCTGTAATAGATTAAGAGTTGAGCTGAAGCAAGAGATAGAAATCAAAAACGTCTAAAATTGAGATAGATTTAGAATTCCCACAACAACATCTAAAGATAGATTGGAAACTGTCAGGACGGCGCCAGTTTAGAATTTCACCAGACGATCCACGCCCCTGTCGCATAAGGCCCCCGTCTTAACCTATAAATACAGTCACTTGACAGTCATTTCACCATCTGCGTGAGCCCTCGTCGGTTGTACCCCAGGTCCTCCTTCATCGACCATGTAGCTCAATAAGAACTCTTCTATCTCCATCTTTCGCTCCTAGCTCAACTCTTATCTGTTCACGGAACTTTCTTAGTGCAACTGTGTCTTCGTTTTTTGTGTATGGACATTCTCAAGCTTTCCACTCTGCCTCGACCACGACTGCCTGTACTTTGTGAGAACTTTTAAAGGTCTTCCAAGTTGCAGAGAGGTACTGGAAAACTCCATATCCTGACTGTTCCTCTCGGTCAACACAGTATAGCGATACCTCATCACAGTTTTAGTCGACAGGATTCTACAAGAGGCTACCAGACCTCACCACATATATATTCATACATATTTTTTTTTAAAAACGCATTTTCGTGTGATAAGATTGTGCGTGTTAAGGTTTTTATAGAATTAATTCAATGCAGAATACAAAAAAAAAAAGCGAAAGGGCCAAGGTTCGGGTTCACTCATTGTATCCTGGCATGTTGGGATAATGAGGCGCTTAAGGGAGGCAGTGCGCCTTAAAAGACCCGAAAGATGGCAAAGCAATGACTGGATACTTCACGTCGATAATGCGCGGCCGCACACAGCCCATGTTGTTTTGCAGTTCTTGGCCAAGCATTCAACCATACAGGTCCCTCATCCACCCTATTCCCCCAAAATTAGCCCCCAATGACTTTTTCCTCTATCCTAAATTGAAAATGAAGTTAAAAGGAAGGAAATTTGACAACGTTGATATGATACAAGCTGAATCGAAGCCAACCTTCAGGAACCTCTCAAAAAGTGATTTTATCTCCTGCTTCGACAATTGGAAAAAAAGATGGAACAGGTGTATTGAGGCAGGAGGGGCATATTTTGAAAAATATTAAATAAGTTTTTTTATTTGTTCTATTTTTTCAAAGATACAGAGCAGTCCTGGAAATTAATGAACGCACCTTGTATATTCATACATACACTGACTTAATATATATAGGGATTATATTATGACACAATCAATAATGAATCAAGGGTTTGGTTTCTTATTTCTTGAGCTTTCAGGATAACATGCCCTTCCGCAGAGAGAACCAGAAGTACAACTTCTAGCCATGTTAGCCCGAAAGCTCGAGAAATAAAAGAAATAAGAAACCAAACCCTTGATTCCTTATTGATTAAATCAAAATGTTAAAGCTGGAAAAATCTTTATCAAGCCAATCAATTTACACACAATTTAAATGGTACTTTTAAAATATCGAGTAGGTACATTTGATTATTTTGGTTTTTAAACTTGGAAAAAAATCTTTATGTATTGTATTTAAATATAAAACAAAGAGCAATTTTACGGGATAAGTGGGCTAAATTAAAGAAAAAATATCTTGGTCGTGTAAATGGGGGTTGTTTGCAGCTTGCGCCATCTATAGGAATAATTATCAACTAAGCATTTTTTATTATAGAATCTCTTGATAACAATATCATTATAAATATAATTTGGCTTATATTTTTTTAAATTAAGACGGGGGTCTGTGGAAGGGCGGTCTAAACCGTTGGTTTTAGACTGCTACAACCCGGGATCGAATCCCGCACTGGACACTTTTTCTAATTAAAATCATCATCAAATCATCAATGCCATCAGCGCCGCAATGTTCAGCTTCGCCACAAGCCCTCTCCTACGTCGCCTTGAGCAAGCGCTCGGCCCCGGTAATGTACTCGCCTACGCCGACGACATCGTCCTGCTCATCCGCATTGAGGAACAGTTCGGCGTGGTGACCTCCATCTTCGAGAACTTCCGGCACGCCTCCGGCATAAAGGGAAATTTCACCAAGAGAAAAGGTCTATGGTGCGGTGCCTGGCGTGCCCTCAACGACGCTTCACTCGGCATCTCCTGGTCGTCGGTCGAACTGAAGGTGTTGGGTTGCAGTGTGACGCCAGGAAATCAAAGCTCAGCCCAAGAAAGACATATCCTGGTCCTGCTTGAAGCTGCTATAACGAGGTGGTCTCCCTACACCTGCGGCCTCTCTCTCGTCGGCCGGGCCAGAGCCGCCAACTCCTTGGTTCACTCCTCGGTTGTCCATCACATCCACGGCTACCTGCCTACCGACCGTATTATCCACAAGATCCAGGCACGTCTTGCGCGGTTCATCTGGGGGCTGGAGCGCACCGCCTGGTTTCCTGGTAGCGCCCTGGCGAGACATTTCTCTCTTGGAGGATTCAGCCTCATCGACATCGATACCTAGCTGCGGTTGTCGTGTTTCAAGGGTGTGCAGGCCGCACTGCGTGGAAGCCGTAATGCCTAATCCTGGCTGGTCGAGAGCGATGCGTGGCTATATCCACCTCCATCCGGGTCCTGGCTCTCGCCACGGCGTCTCCGGCTTCTTAAGATTTGGGAGGCGGTCGTTGACATCTTCACGCTGGACCATTCTGTGCTTACACCATATCAACTCCTGAATTTGCCCATCATAGGTGGCTGCGGCCTTCTCCGGCCACCCTACTTTCTCGCTCCTACCCGGTGGGTCAGTGCCTGCATTGGGGACTTCGCTGGCCCTGCCCCTCCCCTCACTAGGCCTACGTGCTGCGCCCTGGCTGACGCCACGTCGCTGACCAGATTCTGCCGTCGTTTTATCGACGAAAATCTACGCGGGACCTACCGAGTAAACACCATCGGCCAGGCCGTAGTGCTGCGCGGGACGACTAGGCCGTTCTTGCGAGTCATCACCCGAACTGCCCGCCGCATGTTAGAGCGCCCACGCCTGACTGTCCTGCCTATCGTCCAGTTCGCTTGAAAGTGGGAGTAAAATATAAACCTACTCATCAACATCGGCTGGTCGTCGCTCCGGCGCTGCGCCTTCTCCGGGCACAACGCGGACGTGGCAGTGAGGCTAGCTCTGCACGCCCTGCCCCATCCAGCCCATCCAGCATCGGCACAAAAGTCTTGCATCGCCTGTGGGTCCGGCGACTGTCGCTGGTTTACAGGTACTGGTCCTGCCGCTACATCAGGCCTCTCATCCGGGAGGCATTTATCATAATCGGGCGGCCCTCTGACCTGCAGGGCTGGGTCTTCGGGCATGGCCTAGTCGATGACGCCCTGGCCATCCTTGCGTCTGCCAAGACCCACATCTATAGGTACTTCCTCGGCGTAGAACTGAGGAGTGTACAAGAAGACCTGTTCTGGAGGAGGACTCTCTCAAGGTGGGGAAGCCTTCCTTGCTGAAGACATTTGTATATATATATTCCACTACACTTTATATACCCTTTTACTCTTTCATTTTTCCACCTTTGTAAAAATTGATTAAAAGAATCAATAAAATTGTTTAAATTGTCAAATTAAAAAAAAAATACTCCAATGACTCCCGATTCTTGCAAAATTTCAACTCCACCAGCGAGTGCAAGTAACCAAACGGGGCTCTGGTACATGTGTAAGCGCAAAAGCGAACTGCTTCTCACATGTGTAGACATATGGTGCACTTACAGTATAAGCAGTCGCCAACTTCTACCCACCATGATTATCATGGCCTGTACAAACGTGTACTAGGGATAAAAATAAATAAATATATATGTAGTATATTTTGAGTGAGTCAGCTCACAGCCTTCTGATATTTTTTGTAATCCCATCCCTATATAAAAATGTATCAACCTTGTAAGATGTATCACAATAAAGCAAAGAGGGAGGTAGACCCGGTGGCCGGCCAAGGTCAGACTATAGCAACCAAAACCAATCTATCGAAACCAAAACCTGAGATGGAAGGCTAGACACCGAGGCGCGCCGTTACGCCTGAGCAAACAAACAGCTCGACCAGCAGCCAATGAGAGTCAAGGCCAGAGTAGACGGTTGAGGGTTGCTATATATAGAGGTCGTTAGAAAGTTTCGTCAGTTAGTTAGTTTGACAGATAGATAGATAGTTAGTAGTTGTTTCAGAGCGACACCGTTATACAGTCAGTGGGACCTCTCACCACCCCTCTATCCGCGTCGGCCGTGGTCCACTGCCTTCGTCCGTGGTCTACCTTCCTCTTGGAATTACCATCTAGACCTGCCTCTGTCTCTTGTTGTCCCAGTGCGGGAATCCCATCACGCACCCACTACCACGACTGCCCAGCACATTCCACATCGGGTTTACTACAGAACCCATTAAAGTCGACAGGATGACTGAGGACAGCAACATGCAGAGGATGACGGAGGCCGGGAACGAGTACTTCGCGGATGCCCTCACCAACATGCAGCCCCACTGCGAAGACCGAGTAAGCCGCCTAAAAGACGCCATGCGAGGACTTGCTGCGCCTCGCACCGAGGAGGTCATCATCGCCCCCATCCACATCTCCTGCGCCGCGAACATCTTCATCCATCGGCTCGAACAGGCAGACGAGACTCATCGAGAAATCCTGGCATTGCCCCGCCAACCAACATCGACGATGTCCCATGGCAACCATCGCAAAAAGTGACCACCAAGCCTCATCGCAGCCCACTCCACAAGCCCCATTCAAGACATCCATCTGGTAGGAGAAATTTCTCTACAGAACTATTTAATGTAACACTATCTCCGTTTGCTCTGAATTAATTCTTCGATACCATTTTAATAGCAATAACATTATTATTATAAATCCGTCAAGTTCATCATTTTACCATTTTTATAGCATTTCAATTCAAATTTTGAACCTTGTACACCCTCATTTACCAATTTTTACTTTATTTTACGCAACTTTTAAATTTCAATTCATTAATTTCAATTTTACATAAAAAATCATGTTGTATTTTAATTACTCGAATCATATTTTCTAAACTTATTTGTGTGTTTTTTTAATACCTTATTTATGGCCATAGTATTAATAATTAAATTTATTACGCTCTTTTTTTTACTTGACCTATTACTATTCAAATTGATATTTCTCAATATTTTAAAAGTTTTAAAAACTAGTCCTAGATTTGTATTTTTATAAGTATCAATTTTAATTATCTCATCTCATAATGTGCCTCCCATTTTTCCCACAATTACAAATATAACTATAAATTACAATGTTATAATGAAGAGGTCCTTTATTTTTCACCACCCAAATCAGAACCCCGGAAAACAATACTTCGCTTCTAAGCTCGTATTGCAGGGCAGGACTCCTGAGATGTCCTTTGCAGAAACCAATTCAGACCTTCCTCTATTCCTCACTGCGTCATTACCTATCGCAACCTTTTGCTTAAGTCAATTTTCTTTTATATTTTAATTTTACTTTTATTATCTCTACTTCTCCTCCTTCCTGTATTACATCCCTGAAACTATGTCGTAAAGATTCAAGACACCTTAAGTAACACACTATTGTATGTGTTTACTTTAAATTTATCCTTCCTATGTACCCCTCTTATATATTTTTTGTAGTTTTATAATATTATATCAATGTGTCACCACTACTCCCCTTTATCTTTATTTTTATTCTAGTAACTAATTTGTGCCCCAAATTTTTCCCATTTAATAGGTTTGCTAGCTTTTCTCTCATTTATTTGTAAATAGACTTATAGTTTTACCTAGTTTTGTGGTGTTGGACTTTGTTTTTTACTTACAGATGTGGATAAAACATTTCACTATTAATCGATAATATCATTTTGTATATTAATGCCTTCAACTACCAACCAACCCTTTATATATTATTACCTTTAATATTTTTATTTTTTAATCTTAGCATTTTACAACTTCAACTATTTTAGGCACCATTTTAAAAAACCTACACCTAACAATATTTATAATATTTCTTAAACAGATAAAACTTTTATCATTTTATCTTTGTTAATAGATTTTCAAAATGTTGTTTTTGACGCTTCCCTTACAACCTCTTAACTCTTTCCCATGAACCTTTCCTCCCAACCTTTCACAGCCATCAAGAGTTTATTGTTCGTCAGTCATTTTCTTTTTTTTTATTGATTAACCTAACTAGAAGACCCTTCCTTGCTGTACATTTCCCAACAGTGAGCTCAGGAGACCTAGTTAGATATATATTTTTTTTTCTCTCATCGTCCGGCTCATCATTTTTTCATCTTTCAACTTTTTTTTTTTCACCATACAAGCCGGACACAATCAAAATTGACAACAATAAATCTCTTACACCCACCTCTCCTTTTCCGCATCCTTCAGACCTCCAACCTTCCAAGGGATTCCAGTTCGCCAAACATTTTTTTTTTTTTTTCATTGATTAATTCGACTGGAACAATCCTTCCTCGTTATACCACTCCCAATAATGAGTCAGGATATCCAGCGCGATCTTTTTAATTTTTTTTTCTCATCGCCCGACTCATCATATCAATTCACCATTTTTCAACTTTTCAATTTTTTTTTCATAATTCAACCGGGCACAATCATTATGGACAACAGGAATCCCTCTTACCTCTACCTCTCCCTTTTTTACCCCCATCAATCTTCCCACTTCTTTTCACTGTCTGAGCAAATGATGCAGACGGAATATCGTGGGCCTTCTGTTAATGAAAACAATGCCTCACTTAAACAAGTTCGCATTGCATTGCAGAATGCTTGGGATACAACTTTGCAGAAACATGCTCAGATACCCGCTTTCCCTTTTTCAACCTTAGCGTCACATTATATGTTCAACCAATAAACTAACTTTTTCTCCGCTCATATTTTATGCAATAAGATATTTTTTACCTGTACGAATCATTTTACCATAGTTATCATTTTGTATTATATACTTCCCCTTAATCTTTTATCATTCATTTTGTGCCTTTTTATTTTTTATAACCTTGATTTATATTTCATTGATACACCACCATTACAACATCTTTCTCTGTTTAACTTGTAACTTTTTAATAATTTTAACTAATTTGTATGCAAATTATTTCTTTTTTTATATAATAGGTTTGTTTAGGTCATCATTCATTACATGTCATTCCCCCAACCAAACCTTCATCACCGGGGACACATTCTGTAGTATATTTTGAGTGAGTCAGCTCACAGCCTTCTGATATTTTTTGTAATCCCATCCCTATATAAAAATGTATCAACCTTGTATGATGTATCACAATAAAGCAAAGAGGGAGGTAGACCCGGTGGCCGGCCAAGGTCAGACTATAGCAACCAAAACCAATCTATCGAAACCAAAACCTGAGATGAAAGGCTAGACACCGAGGCGCGCCGTTACGCCTGAGCAAACAAACAGCTCGACCAGCAGCCAATGAGAATCAAGGCCAGAGTAGACGGTTGAGGGTTGCTATATATAGAGGTCGTTAGAAAGTTTCGTCAGTTAGTTAGTTCGACAGATAGATAGATAGTTAGTAGTTGTTTCAGAGCGACACCGTTATACAGTCAGTGGGACCTCTCACCACCCCTCTATCCGCGTCGGCCGTGGTCCACTGCCTTCGTCCGTGGTCTACCTTCCTCTTGGAATTACCATCTAGACCTGCCTCTGTCTCTTGTTGTCCCAGTGCGGGAATCCCATCACGCACCCACTACCACGACTGCCCAGCACATTCCACATCGGGTTTACTACATATATTTATACATTTTAAAAAAATGTATTTTCGCGTGATAAGATTGTATGTGCGTGTTAAGGTTTTAAAATAATTAATTCAATGCAGAATACAAAAAAAAAAGCGAAAGTCCAAGGTTTAGCTTAACTCAATGTATCCTGGTATGTTATAGGAGAATTACTGATCCATTCAATTCTCCAATATTACATATTCAATCGACAATTTATTTATTACTACTTATGTACCCTAGTTTTAGGTTTATAATGGCTCTTTTTAAAACTGAAGAGGTTTCGTAGAAGCCTAATGTGGTAAAAGACAGAGTCATTGTGTTGTTTTGGAGACTCTCTCAGTAGCCACATAAAAATAGGGTATTTTGGCTATTGGTTTATTTTTATAAACACACTAGCCGATTTACCTGGAAACGCCCGAGTTTTATCCGATTAAATATTTTTATTCAAATACTATTCGTTACAATTATAAATTGGCGCCGTGGATGTCTCTCTTGTTAAACGTCCCGCTCCAAACTTTGTGTGTTTTTAAAATATAAAAATACTATTCGTTACAATTATAAATTGGCGCCGTGGATGTCACTCTTGTGAAACGTCCCGCTCCAAACTTTGTGTGTTTTTAAAATATAAAAATACTATTCGTTACAATTATAAATTGGCGCCGTGGATGTCCCTCTTGTGAAACGTCCCGCTCCAAACTTTGTGTGTTTTTAAAATATAAAAATACTATTCGTTACAATTATAAATTGGCGCCGTGGGTGTCCCTCTTGTGAAACGTCCCGCTCCAAACTTTGTGTGTTTTTAAAATATAAAAATACTATTCATTACAATTATAAATTGGCGCCGTGGATGTCACTCTTGTGAAATGTCCCGCTCCAAACTTTGTGTGTTTTTAAAATATAAAAATACTATTCGTTACAATTATAAATTGGCGCCGTGGGTGTCCCTCTTGTGAAACGTCCCGCTCCAAACTTTGTGTGTTTTTAAAATATAAAAATACTATTCATTACAATTATAAATTGGCGCCGTGGATGTCACTCTTGTGAAATGTCCCGCTCCAAACTTTGTGTGTTTTTAAAATATAAAAATACTATTCGTTACAATTATAAATTGGCGCCGTGGATGTCACTCTTCGGGCCAACATGCCCTTCAACACGGGGATCCAGAAGTACAACTTCTAGCGATGTTGAAGGCCATGTTATATCGCGAAATAAAAGAAATAAGAAACCAAACCCTTGAGTTCTTATTGAATAAATCAAAATGAAAAAGCTGGAAAAATATTTACAAATCAAATTGAAATTGCCCACAATTTAAATGGAACTTTTAAAATATCTTGTAGGTACGTTTGAGTATTTTGGTTTTTAAACTTGGAAAATAAAATCTTTATGTATTGTATTTAAAAATAAAACAAAGAGCAATTTTACGGGATAAGTGGGCAAAATTAAAGAAAAAATCTCTTGGTCGTGTAAATGGGGGTTGTTAACAGCTTGCGCCATCTATCAGAATAATTATCAACTAAAAACTTTTATTCTCGAATCATATAACAATCTTATATCAAATTTATAGAAATTTCAAAGTTTTATTTGCATACTTAAAACATCCTTTATCTTAATTTTACATATCAATGTGGAATATAGAGATTAAAACATGGAATATTATACACACATTTATTTGATTTTCTATTTGTACAAAACATGTTATCAATGTTGGGTAAAATAATGTTACAATCTTATCAACTATAAAAAGGCATCTCCTTATCGTGCAACTGAAATTTATTGTTGGCTTGCGCCATCTATCGGAATAAATATCAACTATTCTCGTTGATTTCTAATTATTCCAGAATTGGCCAATTACCCATTTTTGATAAATAAAGAAAAGCTAACCACGTAGGCGTTTCGGGCTGTTGGCCCTCATCAGCGTGGTGCAAGCTGTACCTCAACGACCAAAAAACTGGTCCCTCAGGCATCTTGAAAAATCATGAAACAGGTAGTCAAGGCCAGAATTGTGTGAGCACGAAACGCGCACCTGGTTATCTCTTCTTGAATAATCAAGAATGGGTATTTGGCCAATTCTGGAATAATTAGAAATCAACGAGAATAGTTGATATTTATTCCGATAGATGGCACAAGCCATCAGCAACTTTCAGTTGCACGATAAGGAGATGTCTTTTTCATAATTTATTTACCTTATCTCAGTGCAATATCATAATTGTACTAGTGTTTCACAATCTATTTAATGTTAATTGATTTAAATCTCCTGGATATTAATCAAACAAATGCTAAAGGTTTCTGGCGATGGGTTTCTTTATCTTTATTAAATGTAAATCTCGATCTTTCGGACATCTCTGTCCATCTACAGGGGAGTACATAGAAACATATAAACGCCTTGAAGATGCTGTGTTGTTTGATTAAACTTATTTATGTGAGAAATAATTTTTAAAAAATATAAAAAAGGTCAGGTGTTTATATTAAAAAAGGGGGTATATCCTGACCGTTCACATGAATATTTTTAGATGACAGAGCGCCATCTAGTGGAACAAAAATAAACTAAACGTTTATTTAACATGTTCCTTGATATTTGGCTAATACCCAAATTCTTAATAAATAAAGAATCCAGTAGACCAAATTTTTGGTCCTAAGAAGAATAGCCTGTAACATGCTTACGAGGGACAACAGCCCTGAACGCGTACGTGGTGGATATATCAAGAAATTGGGTGTTAGACAAATATCACGGAATAATTTAAATAAGCGTTTAGTTAATTTTTGTTCCACTAGATGGCGCTCTTTCAACTAAAATGCGCATGTAAGAGGTCAGGATATATGTTGACTTTGCTTAGATAATTTAAATAAACTGATTCCAAGAAGATTAATCAAACATTATTGATTTACAAGAGAGAGAACAAAAAAAAACTTATAACATAGAGAACAAAGGGAAACTTATCTTCTTATGGTTAGCGCCTATTTACTTGTGATCTTACACACATACTCTGTGGGAACAATTAATTAATTAAACTTAATAAATATACACAAAAATATGCCTATTTTGTTTTTAATCTTATTAAGTTCACAAAATTTCCGCTGAAATGATCTTTTTACGCTGGTAATTGGGTCAGTTCTATAAGCAGTCTGGCATATAGAAACGACCCAAGCAACTGCCAGCAACAATCAGAAACATCAAACTCTCCTCTATGGAGGCTTCCCTATATTAAGAACCAAACAAGGCATAAAGAAGATTATGTGTTCGATTTTATAGTGAAGCTTCAACTTTATACGAAGTGAAACTTATCTTCCAGCCATTATCTCTCCTTCTTCTTCACTGAGAGTGGGCCACGTGGTCTCTCCATACTTCCTCCGCCATCCTCTTCATCTCCTCGTAGGTGTGTCGTCTAGTCCATTGTTTTAGATTGTCTGTGTATCCTTGTCGTCTCCTTCCTCCGAAGCTTTCCCTCTTCTTTTCTCCCTCCCTCCACTGTCAGCAATGCCTCATTATCTCTCACATTTGCCCCAAGTCAATTTTCAATAATGCGAACGATGCTAATTGAAGAATTCTTCATTGAAGTAGACTACTTCTGAAGATATGATTTTAAGCGGAAAATTATAGCTGGGATTTCTTTTTGATTAAATTCAATAACCCGAATCATATAATATGATTCCATAAATCAATATTAACTTTTATTTTATTTTTTACAAAAGACATCTCAAATCGTTGGATGCTATAATAATTTCTTTGATGAAAAAACTCATCAAACAACAATCTGATTCAGAAGCATGTAACTGGATATCTACTTGTATATACCAGGTATGTCCCATAAGTTCCCGGACTGGGTCCATAAAAAAAAAGGTAAGATTTTTTTTTAAATTTTTTATTAAAACTTTTCAAAGTAATCCCCCCTTGCTTCAACGCACCAGCGCCATCGTTTCTCCCAATTGTCGAAACAGTTTTTATAGGCCTCTTTTGGAATGCTCTTCAATGTCAGCAGCGATTTTTCTATTATGTCTTCCCTGGTGTCAAAATGTCTTCCTTTTAGAACTGCTTTGAGTTTGGGGAACAGGAAAAAGTCATTTGGTGCGATGTCTGGGGAATAGGGTGGTTGAGGTAGGATTTCTGTCCCGTTTTTCGCCAAAAAACTCGTCACTAAGTGCGCTGTGTGAGGGCGGGCATTGTCATGGTGTAGGATCCAGTCACCATTAGTCCATTTTTCTGGCCTTTTTTTTTCGAATCGCTTCCCTTAGACGGCGAAGAATGCTCAAATACATTTCCTTAATAACTGTTTGGCCTGCAGGAAGATACTCGTGATGAACAATGCCCTTGTTATCCAAAAAAGCGACCAGCAACACCTTGTTTCTGGATTTCAATATCCTGGATTTTTTGGGTCTAGGCTCACCCTGACCTCTCCACTCGGCAGATTGACGCTTGGTTTCAGGGTCATAGCCATAGACCCATGTCTCATCGCCTGTGATTATCTTGTCTTTCCATTCCGGATCCGTTCTTGTCATTTTAAACATGTCTTCACAGGTTGCAAGCCGACACAGATTTTGCTCATTAGTGAGGAATCTTGGGATGCATTTTGCAGGAGTCTTTTTGAGCTTCAAATCTTCGGTTACGATCTTTCCAATCGTTGTTTTAGAGATGCCTGTGTCTTGCTCTAGCTCCAGCAAAGTGGTTCGAGGATTTTCTTTTATAAAATCGGGGATTTTTTGCACATTTTATCAGTACTTTGAAATTTTGGGCGTCCTTGACGAGGAGCATCTTCAATGGAAATTCGGCCAGCTTTAAATCTAGAATGCCATTCAAAAACAGTTGTTTTTTGGCTTGGGCGTCATTGGGGAATGCTTTATTAAGCATTTCAAAAGTTCCGGTTGCTAATATTTGAAGTTTCACACAAAATTCTATGCAAATCCTCTGCTTTAATTTTTGTTCCATCGTAAAATCGCCGCAGCGCTAGGTGTGACCTTTAAATAAATTAGAATGGCGCGCGCGCACCTACCGACTCGATATTGGTACCACCGTGTTGTCAGATATTTTTTCTATAATAAACAGTCAAATTTATTTACATTTTCCATTTATTTATTTTTTTATGGACCCAGTCCGGGAACTTATGGGACATACCTTGTATACTGAATACACTGTAATCTACTGTACACGCTTGTTCGGTGGTATATATACGAAAATTGGAATAATACAGAGAAGATTAGCATGGCCTCTGCGCAAGGATGACACGCAAAATCGTGAATGTTCTACTTGGCACGACTCCTTCTCTTTCAAATACCATCCAGCTCCTATCTCCATATCTTCTATCAGTACTTAAGACAGATCTTGATCAATGTTCTCTAGCTGATGGTTGGATCTCTTGTTTGATTGAAGTCCTCAGGAGAAGGATAACTTCCAGAACTTTCAGACGAAGACGGTAGAATTTGGAATCTGTTATTACTCGCTCACTACGTCGGGATACTATTTTTGTCTCTTCTTCTTTCTTTGTCAAATTAGACACTTTAACACACATTAGACATTGTAACAACACACTGTCTCCGAGAATACGTTTCTTGCTTTATTTAAACGATCTCTTAATATTTCAGGTATTATAAACCTTTATTCAGGAGTATACAACGGAATGAATCCTTAACTACCATTGTTGTATATTATTTACATATCTTTAAAATGTGTAAGGAAACTATTTAGCAATTTCACTCAGTGTATGGTAGACATGTGCACACATTAAGCAAATTTATTCAAAATGATTACAACGTTTATTCTATATATGAATACTATAATGTTATATGAAGTAAAACCAATTAGTGATCTTAATACAGGTTATAAATATTTATAACGGGGTCGATGGAAGGGTGGTCTAAACCATTGGTTTTAGGCCGCTACGACCCGAGATAGAATCCCGCATTGTGGACACTTTTATTTAAAAAAATGCTCCAATGGCCTCCCATTCTTGAAAAAGTCTGACTCCACCAGCGAGTGCAAGTAACCAAACGGGGCTCTGGCATATTTGTAAGTTCAAAGTCGAACTGCTTTTCACATGTGTAGACATGTGGTAAACTTACAGTAAAAGCAATCGCTAACTACGCACGGTGATTATTCATGGCCTGTACCACGTGTACTAGGGATAATAATAAATAAATATATTTTTATACATATTTTTAAAAAACGCATTTTCGTGTGATAAGATTGTGCGTGTTAAGGTTTTTATAGAATTAATTCAATGCAGAATACAAAAAAAAAAAAAAGCGAAAGGCCAAGGTTTAGCTTCACTCAATGTATCCTGGTACGTAATAGGAGAATTACTGATCCATTCAATTCTCCGATATTACATATTCAATCGACAATTTATTTATTACTACTTATGTACCCTAGTTTTAAGTTTATAATGGCTCTTTTTAAACACTGAAGAGGTTTCGTAGAAGTCTTCATGTGGTAAAAGACAGAGACGTTGTGTTGTTTTGGAGATTCTCTCAGTAGCCACATAAAAATAGGGTATTTTTGCCATTGGTTTATTTTTATAAACACACTAGCCGATTTACCTGGGCAACACCCGGGTTTCACCCGATTAAATATTTTTATTAAAATACTATTCGTTGTAATTATAAATTGGCGCCGTGGATGTCACTCTTGTGAAACGTCCCGCTCCAAACTTTGTGTGTTTTTAAAATATAAAAATGAAAATGTAAATTTTCACAACGATATTTGAAAATTGCATTATTTTGATTTTTTATATGAATATATTTCAAATTTGATATATACATAAAATGATAACAAGTGATTTCTTGCCCCTACGCTGTCATTACGTCACTCAAGGTCACTATCAAATCCCATCGCGCCGTGTGAGGGCTCCACGTGGTTGTTTACTTCTCGAAGTTACCGCATTGAGGCGCTTGTTGCGAGTGAAATAGGAAAACATTGTTGATAATTTGTTAATAACTCCAAGGATATTCGAGATAGAAGCCTGGAAATTTGCCTATAAGTTTTTCCAGATTCATCTCTATATACTGTTAAAATTTTAGCCATATTAGTTATGTATTGTGGAAGTGTATAGCCGACAAACATAAATACATACATATATTCATACATACACTGACTTTATATATACGATATAGGGATTATATTATGACACAATCAATAATGTATCAAGGGTTTGGTTTCTTATTTCTTGAGCTTTCGGGATAACATGGCCTTCAGCAGGGAGAACCAGAAGTACAACTTCTAGCCATGTTATCCCGAAAGCTCGAGAAATAAAAGAAATAAGAAACCAAACCCTTGATTACTTATTGATTAAATCAAAATGTTAAAGCTGGAAAAATCTTTATCAAGAACATCGAGGCTACACACAATTTAAATGGAACTTTTAAAATATCGAGTAGGTACGTTTGAGTATTTTGGCTTTTCAAATTGGAAAATAAAATCTTTATGTATTGTATTTAAAAATAAAACAAAGAACAATTTTACGGGATAAGTGGGCGAAATTAAAGAAAAAATATCTTGGTCGTGTAAAAGGGAGTTGTTTGCAGCTTGCGCCATCTATAGGAATAATTATCAACTAAGCATTTTTTTATTATAGAATCTCTTGATAACAATATTATTATAAAATAATTTGGCTAATATTTTTTTATAAAGACGGGGGTCGGCGGAAGGGTGGTCTAAACCGTTGGTTTTAGACCGCTACAACCCGGGATCGAATCCCGCATTGGACACTTTTTTAAAATTAAAATCATCATAAAATCATCAATGCCATCAGCGCCGCCATGTTCAGCTTCGCCACAAGCCCTCTCCTACGTCGCATTGAGCAAGCGCTCGGCCCCGGTAATGTACTCGCCTACGCCGACGACATCGTCCTGCTCATCCGCATTGAGGAACAGTTCGGCGTGGTGACCTACATTTCCGAGAACTTCCGGCGCGCCTCCGGCATAAAGGGATATTTCACCAAGAGAAAAGGTCTATGGTGCGGTGCCTGGCGTGCCCTCAACGACGCTTCACTCGGCATCTCCTGGTCGTCGGTCGAACTGAAGGTGTTGGGTTGCAATGTGACGCCAGGAAATCAAAGCTCAGCCCAAGAAAGACATATCCTGGTCCTGCTCGACGCTGCTATAACGAGGTGGACTCCCTACACCTGCGGCCTCTCTCTCGTCGGTCGGGCCAGAGCCGCCAACTCCTTGGTTCTTTCCTCGGTGGTCCATCACATCCACGGCTACCTGCCTACCGACCGTACTATCCACAAGATCCAGGCACGTCTTGCGCGGTTCATCTGGGGGCTGGAGCACACCGCCTGGTTTCCTAGTAACGCCCTGGCGAGACTTGCCTCTCTTGGAGGATTCGGCCTCATCGACATCGAGACCTAGCTGTGGTTGTCGTGTTTCAAGGGCGTGCAGGCCGCACTGCGTGGAAGCCGTAATGCCTACTCCTGGCTAGTCGAGAGCGATGCGTGGCTATATCCACCTCCATCCGGGTCCTGGCTCTCGCCACGGCGTCTCCGGCTTCTTAAGATTTGGGAGGCGTTCGCTGATATCTTCACGCTGGACCATTCTGTGCTTACACCACATCAACTCCTGAATTTGCCCATCATAGGTGGCTGCGGCCTTCTCCGGCCACCCGACTTTCTCGCTCCTACCCGGTGGGTCAGTGCCTGCATTGGGGACTTCGCTGGCCCTGCCCCTCCCCTCACTAGGCTTACGTGCTGCGCCCTGGCTGACGCCACGTCGCTGAACAGCTTCTGCCGTCGTTTTATCGACGAAAATCTACGCGGGACCTACCGAGTAAACACCATCGGCCAGGCCGTAGTGCTGCGCGGGACGACTACGCCGTTCTTGCGAGTCATCACCCGAACTGCCCGCCGCATGTTAGAGCGCCCACGCCTCACTATCCTGCCCATCGTCCAGTTCGCTTTAAGGTGGTAATAAAATATAAACCTACCCATCAACATCGGCTGGTCGTCGCTCCGGCGCTGCGCCTTCTCCGGGCACAACGCGGACGTGGCAGTGAGGATAGCTCTGCACGCCCTGTCCCATCCAGCATCGGCACAAAAGTCTTGCATCGCCTGTGGGTCCGGCGACTGTCGCTGGTTTACAGGTACTGGTCCTGCCGCTACATCAGGCCTCTCATCTGGAGGCATTTATCATAATCGGGCGGCCCCCTGACCTGCAGGGCTGGGTGTTCGGGCATGGCCTAATCGATGACGCCCTGGCCATCCTGGCGTCTGCCAAGACCCACATCTATAGGTACTTCCTCGGCTTAGAACTGAGGAGTGTACAAGAAGACCTGTTCTGGAGGAGGACTCTCTCAAGGTGGGGAAGCCTTCCTTGCTGAAGACATTTGTATAAATATATATTCCCCTACACTTTATATGCCCTTTTACTCTTTTATTTTTCCACCTTTGTAAAAATTGATTAAAATAATCAATAAAATTGTTTAAATTGTCAAATTGAAAAATATACTCCAATGACTCCCGATTCTTGCAAAATTTCAACTCCACCAGCGAGTGCAAGTAACCAAACGGGGCTCTGGTACATTTGTAAGCGCAAAATCGAACTGCTTCTCACATGTGTAGACATATGGTGCACTTACAGTATAAGCAGTTGCCAACTTCTACCCACCATGATTATCATGGCCTGTACAAACGTGTACTAGGGATAAAAATAAATAAATATATATATTTATACATTTTTTTTTAAACGTATGATCGTGTGATGAGATTGTATGTGCTGTTAAGGTTTTAAAATAATTAATTCAATGCAGAATACAAAAAAAAAAGCGAAAGTTCAAGGTTTAGCTTAACTCAATGTATCCTGGTACGTTATAGGAGAATTACTGATCTATTCAATTCTCCAATATTACATATTCAATCGACAATTTATTTATTACTACTTATGTACCCTAGTTTTAGGTTTATAATGGCTCTTTTTAAACACTGAAGAGGTTTCGTAGAAGTCTTCATGTGGTAAAAGACAGAGACGTTGTGTTGTTTTGGAGATTCTCTCAGTAGCCACATAAAAATAGGGTATTTGGGCTATTGGTTTATTTTTATAAACACACTAGCCGATTTACCTGGAAACGCCCGAGTTTTATCCGATTAAATATTTTTATTAAAATACTATTCGTTACAATTATAAATTGGAGCCGTGGATGTCCCTCTTTGGGCCAACATGGCCTTCAGCAGGGAGAACCAGAAGTACAACTTCTAGCCATGTTGAAGGCCATGTTAGCCCGAAAGCTCGAGAAATAAAAAACCAAACCCTTGATTCCTTATTGAATAAATCAAAATGAAAAATCTGGAAAAATATTTATGATTTGAATAAATAGAGCCAACAATTTAAATGGAACTTTTAAAATATCGAGTAGGTACGTTTGATTATTTAGGTTTTTCAAATTGGAAAAAAAAATCTTTATATATTGTATTTAAAAATAAAACAAGGGGCAATTTTACGGGATAAGTGGGAAAAATTAAAGAATAAATCTCTTGGTCGTGTAAATGGAAGTTGTTAACAGCTTGCGCCATCTATCGTTATCATTATCAATTAAACACTTTTTATTATAGAATCTCTTGATAACAATATTAATATAAAATAATTTGGCTTATATATTATTGAAGACGGGGGTCAGTGGAAGGATGGTCTAAACCGTTGGTTTTAGACCGCTACAACCCGGGATCGAATCCCGCATTGGACACTTTTTTCTAATTTAAAAAAAAATTGCTCCAATGACCCCGTAGACATGTGGTGCACTTACAGTATAAGCAGTCGCCAACTTCTACTCACCATGATTATCATGGCCTATACCACGTTTACTAGGGATAAGCAAAAAAAAAAAAAAATGAAGACAATTCAATGACAAAAAATCAAGTATTCACGCAAACTCAATATTATTTCTGAAGCATCAAATGTTTTTTTTTTTTGCTTATTCCTAGTTCACGTGGTACAGGCCATGATAATCATGGTGGGTAGTTAGTGACTGCTTTTTTTACTGTAAGCGCGCCACATGTCTACACATGTGAAAGCAGTTCGACTTTGCACTTACAAATGTGCCAGAGCCCCGTTTGGTTACTTGCACTCGCTGGTGGGGTTGGACTTTTGCAAGAATCGGGGGGCCATTGGAGCATTTTTTTTTTAAACAGAAAAATGTGTCCAATGCGGGGATCGAATCCGGGTCGTAGTGGTCGTAAACCAAACGGTTTAACCAGCCTTCCACCGACCCCCAGCATCAAATGTTAGTGAAGTTAACAAAATATTACTAAAACTATTTTGATAGCGATCTGATAAAGAATTTGTGGATTTCATGATATCACTTAGAAGCATTGAAGACCGTTTCCAAAGGATGACCAAGAGTTTCAATAGTAATTCTTCCAATATCGATTTTATGAGTCGTAATCCATTTTGTAGAAAGATTTACGATTTTTACTAAGCTAACCATATAAGAAAGCAGCAAACAAACAAACTTTGAGAAAAAGATATGTCATAAGAGAAAGAAAAGTAAGTTTTGAATAAAGAATACAAATTGAAGAGAGAAACTAAAAGTGGGAAATGATGATAATTTAAACTCAGTCTGATGGAATTTTTATAATTTTTTTTATACAGAAATTTCTTCCCTTCCCTACCTCCTTTGTATTTAACAATATATATATATTTCAACTGTAATATAATAATACTATTTGGCGCTAAGTTTGTTTATTCAAAAATGTAATACCTTGACAAAGGTTGGCGTTCAGCCAACCAAAATATTGACAGATATATTATTTATTCAATAGAATATATACCTTTTTATTATCAAAAGATTTAAATATGGATTGCTCTATTTTTCAGAAAGATGATTATGTATTTAACATTTCAAACAGATTTTACACTCATGGACAAACCATAAGGAAATTTCAGTTTCATATTTTTATATCATCGGTTGTTTTTTTTTTTTAAAGAGACAGAGTCAATTTCGTTCACACTTAGTTATCTCGTGTCTCAAATAAAGGTCACTCACTATGAATAAAATATCTTTCAGAGTTATTGTCTGATTCCCGATATACATGATAAAAGGTACAACTTCCTTAAGTTTTGTCCATAGGGTGTATCTTTCAGAGTTATTGTCTGAATCCTGATATACATGATAAAAGGTATAACTTCCTTAAGTTTCGTCCATGAGTGTATCTTTCAGAGTTATTGTCTGATTCCCGATATACATGAAAAAAGGTACAACTTCCTTAAGTTTTGTCCATAGGGTATATCTTTCAGAGTTATTGTCTGATTCCCGATATACATGATAAAAGGTACAACTTCCTTAAGTTTTGTCCATTAGTGTATCTTTCAGAGTTATTGTCTAAATCCCGAATATACATGCTAAAAGGTACAACTTCCTTAAGTTTTGTACATTAATGTATCTTTCAGAGTTATTGTCTAAATCCCGATATACATGTTAAAAGGCACAACTTCCTTAAGTTTTGTTCATGGGTGTATCTTTCAGAGTTATTGTCTGAATCCCGATATACATGCTAAAAGGTACAACTTCCTTAAGTTTTGTCCATTAGTGTATCTTTCAGAGTTATTGTCTAAATCCCGATATACATGCTAAAAGGTACAACTTCCTTAAGTTTTGTCCATGAGTGTATCTTTCAGAATTATTGTCTGATTCCCGATATACATGATAAAAGGTACAAATTCCTTAAGTTTTGTCCATGAGTCTATCTTTCAGAGTTATTGTCTGAATCCCGATATACATGATAAAAGGTACAACTTCCTTAAAATATGTCCATAGGGTGTATCTTTCAGAGTTATTGTCTGATTCCCGATATACATGCTAAAAGGTACAACTTCCTTAAGTTTTGTCCATGAGTGTATCTTTCAGAGTTATTGTCTGATTCCCGATATACATGATAAAAGGTACAACTTCCTTAAGTTTCGTCCATGAGTGTATCTTTCAGAGTTATTGTCTGATTCCCGATATACATGAAAAAAGGTACAACTTCCTTAAGTTGTGTCCATAGGGTATATCTTTCAGAGTTATTGTCTGATTCCCGATATACATGATAAAAGGTACAACTTCCTTAAGTTTTGTCCATTAGTGTATCTTTCAGAGTTATTGTCTAAATCCCGAATATACATGCTAAAAGGTACAACTTCCTTAAGTTTTGTCCATGAGTGTATCTTTCAGAGTTATTGTCTGATTCCCGATATACATGCTAAAAGGTACAGCTTCCTTAAGTTTTGTCCATAGGGTGTATCTTTCAGAGTTATTGTCTGATTCCCGATATACATGCTAAAAGGTACAACTTCCTTAAGTTTTGTCCATGAGTGTATCTTTCAGAGTTATTGTCTGATTCCCGATATACATGCTAAAAGGTACAACTTCCTTAAGTTTTGTCCATTAGTGTATCTTTCAGAATTATTGTCTGATTCCCGATATACATGATAAAAGGTACAAATTCCTTAAGTTTTGTCCATTAGTCTATCTTTCAGAGTTATTGTCTGATTCCCGATATACATGCTAAAAGGTACAACTTCCTTAAGTTTTGTCCATGAGTGTATCTTTCAGAGTTATTGTCTGATTCCCGATATACATGCTAAAAGGTACAGCTTCCTTAAGTTTTGTCCATAGGGTGTATCTTTCAGAGTTATTGTCTGATTCCCGATATACATGATAAAAGTACAACTTCCTTAAGTTTTGTCCATTAGTGTAATATTCAGAGGTATTGTCTGATTCCCGATATACATGCTAAAAGGTACAACTTCCTTAAGTTTTGTCCATAGGCTGTATCTTTCAGAGTTATTGTCTGATTCCCGATATACATGATAAAGTACAACTTCCTTAAGTTTTGTCCATAGAGTGTATCTTTCAGAGTTATTGCCTGAATCCCGATATACATGATAAAAGGTACAAATTCCTTAAGTTTTGTCCATGAGTCTATCTTTCAGAGTTATTGTCTGAATGCCGATATACATGATAAAAGGTACAACTTCCTTAAGTTTTGTCCATGAGTCTATCTTTCAGAGTTATTGTCTGAATCCCGATATACATGATAAAAGGTACAACTTCCTTAAGTTTTGTCCATGAGTGTAGATATATAGATAAAAACTATTTATATCTACATAGAGAGCGCTATACAATCTACTTATTTAGAAGAGAGATAACTACATTTGTGTATAGGTAGATTTCACAAATACCAAAAAAAAAATCGTTTGCCCTTAATTTACACACACTGAGTTACTTTATTTCGAATTTAGAATTCTCTTTTTTCGGGTTCGTATGCTTCTTTGGTATTTACTATAAATTTGAAATGCAATTGCCATCTATCGTTAAAATTTGTAATAATTGTTTTTGTCAATGTGTTTTTTTTTTTTTAATATCAAATATTATTTCTACAGATCTTAATACAATGATAAAACTTAATGAATGAGAGGGTTGTTCACTGATGAGCCAAGCACTCTATTTCACAATGACATTTATCATTATATTAAGGTCTGTATAGATAGGTATTATGGCGAAATCGTTGATGAGCCAAGCCCTTTCATATTTTTGTTGTTGTTTATTATTCCTCAAGTCGTTTAAAACAATCTCCATTAGGTTCCATTGTCTCAACTTTTTTATTATAGTCCTGGGGTTTTCCCAGAGGTCTTTTTTGGAGGATTTGATACAATTCTATAGATGTTCAGGACTGGCTGGTTGGGAATCGCATTTGGGGCATTTCGGGAATGTTTTGATTCTTTCATTCAATAACTTTTATCATTGCACATACACACAGTTATGTCTGTAGAGATAATATTCATATGTGTAAAGAAACACATTACCAAAAATTAGTATTACAAATTCATTCTATACATAAATGGGAAATAAAATATCTAATATTTTAATAAGAAAAAAAATATATGAAGAGCAAAGAAAAATATTACAGTCCAACTATATTTTAATTTTAATAGGGAATTTGTGAATAGTACAAAATTTGCATTCCATTTCCAAAAAAAAAAAAAAGAAAAAAGTGCAACATCTCTCCTCATTTACTTATCTGGCAATTGGAAAATCTGAAATAAATTAAGGCTAATTACCAATCTTGAATTACCCTGCCCCACGCAAAACGTTTTTTTACAAATGTATTTATTGATCACCAATATGTTTTAATTCGACTCTACGATTTGCTTTAATGGATATTAGATTTTGGCTTTGGAAATGTTTACGATATTATGGAAATATTATTATTCCAGGGGAATTAGGTTATTGCATGTGGCGGGACAATTAAATGACAGTCCTACGTAGCCTGTGGGTCCGGCGACCTGACGCTAGCCCACCGGTGCTGTTCCTACTGCTGTGCAGGCCTCTCAACTGGAGGCATTTACCATCATCCCCCATGACCTGCAGGGCTGGGTCTGTCAAATTACATTGACAAACATTTGCACTTTTATCTTATCTCAGTTTTTAGTGGGAAGAATGTTGTTTTTGTTTGTTAGTGAACCAATCTCTCCCGCCTTCTCATTGGACGAATGTAGCCATGCTTTTATATATAAGGGCGCTATGGTATTGCGAGAGAGGATGATGTGTTCATCTCATCAGTTGCCAGCTAGCTTTCTACCTGGTCACATCTCTGCCTTCCTGCCCTCGCCATGGATCCCGCCAAGAAGAAAAGAAGAAGGCCTACAAGCCCATCGTGAAGGTCGCAGATAGGGTGAAGGAAGATGAGATGGTGATCTCCCGCAACCTCTATATCCTGCGTTCCATTTGCCATCCCTGCATGAAGACCTGATCAGCTTCATCGCGATGCGGACTGAGCTGATCAAGGCCCTCCTTGCTGAAGTGGAGAACCTTTCTGGCACCCTCGATGCCTTCGTGGAGCTGGACGACGTTATGGAGGATAACAAGCCCTAGACTGCCTGCCACAGCACCCAAACCAGCCCAGCTCCTTCCTGCAAGGACACCTGCTCCCAGACTGACCCAGTCAAGCCAGCCACCCCTGCTCCTGCTGCACTCCCAGCGAAAGCCCCTGCGCAAGGATGACACGCAAAATCGTGAAGCG
This sequence comes from Cordylochernes scorpioides, assembly GCA_030710605.1. Lineage (NCBI taxonomy): Eukaryota > Metazoa > Arthropoda > Arachnida > Pseudoscorpiones > Chernetidae > Cordylochernes > Cordylochernes scorpioides. Next base: position 28,091,016 of record CP092871.1, on the reverse strand, counting down.
TTCTACTTGGCACGACTCCTTCTCTTTCAAATACCATCCAGCTCCTATCTCCACACCCTCAGATCTCGATCAATGTTCTCTAGCTGATGGTTGGATCTCTTGTTTGATTGAAGTCCTCAGGAGAAGGATAACTTCCAGAACTTTCAGACGAAGACGGGAGAATTTGGAATCTCTGTTGTTACTCGCTCACTACGTCGGGATTCTCTTTTTGTCTCTTCATCTTTCTTTGTCAAATTAGACACTTTAACACACATTAGACATTGTAACAACACACTGTCTCCGAAGATACGTTTCTTGCTTTATTTAAACGATTTCTTAATATTTCAGGTAATATAAACCTTTATTAAGGAGTATACAACGGAATGAATCCTTAACTACTATTTATATTGTTGTATATTATTTACATATCTTTAAAATGTGTAAGGAAACTATTTAGCAATTTCACTCAGTGTATGGTAGACATGTGCACACATTAGGCAAATTTATTCAAAATGATTACAACGTTTATTCTATATATGAATACTATAATGTTATATGAAGTAATACCAATTAGTAATCTTAATTCAGATTATAAATATTTATAACGGGGTCGATGGAAGGGTGGTCTAAACCATTTGTTTTAGGCCGCTACGACCCGAGATAGAATCCCGCATTGGACACTTTTATTTAAAAAATGCTCCAATGGCCTCCCATTCTTGCAAAAGTCTAACTCCACAAGCGAGTGCAAGTAACCAAACGGGGCTCTGGCATATTTGTAAGTTCAAAGTCGAACTGCTTTTCACATGTGTAGACATGTGGTAAACTTACAGTAAAAGCAATCGCTAACTACCCACCGTGATTATTCATGGCCTGTCCCACGTGTACTAGGGATAATAATAAATAAATATATATTTATACATATTTTTAAAAAACGCATTTTCGTGTAATGAGATTGCGCGTGTTAAGGTTTTTATAGAATTAATTCAATGCAGAATTAAAAAAAAAAAAAGCGAAAGGCCAAGGTTTAGCTAAACTCAATGTATCCTGGTACGTTATTGGAGAATCACTGATCTATTCAATTCTCCGATATTACATATTCAATCGACAATTTATTTATTACTACTTATGTACCCTAGTTTTAAGTTTATAATGGCTCTTTTTAAGCCTTGAAAAGGTTTCGTAGAAGTCTTCATGTGGTAAAAGACAGAGTCATTGTGTTGTTTTGGAGATTCTCTCAGTAGCCACATAAAAATAGGGTATTTTTGCCATTGGTTTATTTTTATAAACACACTAGCCGATTTACCTGGGCAACGCCCAGGTTTCACCCGATTAAATATTTTTATTCAAATACTATTCGTTGTAATTATAAATTGGCGCCGTGGATGTCACTCTTGTGAAACGTCCCGCTCCAAACTTTGTGTGTTTTTAAAATATAAAAATGAAAATGTAAATTTTCACAACGATATTTGAAAATTGCATTATTTTGATTTTTTTTTTATATGAATACATATTTCAAATTAGATATAAATATAAAATGATAACAAGTGATTTCTTGCCCCTACGCTGTCATTACGTCACTCAAGGTCACTATCAAATCCCGTCGCGCCGTGTGAGGGCTCCACGTGGTTGTTTACCCCTCAAAGTTACCGCAGTGAGGCGCTGGTTGCGAGTGAAATAGGAAATATTTGTTGATAATTTGTTAATAACTCCAAGGATATTCGAGCTTGAAGCCTGGAAATTTGCCTATAAGTTTTTCCAGATTCATCTCAATATATTGTTAAAATTTCAGCCATATTAGTTATGTATTGTGGAAGTGTATAGCCGACAAACATAAATACATACATATATTCATATACTACACTGACTTTATATATATAGGGATTATATTATGACACAATCAAAAATGTATCAAGGGTTTGGTTTCTTATTTCTTGAGCTTTCGGGATAACATGCCCTTCAGCAGGGAGAACCAGAAGTACAACTTCTAGCCATGTTAGCCCGAAAGCTGGAGAAATAAAAGAAATAAGAACCAAACCCTTGATTCCTTATTGATTAAATCAAAATGTTAAAGCTGGAAAAATATTTATGATCACATAAGAAAGTTACCACAATTTAAATTGAACTTTTAAAATATCGAGTAGGTACGTATGAGTATTATGGTTTTTCAAATAGAAAAAAAAAATCTTTATCTATTGTATTGAAAAATAAAACAAAGGGCAATTTTACGGGATAAGTGGGCAAAATTAAAGAAAAAATCTCTTGGTCGTGTAAATGGGAGTTGTTTGCAGCTTGCGCCATCTATCGGAATCATCATCAATTAAACAATTTTTATTATAGAATCTCTTGATAACAATATTAATATAAAATAATTGTGACTCATATATTTTTTTAATCGAAGACGGGGTTCGGTGGAAGGATGGTCTAAACCGTTCGTTTTAGACCGCTACAACCCGGGGTCGAATCCCGCATATGACACTTTTTTCAAATTGTAATATTATACACACATTCAGTTTATTTTCTAACTGTACAAAACATGTAATCAATGTTGGGTAAAATAATGTTACAATCTTATTAATTAAGAAAAAGACATCTCCTTATCGTGCAACTGAAAGTTGATGATGGCTTGCGCCATCTATCGGAATAAATATCAGCTTTTTGCTCATTTTCAATTATTCCAGAATTGACTAAATACTCATTCTTGTTTAATCAAGAACAGCTAACTACGTTGCGTTTCGGGCTGTTGGCCCTCATCAGCGTGACAATTGACAATTAAAATGACTTTATTGACCACTTAGTCAATCAAAACACTCCGGAGAGTTAAGCTATATTGAATATTTACAATTATTTCAGCAGGGGGTGCCCTAAGAGAGGGTCTGGATCGGTCAGGACGGCAAGGCGGCCCTGAGCTCAGATAATTTCCCGCGAAGAGAAGGATCCAAGTCCAGAGCGCGCTCAAAAATAGCGTCCAGGAGTTGGGCGAGGATATAGCCTCAGATGTCTCCATACATCTTTATCACAGCAGTCGCAATGTACACTATCTTAGGTGTGTATACTGTATTGTTGTTGTTATCGTGTCCAATGAAGAACCCCAGATGTCCCCATACATCTCTATAACAGAAGTCGCAATGTCAACTATCTTGGGAGTATATACTGTATTTTTGTTGTTGCGTTCAAAGAAGAGCTTCAGATATCCCCATACATCTCTATCATAGCAGTCGCAATGTCCACTATCTTGGGAGTGTATACTGTATTGTTGTTGTTGTCGTGTCCAATGAAAAGACTCAGATGTCTCCCGACACCTCTATCACAGCAGTCGCAAGCTGCGCTGGAGATATCGGTTTTGCCCTTCATTGGAAAAAGGGTGTCGTCACCATGTTAGTCACCTTGGACCAGAATTTGGTCAAATATTCCAAGGGTCAAGGGGGGACCTCAGGGAAGTGAGGTCGTACTTTTCCCTCCTCTAGTCCTATTGGCGATTTATTGTAGAGTGTTTTCTCCTGTAGATGGACTTTGATATCCTTAAGCTAGAGATTTATGAATTAGAAAGTTTTAAAATAAACTTATGTTCTTGGAAGCGCCGGATATTTCACCATGATATATTTACTCTATAATAACATAAATAATGATTATAGGGCTAAGTTTCTTGTGCTATATATTAACTCTGTTTAGCAAAATAAATATTTTAGTTTTCTGAACTTTTATGAGATCCTAAATAAAAGGTTAAATCGATTCGAGAAGTGATAAAAGGTTATTCAAAGAAAGTACAGTAGAACTTGGTAAATTCGAGGTCTTTAATTCGAATATTTATCTTGGTTCCTAGAATTTCCTAGGGATCTTTTATTAATTCACGTAAATTAATAATTAATTAAAATTGAAGATACTTCGGCCAGTAAATCTTTTTATTTAGATTTACTGGCCGAAGTACTTTAATTTTAATAACAATGAATGCCGGCCAGGTAGCCTCTATCTTTACGATTAATAATTCAGTTTTGACCTTTATATATATACTAGCGGATGTGCCCGGCTTCGCCCGGGTTTTTACCCGAGTAAAGGTTTGTCTAACGAACATTTGTTAAAACAATTCTCTATAAACTTATTTAAAAAAGAAGATATATTTTGATAATTTGAAACTTGTAAATTTGAATCTCTCGATAAAGTGAACATTTTTTCCCGGTCCCTGTGTGCCGTGTCATCCTGAATTTTGTCTTTCCTAATTTTCTACATTACAAAATCATCGTTTTATCTAGTGAACATTTTTTTCCGGTCCCTTGAAAAATACTCGATAAGTTGAATAAAATCAATATTAATTGGTTCCCTCGGTAATTGGAAGTTAAAGGAATAGTATCTTCGCCTTGGAATTGTATCATTATTCTTGTCTCAAATAAATTGCCGTGTCATCCTAAGATAATCTTACATTTTGATAAATAATATTTAAGATTTTATTATATATATTATATTATATATATATTACACGTTATTTGTTTTCTTGGCCGACTGTTTTACATATGGTGTTATCTTAAAATTGCTTGTTTTGAATATTTTTTTAGATTGAGATTATTAGCTAGTATGTAAAAAAATTAACTCTGTTGAAATTTAATTTTGTATTTATATATAAATAAAATTAACTCTGTTGATTTTTTTTTTGTATTTAATCGATAACAGCGAAGTTACGCATGTTAATGTTAGGGAAAAATATTTTGATGTTAAGCAAAACCTGCTCCATCTCGTTTTACATAAATGTTGAAAATTTGGTTGAAATTGATGCATTGTAACGAAAGTTTTTAGTGATGTACACTTATGAAATTTGCATTTTATTAATATAGATACTAGCCGAATGACCCGGGCAACGCCCGGGTTTTACCCGATTAAATGTTTTTATTCAAATACTATTAGTTACAATTATAAATTGGCACCGTGGATGTCACTTTTGTGAAACGTCGTCCCACTCCAAACTTTGTGTCTGAGAAGCGATATTTTTATAGAAAGATGATCTGGCTTTTGTTTTCTGCTCGAATGAATGTTTTTCTGTTAGAATTTTGTTCCTGCGTACAAAATAATGAACTGGTTTCACCCGTGGTCCCTGCTTTTTGGAATTTTTCCCGATATAATTTTGTATCTGATAATCAAACATGATACAGCAATATCGTCATCATCATTTTCTGACTAAAAATATATAGTTTTAATAATTGATTTATATATATTTTTTAAATAGCCTATCGTCTTCCCGTATTTTTTTACCTATGTATGGAAATTTTGGTTTGAATTAGTGAACTACTGCGAATTTGCATACCGGACAAACAGACAAACAGACAGACAAACATACAAACATTCATTTTTATATATAGAGAGAAGAGATATAATATAAATGAGTTTTAAAAATTGTAAAAAAAAAATGCATCGGCCGGGTATCGAACCCGGGCCGCCTGCGTGGCAAGCAAGCATTCTACCACTGAACCACCAATGCTTAAAAAAAAAAGGCCATATTCAGGTATTCATTCCATTCCGGATTAGTCCGCGTAAAAAAAAAGTTCTTCAAATGAAAAAAAAAAAGAAATAGCCAAAAATACTAACCAAAATGCAGCCGAAATTTTTCCTCAGGTTTATAAAAAGCGACATGCAAAATTTGGTACCAATTGGTTCAGTAGTTTTCGAGTTTATCGCGAAACAGACAGACAGACAGAAATTGACTTTTATATATATAGAGATGTATATATACATTTATTGCACCTAATCTAAATATATGGTAAAATGTGTATTTACAGCAACTAATGTTATTCTTAATAAAGGAATTGATTGAAAATGCTAGATTTTATTGTTTAAAGGCTTTATTCAAAACGTTTTTAAATTTAATTTTTGGATAATTCGATATTTTTTTTGTCATTTAGGCTTCGAATTATACAAGTACTACTGTATATTGTATAAAATGCTGCCTCACTGTGTAAACTTATATATAATAAAATATAATGCTGCTTATGATTGTAGAAGGAAGTTTGACAACTATACTGCAAATGTTTCTTTTGAACGAAAAGTGGACATGGCATCTGCCCGTTAAGTGGAATACTGTGGGTTCAATTCCCATCCCTGGATACTTTATTTTTCCATTTATCATTACTCTTCAAAATTCATCCTTTCATAATTCATCCCTAAGGATAGAAATAATAGTTATTTCTCCTAAAAAATTTTCGATTTTTCGTTCAAAAGAAGCATTAGCGGTATAATTGTCAAACTTCGTTCTACAATCATAAGCCGCATTATATTTTATTATAAATTAACTTTATATAATACACTCTGCGTGACATTGAAAATGGAACACCAAGAAATAGTGGCCAGAAAGTGATGAAACTCGGCAGACAGAGAGAGACAGGGACGAACAATAAGTGATCTTTATTTCAAAATGATAGTCATAATACAGAGCGAGAACGGCGTCGGCTTAGTAGCAAGTAGGACCACCGCGGACGGCGATGCACGCAGCAACACGTCTAGGTAGAGAGTCAATCAGAGTACGGATGGCGTCCTTAGGGATGGCTCTCCATTCCCTCTCAACCATTTGCCACAGTTCGTCTTCTGAACGCGGCTGTGGCAAGGCATGCAAACGGCGTCCAATGATGTCCCAGACGTGCTCGATTGGTGAGAGATCAGGAGAGTACGGTGGCCAGGGAAGCATCTGTACATCTTGCAGAGCTTGTTGGCTAATGCGAGCAGTGTGCGGTCGGGCGTTATCCTGCTGATAAAGGGCATTGGGTACCCCCTGAAGGTAGGGGAGTGTCACCGGTCGCAGCACATCATCAACGTATCGTTGGGCCGTCATAGTGCCCTGAATACGAAGTAAAGGTGACCTGGAATCATACGCGATTGCGCCCCAAACCATGATTCCACGTTGTCGCACGGTGGGGCGTTCCACAATTGCTGCCGGATTGGACCTTTCTCCACGTCGACGCCACACGCGTACACGGCGACTATCACTGGACAAGCAGAAACGCGACTCATCTGAGAACACGACCCTGTGCCATTCCGTCATCCACGTCGATCTAGCCCGGCACCATTCCAAACGTTGGCGCCTATTCGGTGGGGTCAATGGCAGTCTTCTTAGCGGACGGCATGAGTGCAAGCCATTAGCAACCAATCGACGGGAAATGGTTCTGGTCGAGATGGAATGATCTAGGGTGTCTTGCACATGTTGCAGGATGGCGGTACAAGTGGCTTGTGGGGCCGCCACTGCTTGTCGAAGGATACGCCGATCCACACGTGCTGACGTCACTCTGGTTGCACCGACATTCCTATAAATTGCCACATTTCCTTGTTCCAACCATCTTCTCCACAGTCGGTGCACCGTGGACGCACCAAGGTGTGTATCAGCTGCGATTTGACGTATGGACCAACCTGCCCTTTTCAGTCCGACACCATGCCCCTCGTAAAAGCGTCTGTCTGCTTGAACTGTCTCCGTTTACGATGACCTGGCATTCTCTGTTATTACACGAGTCTTTTGACACAAGAACAAAATTTCTACAATGATTTTCCTTGAAGAAATAACGACACGAATACTGTCCTTTCTGCAAGTTCCTTCCCTTATATCTTACTCCATGTGCGCACGAGAGCTGCGCATTTTACATCATTTGCATAACTCGGTTAGGCGCGTCTACCCTGAAATTTGCATAATTTTCTGGCCACTATTTCTTGGTGTTCCATTTTCAATGTCACGCAGTGTATTCACGAACGGAAAAATATGTCCAGAGTAGCCTAGTGGACATGGCATCTGTCCGGTAAGCGGAACACTGTGGGTTCGATTCCCATCCCTGGATACTTTATTTTTCCATTTATCATTACTCTTCACAATTCATCCTTTCATACTTCATCCCTAAGGATAGAAATAATCGTTATTTCTCCTTAAAATAAATTCCGATTTTTCGTTCAAAAGAAACAATTGCGGTAAAATTGTCAAACGTTGTTCTACAAAGCTTTATATAAATTCAGCCAAAACTTTACATCTAAGAATACTGCTGGACTTGTGATGGAACCACCCTGGGAGAGATCCAACCGTGGGAAGTGCAATAAAGTTGTGGGAATAATGGAAAGAACATTTTTCCTTATTTGTGTCGATCCAAATTTAGTTAGGGCCCCTTGCCCCCCCCGTTCCTTGGGGGCGGCTGAACCCCAACAGATGGAAGCATTCTCATTTCCTGCTGTATCGTCTAACGGCTTTTCTTTACTCAAGTAGCCTGAGGGTTAGGCTATTAAAGTCACTTCATTTCTTCCCGTGAAATGCCTTACTTGTCTTCAGGGAATGCTACGGATTCTATAATACCGCTATCTTAAACATTCAATGAACCTTGAAAAGTGTTCTTTCTTATCTCCAATCAATCTTATTAGGGTATTTAGTCTGTAGAGCTTGTTGATGGTGTCTGCTGGGAATGAGTAGACAATTGACAATTAAAATAATTTTATTGACATCTTGTCAATACATGAAAAGTTCACAGCCTGCACTATTTAAATAAAAGATAATTCTATATACAGTTATCAGCGTCATGCGTTCTTAATTCTGTCACCGTTTGCTTTTGGTTCAGTGGTAGAATGCTCGCCTGCCACGCGGGCGCCCCGGGTTCGATTTCCGGCCGATGCATTTTTTTTTTACAAATTTTAAAACTCATTTATATATTATACAAGAATGACATCCACGGCGCCAATTTATAATTGTAACGAATAGTATTTGAATAAAATCATTTAATCGGGTAAACCCCGGGCGTTGCCCGGGTCATTCGGCTAGTTATATATATGCATCATACTATATACAAAGAACATGCGCCTCTGCAAATGAGTAGGGAATGAGTAGAGCACATCAATAGATGAGCTAATACAGTCAATGATGTGGTCTGCGTTGATTTTGGTTGTTCCATAATATTTTGCCATCCTATTTTCTTGATAAATACATTTTTGATATTGTCACGTGGAAAATTAGGAATTCAAACTTCAGGCTGACGCAACAATTTACAACAACAAAAACCTTTATTGAGGACCTCTCGTCCTATAAAGGATTCGCCAGTTTACAGAGTAAGTGAAGAGAAAAGAACTAAGAATACAGAGAGAAACCTATAAGTTAGTAGGTATAGTATAGTATTTTCTACACCGTGACTATATACAACAGCAGTAACAAGCCTTTTAGTGGAATCAAAGTCCCATACAGGATTAGTCATTCTAATCCTGACAAAGATTATTTACATATGATTATTTACATCAATTAGATTATGTATGTAGCTTTCTTTTCTCTTCAGCCGTCTTCCAAAATTTGAACAACGCAAACGCTCCGGCTCTGTTTCTCACCCCCTCATTCAACAGAAGCTCCAAAGAGAGTCCCTCAAGGCCTATTTCACTGAAGAGCACTTCTCGTTCGTCTTTCAGACCCATACATGAGAGTATATGGTGATGTAGCCCCGGCTCCATTCTTGTCCCGCAAATCTCGCATGTCCATCCGTCTGTTTTAAATATTCTGGGGCGATCATCAGTAAAGAGCACCGAGAGGATTCTCAGTCCGGCAATACACCGTTTGACACGGAGCGGGAAATCGCTGGACAGATAGTGTTCCGGTAACGGAGTTGAGCAGATGTTTTTATAGTGGGGGTATAGTCTTGAATTTATTATTCTTGTGTGATCCTTTTGCAGAGATTGGTCTATTGCAGTCCTGATTAGGTAGGGAATTTCTCTTTGTAATGTTCTATAGTCTGTGCAGCAATTCAGCCATTTAAATCCAGTGTTGTTTAAAATATTAACTATACTTTCCGTGAAACCTATATATTTTTTCGTTGCATTTGAGATTTCCCACAGCTGGGACAAGCAGAGCAGCGGCAGTCTAGTTTCACCCATTCCCAGCATTCTCAACCAAAACTTTAAGGTAAGTTTCAAGACTGTAACGCTGAGAGACACTCTTCCCAATTCTATCCTGAGCATGTATCCGGGGGTGTATCTTGGTAGATTTAGATATCCTCGCAAAAATGAGTCCTGAATTTGATCAACAATTAATGTATGCTCATTTGCCCAAACAGGTGCCGCGTATAGCAGGGTTGATAAAACCATCGCGTCAAGAAGTTTCATAGAGGATTTAAGAGAGTTCATCTTCGACCTGGTCAGAATAGGCCATACCGCACCACTGGCAGCGAGAGCTTTACCCTTATAGTATAATGCGGCTTGCTTAAAAGAGTTTGTTGAGGTGAGTGGATATCCTAGATACATGCATCTTTCCGTGACATTCAGTGTTTGTTGTCCCCAATACCAATTATCGGATTTTGACCGCTTCCCACCATTGCGAAATACCATTATTTTTGATTTATTTTCATTCAGCGTTAGCATATTTCTCTCAAAATATTTTCGTATCATATTAATTTTTAACTGCAAATTGTTCTTAGATTCGCCTATCAGTACAATATCATCTGCATATAGTAACAAATGTACACTGCGTGACATTGAAAATGGAACACCAAGAAATAGTGGCCAGAAAATGATGAAACTCGGCAGACAGAGAGAGACAGGGACGAACAATAAGTGATCTTTATTTCAAAATGATAGTCATAATACAGAGCGAGAACGGTGTCGGCTTAGTAGCAAGTAGGACCACCGCGGAAGGCGATGCACGCAGCAACACGTCTAGGTAGAGCGCCAATCAGAGTACGGATGGCGTCCTGAGGGATGGCTCTCCATTCCCTCTCAACCATTTGCCACAGTTCGTCTTCTGAACGCGGCTGTGGCAAGGCATGCAAACGGCGTCCAATGATGTCCCAGACGTGCTCGATTGGTGAGAGATCAGGAGAGTACGGTGGCCAGGGAAGCATCTGTACATCTTGCAGAGCTTGTTGGCTAATGCGAGCAGTGTGCGGTCGGGCGTTATCCTGCTGATAAAGGGCATTGGGTACCCCCTGAAGGTAGGGGAGTGTCACCGGTCGCAGCACATCATCAACGTATCGTTGGGCCGTCATAGTGCCCTGAATACGAAGTAAAGGTGACCTGGAATCATACGCGATTGCGCCCCAAACCATGATTCCACGTTGTCGCACGGTGGGGCGTTCCACAATTGCTGCCGGATTGGACCTTTCTCCACGTCGACGCCACACGCGTACACGGCGACTATCACTGGACAAGCAGAAACGCGACTCATCTGAGAACACGACCCTGTGCCATTCCGTCATCCACGTCGATCTAGCCCGGCACCATTCCAAACGTTGGCGCCTATTCGGTGGGGTCAATGGCAGTCTTCTTAGCGGACGGCATGAGTGCAAGCCATTAGCAACCAATCGACGGGAAATGGTTCTGGTCGAGATGGAATGATCTAGGGTGTCTTGCACATGTTGCAGGATGGCGGTACAAGTGGCTTGTGGGGCCGCCACTGCTTGTCGAAGGATACGCCGATCCACACGTGCTGACGTCACTCTGGTTGCACCGGCATTCCTATAAATTGCCACATTTCCTTGTTCCAACCATCTTCTCCACAGTCGGTGCACCGTGGACGCACCAAGGTGTGTATCAGCTGCGATTTGACGTATGGACCAACCTGCCCTTTTCAGTCCGATCACCATGCCCCTCGTAAAAGCGTCTGTCTGCTTGAACTGCCTCCATTTACGATGACCTGGCATTCTCTGTTATTACACGTGTCTTTTGACACAAGAACAAAATTTCTACAATGATTTTCCTTGAAGAAATAACGACACAAATACTGTCCTTTCTGCAAGTTCCTTCCCTTATATCTTACTCCATGTGCGCACGAGGGCTGCGCATTTTACATCATTTGCATAACTCGGTTAGGCGCGTCTACCCTGAAATTTGCATAATTTTCTGACCACTATTTTTTGGTGTTCCATTTTCAATGTCACGCAGTGTACATTTCCATGCTTTGGCAGATAAATACCAGGTATATCAGGGCAGTCAAAAGTACTAATCAGGTCGTTAATAAAAAGTATGAATAAGTAAGGAGATAGTGGCTTACCCTGTAACACTCCGGATTTTATTTTGATAAATTCAGTGAATGAATTGTTCCATCTCACCGCAGCTGTCATGTTTTCGTAGTAATTCTTAATCAGATTTATAAATCGGAAATTCAATCCAATGTCTAAAAGTTTTTTCCATAGGAGAGCTTGGGGCACCGTATCAAAAGCCTTTTTAAGATCAATAAAGAAAGCGTAGAACTTTCGTCTTTTACGTCTAAGTGTTAATTGGATTAATGAGACTAAAGTAAAAATATGATCCTGGCATGAGTGTTCTTTTCTGAAGCTCGCTTGATTTTCCGGTATAATTGCTCTATTTTCGGTCCAGTTGCTTAGCCGTATTTTCATTATTGATGAGAAAAGCTTAGCGAGGTTGCTTAGAAGTGCTATTCCACGATAATTGTGAGGATTGTCGGCATCACCATTTTTAAAGATGGGATGTATAATTGTTTTGCACCAAGTTGTTGGGAATTGACCAGTTTTTAGAACTCTATTGTAAATATCTTTTAAGGCAGTTAAATAAGCTGGGGGCAAGGCTTTTATAGCTTCATTAGGAATATTATTAAGTCCACAAGCCTTATTGCGCTTCAAGTGAGCGATTTCTCCAGTTATCTCCGAAAAGAATATTTCGGCCATTGACGCAACAATTTATTTAAGACTCCTGCACAAATTATCTCTCTATATATATATAATTGAATGTCTGTCTGTCTGTACTCGATAGATTCAAAAACCATACATCCAATCTCCGTGAAACTTTGGGAATTTGTTTACTATACTACCGGGAAGGTTTCTGGTTTTAATTTGATTCGAAATAAATATTCGTTGCAATTTTATTTGAAAATTTTCTATTTTCATTCGCAAGCAGCGCCTCTCGCGGCAACTGGTGAAATTACACCGCAAACAGTGCCTCTCGCGGTATCTGGTGAAATTACATTTATAAATTGTAAAAATGCAAAAATGTGTTCCGAGTATAATAAATTTAATATTTAATTTGAGGATTTAGTAATATAATTTTCCAATGACGTTGTAAAAAAAAAACCTGACATTTCAATAATATTATATATTATAATAAAACATCTTATTTAAAATTTAATAAATGTTTTCAAAAAGTTATGTGTTTCCAAAATATATTTAAACATATATAACAACTAGCCGAATGACCCGGGCAACGCCCGGTTTTTACCCGATTAAATGCTTTTATTCAAATACTATTCGTTACAATTAAAAATTGGCGCCGTGGATGTCATTCTTGTATAATATATAAATGAGTTTTAAAAATTGTAAAAAAAAAAAAATTCATCGGCCGGGAATCGAAAACGGGCCGCCCGCGTGGCAGGCGAGCATTCTACCACTGAACCACCGATGGTTATGAGAAATGGCCATATTTGGGTATTTATTCCATTCACAAAGCAAACGGTGACAGAATTGATTAAGAAAGAATTGATTATGACGCTGATAACTGTATATATTAATATTTATATACGTTTATAAATCTATATATAGGTTTTTAACTTTTAATTAGATATTTTTTATTTTAATTTAGACACTTTCATGATGATATTTAATAATTACGAAATTATTGTTTAATTGAAATTCGTTTGCAATATATCTCGTATTATATAAATATTCGTATAATATATATTAATTCGCAAGTGAAGAAGGATGTTTATTCTTCCATCAACTATGTATATCTATGTTTTGTACATATTGTAAAATGGATGACAAGGCCAATATTTCAGAGTAAAATTGGGGGAAGATTAGGGGAGGGATGACCATGTGTAGTCGGGCGCCAATAAATAGCATTTATGTGTGGGGAGGACTGTGTGAGGTATCAAAACTGCCATTTTGTTCAAACACAGCAGCGTGTGAACGGGTACAGCTAGGTGGAGCAGAGTATCAAACATAAAGTTATCTTGACAAGTATAGATTCAGTAGGGATTGGATGTTTGCTAGACTCGTTTTAACAAATGTTTGTTAGGCAAACATTTACTCGGGTAAAAACTGGGCGAAGCCAGGTACATTCGTTAAATACAGTTATTCACAAATGTTCGTTTGTGGCAAGATACTATTCCTTCAACTTCAAATTCCCGAGGGGACCAATTAATATTGATTTTAATCAACTTATCGAGTATTTTTCAAGGGACCGGGAAATTTTTCAAATTATCGAGAGTATAGACAAGTATAGATTCAGTAGGGATTGGATGTTTGCTAGAATCGTTTCAGCAATTGTTCATTAGGCAAACTTTTATTCCGGGCGAAAAACCGGGCGAAGCCGGGACATTCGCTAGTATTTGATAAAATCAAGGTAAGCAATGAGGGAAGTTTACAGAGTAATAAAATATAAATATCAAAATTTATACTCTGTTAATAAAATACTTTGCTACAATATCCCGACCTTTTTCTTACTTATTTCCACATCATCCGATATATATATATATATATATAAGAAACGACAAAAAATTAGAGATCTTAGGAAACAAAATTTTATTCACATAACTTTTAATTAGAAATTTATAAGTTTTATTTACCTACTTAATGGACTCTCTTTGGAGCTCCTGTTGAATGAGGTGGTGAGAAACAGAGCTGGAGCGTTTGCGTTGTTCAAATTTTGGAAGACGGCTGAAGAGAAGAGGAAGTTATATACATAATCTAATTGATGTAAATAATTATATGTAAATATTCTTTGTCAGGATTAGAATGACTAATCCTGTATGGGACTTTGATTCCAGTAAAAGGCTTGTTGCTGCTGTTGTATATAGTCACAGTGTAGAAAATACTATACTATACCTACTACTTATAGGTTTCTCTCTGTATTCTTAGTTCTCTTCTCTTCAATTACTCTGTAAACTGGCGAATCCTTTATAGGATGAGAGGTCCTCAATAAAGGCTTTTGTTGTTGTTGTTGTTTGTTGTATTTACCTACTTAAAACATCTGCTATCCTAATTTTACATATCAATGTGGAATGGAGAGATTAAAACTTGAAATATTAAAGACATTTTCAGTTAGTTTTCTATGTGTACATATCATGTTATCGATGTTGGGTAAAATATCTTAATGATGTCGATTTAAATCTCCTGGATATTAATTAAACAAAAGCTACAGGTTTCTGGAATTGAGTTATATTTCTTTATTGAGGATATTCTCAAGCTTTCGGTCATATCTCTACACTTTTACAGGAGTATATAGAAACATGTAAACGCTTTGAAGATGCTGTGTTTTTGATTAATCTTAATAATGTGAAAAATAATATTTAAAAAAATTATTAAAAATATCAGGTGTGTTCATATTTTAAAAAAAAGGGGTATATCCTGACCGTTTACATGAGTATTTTAGATGACAGAGCGCCATCTAGTAGAACAGAAATAAACTAAACGTTTATTGAACTTGTTCCGTGATATTCGGCTAGCACCCAAATTCTTAATAAATCAAGAATCCAGTAGACCAAATTTTTGGTCCTAGAAGAACAAACTGCAGCACGTTGACGAGGGACAAAAGCACGAAACGCCTACGTGGTTGATATATCAGGAAATTAGGTGTTAGACAAATATCACGGATCAAGTTAAATAAACGTTTATTTGATTTTTGTTCCACTAGATGGCGCTCTGTCATCTAGAATGCTCATGTAAGCGGTCAGGATATATGTTGACTTTGCCTAGACTTTTGAAAGAAACTGATTCCAAGAAGATAAATCAAACATTATTGATTTACAAGAGAGAGAACAAAAGAAAACTTATAACATAGTAAACAAGAGAAACTATCTTCTTACTGTTAGCACCTATTTACTTGTGAACTTACACATATATTCTGTGGAATTACTTAATTAATTAAACTTAATAAATATATACAACAATAAGCCTATTTTGTTTTTAATCTTATTAAGTTCACAAAATTTTCCACTGGAATGATCTTTATACACTGGTAATTGGGTCAGTGCTATTAGCAGTCTGACCTATAGAAACGACCCAAGCAACTGCCTAGCAACAATCAGTAACATCAAACTCTACTCTATGGAAGCCTCCATATTTTAAGAACCAAAAGAGGCATAAAGAAGATTATTTTCGGTTTTCTTGTGAAGCTTTCAATATATACGAAGTGAAACTTATCTTCCAGCCATTATCTCTCCTCCTTCACTGAGAGTAGGCCACGTGGTCTCTCTATACTTCCTCCGCCATCGTCTTCATTTCCTCGTGTCGTCCAGTCCATTGTTTTAGATCGTCTATGTATCCCTGTCGTCTCCTTCCCTTCGATCTCTTCTTCTGAAGCCCTCCCTCCAACACTGTCAGCAATGCCTCATTATCTCTCACATTTGCCCCAAGTCAATTTTCAATAATGCGAACGATGCTAATTTAAGAATTCTTCATTGAAGAAGACTGCTTCTGAAGTTGATTTTAAGCGGATAATTACAGCTGGAAATTCTTTTTGATTAAGCTCAAGAATCCGAATCATATAACACTATTCCTTTAATCAAGATATACTTTTACAACAAACATCGGATATTGTTGGATGCTAATCATTTCTTTGATGCAAAAACTTATCAAACAACAATAAGATTCAGAAGCATGTAACTGGTTATCTACTTGGATATATACTGAATACACTGCATATCTACTGTACACGCTTGTTCGGCGGTACATTTACGAAAATAGGAAAGATACAGAAAAGATTAGCATGGCCCCCGCGCAAGGATGACACGCAAAATCGTGAGCGTTCAACTTGGGACGACTCCTTCTCTTTCAAATACCATCCAGCTCCTATCTCCATATCCTCTATCAGTACTAAAAACATACCTTGATCAATGTTCTCTAGCTGATGGTACTCGCATCTTTTTCTTGATTGAAGTCCTTAGGAGATGGATAACTTCCAGAACTTTCAGACGAAGACGGGAGAATTTGGAATCTCTGTTGTCACTTGCTAACTACGTCGGAATTCTCTTTTTGTCTCTTCATCTTTCTTTGTCAAATTAGACACTCTAACACACATTAGACATTGTAACAACACACTGTCTCCGAGGATAAGTTCCTTGCTTTATTTAAACGATCTCTTAATATTTCAGGTATCATAAACCTTTATACAGGGGTGTACAATGGAATGAATCCTTAACTACTATTTATATCTTGTATATTATTTACATATGTTCAAATCTAAAAGCTTGAGGGATGAGTTTCTTTTGTAAATAAATTTATTTCGAGCTTTCTCTCGGGCAACACCCTTCTACAGTAAATTAAAAAATATTACACTGAGATTAATAATAATTTAATTTAATTTATTTTTAATTTTCCTGTAGAAAAGGGCGTTGCCCGAGAGAGAGAGAGAGAGAGAGAAAGCTCGAAATAAATTTATTTTCAAAAGAAACTCATCCCTCAAGCTTTTAGATTTGACCATTCTATTAAGGAATTAGCCTATTAATTATTTACATATCTTTGATATGTGAAAGGAAGCTATTTAGCAATTTCACGCAGTGTATTGTGCACATTAAGACACATTTATTCAAAATAATTACAATGTTTATTCTATAGATGAATTATATAATGTTATATATAAGGTAATGCCATTTATAGTAATCTTGTTAATACGGATTTATAAATATTTATAAAGGGGTCAATGAAAGGGTGGTCTAAACCATTGGTTTTAGACCGCTACGACCCGATATCGAATCCTGCATTGTACTTTTTTTCTGATTAAAATAAAGTTCTAAATGTGTGTGTGAACCTCGATTCTTACAAAAGTCCAATTCCACCAGCAATTTCAAGTAATCAAACGGGGCTATGGCATATTTGTAAGTGAAAAGTCGAACTGCTTTTCACATATGTATACATGTAGTAATTTTACAGTAAAAGCAGTCGCTAACTACCTACCATGATTATCATGGCCTGTACCATGTGTACTAGGGATAATAATTAATAAATATATATTTATACATATTTAAAAAAAACGCATTTTCGTGTGATAAGATTGTGCCTGTTAAAGTTTTTATAGAATTAATTAAATGCGCAGAATACAAAAAAAAAAAAAAAGCGAAAGGGCCAAGGTTCGGGTTCACTCAATGTATCCTGGCATGTTATCAAAGAATTACTTATCTATTCAACTCTCCGATATTACATATTCAATCGACAATTTATTTATTACTACTTATGTACCCTAGTTTTAAGTTTATAATGGACCTTTTTAAGCCCTAAAAAGGTTTCATAGAAGACTTCATGTGGCAAAGGACAGAGTCATTGTGTTGTTTTGGAGACTCTCTCAGTAGCCACATAAAAATAGGGTATTTTGGGTTATTGGTTTATTTTTATAAACGCACTAGCCGATTTACGGGCAACGCCAGGGTTTCACCCGATTAAATATTTTTATTCAAATACTATTCGTTGTAATTATAAATTGGCGCCGTGGATGTCACTCTTGTGAAACGTCCCGCTCCAAACTTTGTGTGTTTTTAAAAAATAAAAATGAAAATGTAAATTTTCACAACGATATTTGAAAATTACACTTTTTTGATTTTTTTTATATGAATATATTTCAAAAATTTGATATATACATAAAATGACAACAAGTGATTTATTGCCCCTACGCTGTCATTACGTCACTCAAGGTCACTATCAAATCCCGTCGCGCCGTGTGAGGGCTCCACGTAGTTGTTTACTTCTCGAAGTTACCGCAGTGAGGCGCTGGTTGCGAGTGAAATAGGAAAACATTGTTGATAATTTGTTCATAACTCCAAGGATATTCGAGATAGAAGCCTGGAAATTTGCCTATAAGTTTTTCCAGATTCATCTCTATATACTGTTAAAAATTTAGCTATATTAGTTATGTACTCTGGAAGTGTATAGCCGACAAACATAAATACATACATATATTCATACATACACTGACTTTATATATATAGGGATTATATTATGACACAATCAATAATGTATCAAGGGTTTGGTTTCTTATTTCTTGAGCTTTCGGGATAACATGCCCTTCAGCAGGGAGAACCAGAAGTACAACTTCTAGCCATTTAAAATACAATATAACGCGGCTGATGATTGTAATTCATTACTCTTCATGTTTCACCTTTCCATACCTCATCCTCAAAGTTAGAAATGTCGCTATTTCTCTTTGAAAATAAATTTCGATTTTTATAAGAAATATTCGCGGTATAATTTTAATTTTCGTTTTACAACTTCTAGCCATGTTAGCCCGAAAATAAAAGAAATAAGAAACCAAACTCTTGATTCCTTATTGATTAAATCAAAATGTTCAAGCTGGAAAAAAAAATCTTTATTTAGCTCTTCGAGTTTACACACAATTTAAATGGTACTTTTAAAATATCGAGTAGGTACGTTTGAGTATTTTGGCTTTTTAAATTAGAAAAAAAAATCTTTATGTATTGTATTAAGAAAAAACAGAAGAAAATATTACGGGATAAGTGGGCAAAATTAGGGTAAAAATCTCTTGATCGTGTAAATGGGAGTTGTTTGCAGCTTGCGCCATCTATCGGTATAATTATCAACTAAGGATTTTTATTATAGAATCTTTTGATAACAACATTAATATAAAATAATTGTGGCTTATATTTTTTTTATTTAAGACGGGGGTCGGTGGAAGGATGGTCTAAACCGTTGGTTTTAGACCGCTACAACCCGGGATCGAATCCCGCATAGGACACTTTTTTTCAAATTGGAATATTATACACACATTCAGTTTATTTTCTAACTGTACAAAACATGTAATCAATATTGGGTAAAATAATGTTACAATTTTATTAATTATGAAAAAGACATCTCCTTATCGTGCAACTGAAAGTTACTGATGGCTTGCGCCTTAAATTATTATAATAATCAACTATTTGTTGATTTTTAATTATTCCAGAATTGGCCAATTACCCATTTTTGATTAATCAAGAAAAGCTAACCACGTACGCATTTCGGGCTGTTGGCCCTCATCAGCGTGGTGCAAAAAACTGGTCCTTCAGGCATCTTGAAAAATCATGAAACGGGTAGTTAAGGCCAGAATTGCGTGAGACCGCGACACAATGTGAATTCCGATTATTCCTATAGAGGGCGCAAGCCATCAGCAACTTTCAGTTGCACGATAAGGAGATGTCTTTTTCATAATTTATGCACCTTATCCCAGTACAATATCATATTTGTACTAGTGTTTCACAATCTTATTAATGTTAATTGAATTAAATCTGGATATCAATCAAACAAATGCTACAGGTTTCTGGAGATGGGTTTCTTTATCTTTATTAAATGTAATCTCGATCTTTCGGGCATCTCTGTCCTTCCACAGTTGTACATAGAGCATATAAACTACTTGAAGATGCTGTGTTGTTTGATTAAACTTATTAATGTGAGAAATAATTTTTTTTTAAGATAGAAAAAAAATCAGGTGGGTTCATATTTCAAAAAAAGGGGTATATCCTGATCGCTCACATGAGTATTTTATATGGCAGAGCTCCATCTAGTGGAACAAAAATAAACTAAACGTTTATTTAACTTGTTCCGTGATATTTGGCTAGTACCCAATTTCTTGATAAATCAAGAATCCAATAGACCAAATTTTTGGTCCTAGAAGAATAGCCTGTACCATGCTGACGAGGGACAACAGCACGAAACGCCTACGTGGTGGATATATCAGGAAATTGGGTGTTACACAAATATCACGGAACAAGTTAAATCAACGTTTAGTTACGCGTCTAAAATAGTTTCTAATTTTCATAACAGAAGACGCGCTAGTGCATCGTAATATAAATGTTCCAATAAAAGACTCAATTTGATGTTTGCGGAAGAACGATTGCTCGAATCATATTATATATTTATAATTATATGTAATTCTACTGTCCTCAAAGCTTATGTCCATAGTTCATCTAAAATATCCATTCCGAAGGTCTAGCATCAGTATTACTACAAAAGGAAGTTCCAAAAAATGCAATATAACAGCGGTATGCTAGATCAAACTGGCGAAACCACTGAGAGGGTTCACCACTGATTAGCCAGGCCCTCCCATTAATTTTTCCATTGCAGTAAGGGCAGTAGAAATTGTTTAATTTCAAAAAGATTCTTACGCGCCTAAAATAGGTTCTAATTTTCATAACAGATGTCGCGCTAGTGCATCGTAGTTGATTTTTGTTCAACTAAATGGAGCTCTGCCATTGAAAATGCGCATGTAAGCGGTCAGGATGTGTGTGTGACTTTGCTTAGACTTTTTAAAGAAACTGATTCCAAGAAGTTTAATCAAACATTATTGATTTACAAGAGAGAGAACAAAATAAAACTTATAACATAGTAAACAAGGAGTAACTATCTTCTTACAGTTAGCACCTATTTATTTGTGATCTTACACACATACTCTGTGGGAACAATTAATTGAACTTTAAATATATATACATCAATTTCCCTATTTTGTTTTTAATCTTATTAAGTTCACAAATTTTCCACTGGAATGATCTTTATACGATGGTAATTGGGTCAGTGCTATTAGCAGTAGTGCATATAGAAACGACCCAAGCAACTGCTGGCAACAATCAGTGACACCAAACTCTACCCTATGGAGGCTTCCACATTTTAAGAACTAAAAGAGTCATAAAGAAGATTATGTGATTTTCTTGTGAAGCTTTCAATATATACGAAGTGAAAATTTGCTTCCAGCCATTATCTCTCCTGCTCCTCCACTGAGGGTGGGTCATATGGTGTCTCCATACTTTCTCCACCATCCTCTTCGTCTCTTCGTGTCGTCCAATCCATTGTTTTAGATCGTCTGTATATTCCTGTCGTCTCCTTCCCTTCGATCTCTTCCCCTGGAGCACTCCCTCCAACACTGTCAGCAATGCCTCATTATCTCTCACATTTGCTCCAAATCAATTTTCAATAATGCGAACGATGCTAATTGAAGGATTCTTCATTGAAGAAGACTGCTTCTGAAGTTGATTTTATGCGGGAAATTACAGCTGGAATATATTTTAGATCAAGCTCAAGAATCCTAATCATATAATACTATTCCTTTGATCAAGATATACTTTTACAACAAACATCGGATATTGTTGGATGCTAATCATTTCTTTGATGCAAAAACTTATCAAACAACAATCTGATTCAGAAGCATGCAACTGGATATCTACTTGGCTATATACTGTATACACTGCATAACTACTGTACACGCTTGTTCGGCGGTACATATACGAAAATTGGAACGATACAGAGAAGATTAGCATGGCCCCTGCGCAAGGATAACACGCAAAATCGTGAAGCGTTCTACTTGGCACGATTTCTTCTCTTTCAAATACCATCCAGCTCCTATCTCCATATCCTCTATCAGTACTTAAGACAGATCTTGATCAATGTTCTCTAGCTGATGGTTGGATCTCTTGTTTGATTGAAGTCCTCAGGAGAAGGATAACTTCCAGAACTTTCAGACGAAGATGGAAGAATTTGGAATCTCTCTGTTACCTCGTTCACTACGTCTGAATTCACTTTTTGTCTCTTCATCTTTCTTTGTCAAATTAGACACTCTGACACACATTAGACATTGTAACACACTGCTTCCGAAGGTAAGTTCCTTGCTTTATTTAAACCATCTCTCAAGCTTTCAGGTATTATAAATCCTTCTACAGGAGTGTACAATGAAATGAATCCTTAACTACTATTTCTATCTTGTATATTATTTACATATGTTCAAATCTAAAAGCTTGAGGGATGAGTTTCTTTGGCAAATAAATTTATTTCGAGCTTTCGGGCAACGCCCTTCTACAGGAAAATTAAAAATAAAGTAAATTAAATTATATTACAATGAGATTAAGCTGAGATTAATAATAATTTAATTTACTTTATTTTTAATTTTCCTGTAGAAGGCGTTGCCCGAGAGAAAGCTCGAAATAAATTTATTTTCAAAAGAAACTCATCCCTCAAGCTTTTAGATTTGAACATTCTATTAAGGGATTAGCCTATTAATTATAATCTTTAAAATGTGAAAGGAAACTATTAAACAATTTACCCAGTGTATTGTACACATTAGATACATTTATTCAAAATAATTACAACGTTTATTTTATAGATGAATACTATAATGTTATATATAAGGTAATACCATTTATAGTAATCTTGGTAATACAGATTATAAATATTTATAACGGGGTCGATGGAAAAGTGGTTTAAACCATTGGTTTTAGACCGCAACGACCCGGGATCGATTCCTGCATTGTACGCTTTTTTCTAATTAAAAAAAAAAAGTTCTAAATGTGTGTGTGTGGACCTCGATTCTTACAAAAGTCCAACCCCACCAGCAATTTCAAGCAATCAAACGGGGCTCTGGCATATTTTTAAGTGCAAAGTCGAACTGCTTTTCAGATGTGTAGACATGTGTTGCACTTAAAGTAAAAGCAGTCGCTAACTTCCACCCACCATGATTATTCATGGCCTCTACCACGTGTACTAGGGATAATAATTAATAAATATTTATATTTATACATATTTTTTTAAAAACGTATGTTCGTGTGATAAGATTGTATGTGCGTGATAAGGTTTTTATTGAATTAATTCAATACAGAATACCAAAAAAAAAAATAGCGAAAGGACCAAGGTTTGGGTTCACTCAATGTATCCTGGTATGTTATAGGAGAATTACTGATCTATTCAATTCTCTGATATTACATATTCAATCGACAATTTATTTGTTACTACTTATATACCCTAGTTTTAAGTTTATAATGGACCTTTTTAAGCCCTAAAAAGGTTTCATAGAAGACTTCATGTGGCAAAGGACAGAGTCATTGTGTTGTTTTGGAGACTCTCTCAGTAGCCACATAAAAATAAGGTATTTTTGCCATTGGTTTATTTTTATAAACACACTAGCCGATTTACCTGGGCAACGCCCGGGTTTTACACGATTACATATTTTTATTCAAATATGTTTCGTTATAACTATAAATTGGCGCCGTGGATGTCACTCTTGTGAAACGTCACGCTCCAAACTTTGTGTTTTTGAAATATAAAAATCAAAATACTATTCGTTACAATTATAAATTGGCGCCGTGGATGTCCCTCTTGTGAAACGTCCCGCTCCAAACTTTGTGTGTTTTTAAAATATAAAAATGCTATTCTTTACAATTATAAATTGGCTCCGTGGATGTCACTCTTGTGAAACGCCCCGCTCCAAACTTTGTGTGTTTTTAAAATATAAAAATACTATTCTTTACAATTATATATATATATATGTGATATCTTGGGACCTCTGGGACCAGTGTTACCTGATGCTAGACGAACCTCGATGTCAACTCTACCGTGCAGTCGTGGTGGAAG
This sequence comes from Cordylochernes scorpioides, assembly GCA_030710605.1. Classification (NCBI taxonomy): domain Eukaryota; kingdom Metazoa; phylum Arthropoda; class Arachnida; order Pseudoscorpiones; family Chernetidae; genus Cordylochernes; species Cordylochernes scorpioides. The sequence goes on along the minus strand of CP092871.1, from coordinate 28,066,798 downwards.
GCGACACAGCTGGGCCAAAGGTGAAATAAACAAACAGAGATTCCACTAAAAGCGTCTGACGTCAAGAAGGAATGGGATGAGGAGAGAGAGATTTTAGAGCAAGTGTTACCGTTGGAATCCAAGCGAAGACTGGCAATTCTAGGGCCTCGATTTAACACCACGACCTTGCTGCTTTCTAATTGGCTGACCTATTTAGGTGATTCTTTCCTAATTGGTGGGACTTTTTCACGTGGTAGTGGGCTATTGGTTGACCTACTTAGGTATTGTCTTCTGATTGGGCCGGGCTTATCTCTTTGACGGAAGAAATACGTCCGGTCTTGTTCCGGAAATTGGGCGTCTCTCAAACTTTTATAACTTCTGGTCACAAGATACGTCCTGTCTTGTCCGGAAATATTGGTTTAAACTTAGCTCGCAGGGTGTCCGGGGTCAGAAGGTTAACTGTGGCGTTATTAATAATTATGTTCTCTTCTAGGCCTACCTCTTAGGTTTGACTTCTACGATCCTCTAAGCCTGATTTGTTTTAACCTTAACTTTCTCCTGTCTCTCTCCATTCCTTCTATCTGTACAGTTGCAATACTTTATTAGATTCTTACGCGGTACAGATTGATGTTAGTTGAGGCTTTCTATGTGCAGTACATAAGAAGTTATATACAGTCATGGGGTGGAACATGTGGTAGTGGATATTTAGACTATTTACAACAATTCCATGGTCTTAAATCATCACAGATGGCCCCGGATGTGAGAGGGTTCATATGGAGGGATTTAAGAGAGCGGAATAGGAAGACTGTTATTAAGGAAGTAATTTTTTAAAAATTAATTAAAGTGAGTTGGTATATAACATGGGGTTGATTTCTGTATATCCATAAGAGGTAATAAAGCATAAACAACTAATATTAAACATACAAGTAAAATAAAAATAGGAATAAAAGAATTAATAGAGAGCATATAATGATGATAGGAAAAAATAAAAATGATTTGATGGGAAAATCATGATCTCTTCGTGATGGGCGTTAGAAAGGGTTGAGGGGTTAGTTATTACTTGGTTGAGGCAATGTCACTTTGACTCAAGTCCCAAACCATTTAATGTGCACGGCGCGGAAAACCTAGGCCATGTTTCACATGTAAATTTAAGGACCTAATAAAGTTACAGTACCACAATCGAAAAGTAAGATAAGGGGATTGTTATGGGTTTTAGTAATTAGTCGTTAAGACGTACGCATGCAGGATAAAGAGGGCGAAGATCAGTGACCAGAAATCAAAGTTTTAATTAGAGTCGTCAGGGGCTTAGCGAGAAAAAGAGTAAAATAATTTTAAAAAAATGTGCCAGCGTGTGGCATGAGAGTGCCCTGGAATAAAAAAAATACAATTTGCACGTATCCAAGCCAGAAGTTGGGAGAAGGTAAATCTGGGGGACGATGTGTCAAGATTGTTAATTACGAAATCAAAGTAGGTCAAGTCTAGCCTGCGAAGGAGTTAAAAATTCCTGCGGAAAAGGAATGTTAGTAATTCTTAAGAAGTAACCTTTAAAGTGGTTGTTTAAGAGGTTATTGAAGATTGCCCTGTTTTTAGATCATGATTTTTAGTTTGATTATAAAATAATATATAATTGAGATATAAAATTGCGAGATTAAGGCTTTGCATATAGCGTTAAAGGATTTGAAAAATCGAAAATAGAATTGCGAAGTTAAATGCAAAGTAATCTTTAAAAAAAAAGTAAAAATAGTGATGATATGATACAAAGATTAACACACTACAGCAGTATATAAGGGGTAATAGAAAGTGAAAATATTAAATGAAAAAAAAATAATTAGCAATAATATACTCGATAGCATTGACATGGTAGCGGAAGGTGAAACAATGTAAATAACATCTAATTTATAAAGTGAGAAAAAATATAAAATGATAAATGCAAATTAGTGATGTAAACATGAAATATAAACTTGAGATTATTAGATATGATATGAAAGATAAAATATAAAGTTGATTATAAAATAGAGTCATAAAGCAAAAGTAAATAAGTTTTGGTAAAGAAAAATAAAAAAAGACAATAATCTAAACTAATTGGTTGACGTAAAAAAAAACAATTATAAGAGCTATATAATGATTATATAAAGGATATTAAAATGAAAATTTTTTACAAAATGTTCATCGAGAAGGAAGAGCAAGTAAGATTATATATAGAAATTATATATCGTGAAAGAATGTAAAGTTGTAGGCCAAATGAATGTTCCTGTTTTTTTTTTAGGATGGGTAGAAAGAGCTTTAAATTGTCCTCGATTGATATCTTTGGTCTTGTTGGCCTAAGTTTTTCTAACTTATCGAATTTGTTTTAAGTTTGGTGCGACTCGTGGATCACATTGTTTCTAACTGTGAAACTCACTGAGTCCTAATGTTGTCGTTTTTTTAAACTTATGTGGGTGTGTGTGATTTTTGTAGGTAAAGTGTTGTCTTTGGCACGCACTAATATTTAATTTAATAGGTGGCGAAAGTTCATTAGAGAACACGGGGTGGCGACGGATGTAACAAGATGTCGGCTGTTTGTTTGCTCGGGGGGGCGAGGGGGAGCGAAGCTATTTTTAATGCGATTCCGGATGTAGGTCAGGGAGGCCTTTTGCGAGGCTGCTTGCTTTCTTTCAACTTATTGGAAGTTAATTCGAACTACGTTCGGAGATATTATTTCTAAAATTGTAAACACAAAAGCGTTTTGATTTGTCACTTTTGGTGAAAAGCGTTATGGGATTGATATAGGGAGATACAGAGGTTGAGTTATTCCGTGTGTTCAAGCATTTGTTAGATTTGTGTTTGTATTTCGAAAATTCGGATATTGTATCTGTGAATATTAAATCGAATGGTTTTTTGCGTTTCGATATTTTGCGGACTTAGTAAAAATGTTATTCATGGATATCGGGCTAGAATTGAATGAAATTGCGACTATCTACGTGGACAATGTGTGGTTAAATAAATGTGTCACAGGCGTGATGAAGGCGTCTTTGGCCTGAAAATTGAAAGAGTTTAGTGGTGTGGCGCTGTGACACGAAGCGAAAAAATTGTAAACGAAAAGGTGTCCCGTGAAGTCTCTGTTTTGTACAAAATCTAACCTGTTACACTAAGAATAACAAATTTACTAAAGTCATGGTTGTTGGTTGTACGAACATATCGATAATTTTTATATTGTTAGTGGATATGACACGTTTAATGTGATTTTTTTTTTTTGTGTGTGTGTTTAGTAGGGCGACGTAATAAAGCTTGTGTGGCTCGAAATTAGATTTGGGTGTGAAGTCGCGCATTAAAAATTTGTTAATTAGAAAAAGTGATGTGAGAGGGTGTTGTATATTTTGTTGAGAGAGATTTGTCGATATTTAACTATGCGTGTAAAAGGAAGGTACGAGGGAGTGTAGTTATGTGGGAATTTAACGATTGGAATAGTTTTGGAAGGCTGTGATTTAAGTTACTTCTGTCCAAAGATATGAAAGAAAAGGACATAGGGGCGTTGAAAATGGGATTAGGAACAGTACAATAAGATTAAATAAGAGTGTTGTAGTTCACCACGTGTGAGCAACCTGTTTCAGGAGGGGAAATTTTAGTAAATGGGACAGTTGTATTAACCTGTCCATGGGACACGTGTTGCTTGCACGAAGTGAATTGGTACAAGGTAGTTGGTAGAGGTACATTATCTTGATACAGGAGTAGCTGAGGACAGTTTATAATTAGTAGAAATTGTTTTATGGAGTTAAGGAATAAAATGACAAAAGGCAATGGTGTATCGATTATATGGAATTTTAGATTCTATGTTATGTTACCTATTTTTACGTTTAAAAAGATATAACCTATGGTGAAAATATTGTTAGCTATGGCATTAATAGTTAAGTTAAATGGGTGAACAGGTATTTTCTTTTGCAAATTGGTTTCTATTATTTTAAAAGTATTCCGACTAATTATATCGATAGATGCTCCTGAATCAAGTGGTAGAGGTAGGTTTACATTATTGGACAGTTCCGCACGAACGAGCAATTGTTCAACAAAAATTATAGGAGTAGGAACCTACTGTTGTGTTGTCTTGTATGTCGGGACAGTCCTGGTCTGGTGCCATAGTTGGAGGTTCAATGGGACAGTCAGAGTTCATTGTTTGCGCTGGGCTCGTGGTTTAGAGATGGTCGGGGAAGCAGGTAACATACGCTCGCGTGTTGGTAACTCGGAGGGGCGCTTGCAGGAGGTCTGGTGGCTTTTTCAGTCTTGTAGAGTATTGTAGTTGGGCCCGATCTGCTTGGGCGTCGTAGTTGGTGAAGAAGCTTTGCGCCTTGTACGAACCATCGTAGCGATTCCACCTCTCGCGATGTCCGGTCACGGCAGAAAGCTGATGTAGCGTCGTCGTCGACCTCCCTAGGACATCTGACACCGGCGGCGGGGGTGTGACGTCTTCCTGGCCGGGGGCGATTTCCTCCGTTCTACCGAGGGTGTTTTCTTTCTTCGGAAAAGTGTTTTCGCCAATTTCGGAGTCGGGATCGGACTCCATGGGTTCCTTTGGATTCTCCTCTCTTCCCTGTTCCATCTTTCTGTACAGACAGTGGTCTACTTGCTTACTTGTACCTTGGCGTCCACTATCCTGTCGACTCTTCGTTACGGGGGGAGTCTGGGATATCTTGGGACCTCTGGGACCAGTGTTACCTGATGATAGACGAACCTCGATGTCAACTCTACCGTGCAGTCGTGGTGGAAGGCGACACAGCTGGGCCAAAGGTGAAATAAACAAACAGAGATTCCACTAAAAGCGTCTGACGTCAAGAAGGAATGGGATGAGGAGAGAGAGATTTTAGAGCAAGTGTTACCGTTGGAATCCAAGCGAAGACTGGCAATTCTAGGGCCTCGATTTAACACCACGACCTTGCTGCTTTCTAATTGGCTGACCTATTTAGGTGATTCTTTCCTAATTGGTGGGACTTTTTCACGTGGTAGTGGGCTATTGGTTGACCTACTTAGGTATTGTCTTCTGATTGGGCCGGGCTTATCTCTTTGACGGAAGAAATACGTCCGGTCTTGTTCCGGAAATTGGGCGTCTCTCAAACTTTTATAACTTCTGGTCACAAGATACGTCCTGTCTTGTCCGGAAATATTGGTTTAAACTTAGCTCGCAGGGTGTCCGGGGTCAGAAGGTTAACTGTGGCGTTATTAATAATTATGTTCTCTTCTAGGCCTACCTCTTAGGTTTGACTTCTACGATCCTCTAAGCCTGATTTGTTTTAACCTTAACTTTCTCCTGTCTCTCTCCATTCCTTCTATCTGTACAGTTGCAATACTTTATTAGATTCTTACGCGGTACAGATTGATGTTAGTTGAGGCTTTCTATGTGCAGTACATAAGAAGTTATATACAGTCATGGGGTGGAACATGTGGTAGTGGATATTTAGACTATTTACAACAATTCCATGGTCTTAAATCATCACATATATATATAGTGTAGAAACTATATAACAAAATTATAACAGTGATTCTAATTTTAAAACTTAAGGAGCAAACTGATAATAATGATAACTTATATCAGTTAGATTTGATTAGATTAGCAAGCTAAATCTAAATTAATTATAATAATAAATAGTTATTTAATTTTATAGTTCAGTTTTGTATTAAGATTATCTTCACTATTATGATCATTTAAATTCAAATTATAAAATTTGTAAAATGTTATTAATTTGTAGATAGAGAGAGAAAAAAAATCCTTTACTTCTACTACATCCTCAAGTTAATTATATATTTATAATTAATAACAATAAAAATTAACAAAGTAACGTCTATTACATCGGCTTTTACACGTCATTCAGACATACTCTAATCCTATATATAGAATAATCGAAGAGAGAATATATATAATAGTTAGAAAAAAGAGAGAAAGACAGAACCATGAACTTTTAATCAAACTAATAATAAGGAAAAAAAAAAAAAGAGTTTTATAAAGAAGGTAGATAAGATTGTTAGTATATATATATATATATTTTTTATGATTTTATATTTTATCCTTTTTTTTTTAAAGATTTTTAAAGGTTTTTTTATTTTATAATATGATTATAAATAGTTGTATTTAGTAATATATCTATAGTATGAATTAACATTTGTTATAAGTTTGGATATTATGTTTTGAAACCCTAATGGTAGACCAGACATACACAAAAAACTTTAAATTGAAATAAATTGGAAAAAGAGATCTGCTGGAACGGGGATCTTCAGATAAAATTCCAGCGACATTTCACCCCTTCTTTATTATGTCATAGATCTCTTTTAAACCGGATTTTATGTGTTAATATTAAGTTGTTTCAGTGAAATATTTAAATGAACATATATAACAGATACAAGTGTTAACAAATTCAAACTGTAAACCTACCTCGGCCGCGGCGTCCTCCATTGTGAATATCTATTTCTGGCTGACACATGTCGCGGGAGGGGAATGTCCCCCCACATTTCAAATTTAGACCATTTATTCAGAATTTTTTTGAACAACAAGAAAATTAAAGAAGAAAGGAAAAATAGTTAAGGGAAGAAAGCTAAATTTCATAATCTTTACAGCTAGTTATATCAAAATAACTGATTTAACACTTATTCATCTTTTAATACTCCTTTAAAAAGGCAAATTATAAGAGTTTAATAAAGCTATTAATTGTGCAAATTAACCTTTATTTAACTTCCATTTTCCTCCCCAGAAATTGGAGATTAAACAAAAATGAACTATATACTTTAACACTTTAAGAATCTTGTGAAAAAATCTTTTAATCAGTTATTTAATCAAAGTTTAATTAACTGTTAAAGATTATAAATTTGTATTAGTTAATATTAAGAGAAATTATAGAAAGTTGATTTCATAAATGGATATTTCCATTTATTTTTTTTTTTAATATTTTATAATTGATATACTGTTGAAATATTTTACTTGTTTGATACTAAATTTGTTTTTAATAAATTCCATGTTTAAATTTTTAACATCTTCTATGAAATTATCTAATATATTATTTATTCTATAAATCTTAGAAACTGACCATAATATATATCTTTACAGCAATTTAATGATATATTAGAATTCATATTACAGTAATTTATAATATTGAAATTACAATTACTCTTTTTATTATAAACTCTAACAGCACTATTTGTAAGGTCTATATTCAAGTCTAAAAAGTTAACTTTTTTGTTTCTATAAATTTTTTCATTGTTCTTAAGTTTCAAGTATTTAGGATATATTTCAGGTATTAATTTTTTAAACAGTGGATTATTAAATATTATTATGTCATCTACATATCGGAATATTTGCCAATTAATATTATTTTGTAGTAAGTATTCTCTTTCGTACCAGAACAATATTAGATTTGCTAATAACGGACTAGAAGAAGTACCCATGGGAACGCCTTCTGATTGAATATATATTTTATTTTTAAATTCTATATAGTTAAAATTTAAAAATGTTTCCAGTAGAGTTTTTGCTGTTTTAAGATCTAATTTAAATGTTTTATATCTGTTATGAATAATTTTAATGTAGAAAGTTTTGTCATTAATGAATTCATTAAATAAATTGGTTATTTTATTATTTAGATCTCTTAAATTTATTTTAGAATATAGGTCCTCAAAGTCAAATGTGTGTACTGTTTCAATGTTTGTCCAATTGTTCATTAAATAATTAATGATTTTTTTATTTGAGTCGATAAATTTATAATTATATTTATTAGTTAATTTATTTATAATAAATTGTAGTGTTGAGGCTAATTGTATATCAATATTTTTATGACTGAATTTATACCAGATGTGATTGTTCTGAAAGAAATAGGTTTTTTGTGTAGTTTAGGAATTATATAGAACTTTGGTATGTTTGGATTTTTGTGGTTATTATAAATTTTTAGTGAATTTTCAACATTTTTGATGTCTTTTTTGATTTTTGTGCCTGTAGTTCTAGCAAAAGTGTATTTATGATTATTATCAATTTCCTTTTTTAGTATATCGTGGTATAGAATTTTACAAATTAAAGATAAATTATTGGAACATTTATCTATAGGAGTGATAATATAGTCCTTCTGTAAATTAATTATATTTTCTTTAAAAGAAGGAATGTCTGAATTGGGTTTTGTGTATTTAAGTGTATTATTATAATAATTTATAATTTCCTTTTTAATATTATGTTTCCATTCCAGAAAAGTAAATTCTGGAATACTGTATTTTATACTAGTTTTATTTATGAAAATATCTATATCTTTTAATATAGATTTAATTGTATTATTATAATTGTGTTTAATTTGAGGTATATATTTATACCCTTTATTTAAAATTTCTTGATATTCTGGATTTAAAAAAGAAAAGTTGCTAGTTAATATATGACCTGAGAACTTATATTTATCAATATAGTTGTTGCAATTACATTTAATTTTTTTTAAATTTGCCAAATTATTAATAAATTGGTTATAATTGCAAACTAAATTACCTATATTTTTATTGTATCTCCAGATTGTTTTAAAATTTAAATTTTTTATAGGGAAAAGATTATTGATGATTTGGTTATTAAAAATATCATTAAATTTAATATGATTAAATAAATTGTTATTAAATTTAATGATAATATTAATGTTATTAGTAGTTTGTTTAATTTTTCTGTATTTAAAGATGTCGTGTGTGATATCTATTAATCTGTTAGTCAGATTATGAATTTTAATATATTCTATGAGTTTGATAAATTTATTATTATTTAGTTTAAATAATGTTTTAATAAATTTATCGACGAAGTTGTTAGTGTACATTTGTTTTGGGTCCAGTAATTCTTCAAATTCAATGTAACCTAATTTATTTGTAGTTTTACCTCTAGTTTTATTAGGTTTAGTTTTAAATTCATTTTTTTTTGAATTTGCAACTGATTTCATAGGTTGAAATTTCTTCTGTTTGTGGTTTGTATGTGTAGTTTAATTCGTCGTTAAGTCCATAAGGGAATAATGTGTTGTGTTTATAAATGTAGTTGTTTTCTAATAATAGTCGTTGTTTTTTGTTTTGACATATGTCTAGTATTTCTATCTTAAAGTTGTTAAAAGTATGTAATTGATTGTGTTCTTTCATATATATATTACCAATTGATTTTTTAGCGTGGTTTCTATGTAGGTTTATTCGTATATTTAATGGATTACAAGTTTGTCCTATATATGATAGTTGACAAATTTGGCATGTTAATTTATAAATAGTATTCACTAATTTACAACTAGTTGTTTGAAAAGTGTCATGGTTCTTAAGAGAGGGACAAGTTTGACAATTTTTCTTAGGCAATTCTTAGCGAGTTTAAATTAACATAAAAGAGGTGCTAACACTAATATGTTTGTAGTTTTTTTTAGTTTTTTTAGTTTGTTATTCTTATGAATTTTTAAATATATTTTACTTAATTGTTTTTGTGGTGATAAAATTTGTAATAAATTGAATAATTAATCTATAAATATATAGATATTACTGTTTGTTATCTGTTATATTTTTAAGAATAACTAATAAAAAAAACATCTTTAAACTAACTAAACACTGAAAAAAACAAAAGTTCTGAAATTATTTTTTCTAGAATTACTTTTATAATTTAATTTTTAATAATCAAACAATGAAAGATAATTAAAATTTGTATGAAGATTTATTTATATTAGAATATCTAATATAATTTAATTTGTATATTATGTTATATATAAAAAATATATCATAGAGCAAGCTCATATGAATTAATATAGTGTAGAAACTATATAACAAAATTATAACAGTGATTCTAATTTTAAAACTTAAGGAGCAAACTGATAATAATGATAACTTATATCAGTTAGATTTGATTAGATTAGCAAGCTAAATCTAAATTAATTATAATAATAAATAGTTATTTAATTTTATAGTTCAGTTTTGTATTAAGATTATCTTCACTATTATGATCATTTAAATTCAAATTATAAAATTTGTAAAATGTTATTAATTTGTAGATAGAGAGAGAAAAAAAAATCCTTTACTTCTACTACATCCTCAAGTTAATTATATATTTATAATTAATAACAATAAAAATTAACAAAGTAACGTCTATTACATCGCTTTTACACGTCATTCAGACATACTCTAATCCTATATATAGAATAATCGAAGAGAGAATATATATAATAGTTAGAAAAAAGAGAGAAAGACAGAACCATGAACTTTTAATCAAACTAATAATAAGGAAAAAAAAAAAGAGTTTTATAAAGAAGGTAGATAAGATTGTTAGTATATATATATATATATTTTATGATTTTATATTTTATCCTTTTTTTTTTTAAAGATTTTTAAAGGTTTTTTTATTTTATAATATGATTATAAATAGTTGTATTTAGTAATATATCTATAGTATGAATTAACATTTGTTATAAGTTTGGATATTATGTTTTGAAACCCTAATGGTAGACCAGACATACACAAAAAACTTTAAATTGAAATAAATTGGAAAAAGAGATCTGCTGGAACGGGGATCTTCAGATAAAATTCCAGCGACATTTCACCCCTTCTTTATTATGTCATAGATCTCTTTTAAACCGATTTTTATGTGTTAATATTAAGTTGTTTCAGTGAAATATTTAAATGAACATATATAACAGATACAAGTGTTAACAAATTCAAACTGTAAACCTACCTCGGCCGCGGCGTCCTTCATTGTGAATATCTATTTCTGGCTGACACATGTCGCGGGAGGGGAATGTCCCCCACATTTCAAATTTAGACCATTTATTCAGAATTTTTTTGAACAACAAGAAAATTAAAGAAGAAAGGAAAAATAGTTAAGGGAAGAAAGCTAAATTTCATAATCTTTACAGCTAGTTATATCAAAATAACTGATTTAACACTTATTCATCTTTTAATATTCCTTTAAAAAGGCAAATTATAAGAGTTTAATAAAGCTATTAATTGTGCAAATTCACCTTTATTTAACTTCCATTTTCCTCCCCAGAAATTGGAGATTAAACAAAAATGAACTATAAACTTTAACACTTTAAGAATCTTGTGAAAAAAATCTTTTAATCAGTTATTTAATCAAAGTTTAATTAACTGTTAAAGATTATAAATTTGTATTAGTTAATATTAAGAGAAATTATAGAAAGTTGATTTCATAAATGGATATTTCCATTTATTTTTTTTTAAATATTTTATAATTGATATACTGTTGAAATATTTTACTTGTTTGATACTAAATTTGGTTTTTAATAAATTCCATGTTTAAATTTTTAACATCTTCTATGAAATTATCTAATATATTATTTATTCTATAAAATCTTAGAAACTGACCATAATATATATCTTTACAGCAATTTAATGATATATTAGAATTCATATTACAGTATTTTATAATATTGAAATTATAATTACTCTTTTTATTATAAACTCTAACAGCACTATTTGTAAGGTCTATATTCAAGTCTAAAAAGTTAACTTTTTTGTTTCTATAAATTTTTTCATTGTTCTTAAGTTTCAAGTATTTAGGATATATTTCAGGTATTAATTTTTTAAACAGTGGATTATTAAATATTATTATGTCATCTACATATCGGAATATTTGCCAATTAATATTATTTTGTAGAAAGTATTCTCTTTCGTACCAGAACAATATTTGATAAAGAGATCTAAATAATAAAATAACCAATTTATTTAATGAATTCATTAATGATAAAACTTTCTACATTAAAATTATTCATAACAGATATAAAACATTTAAATTAGATCTTAAAAAGCAAAAACTCTACTGGAAACATTTTTAAATTTTAACTATATAGAATTTAAAAATAAATATATATTCAATCAGAAGGCGTTCCCATGGGTACTTCTTCTAGTCCGTTATTAGCAAATCTAATATTGTTCTGGTACGAAAGAGAAATACTTTCTACAAAATAATATTAATTGGCAAATATTCCGATATGTAGATGACATAATAATATTTAATAATCCACTGTTTAAAAAATTAATACCTGAAATATATCCTAAATACTTGAAACTTAAGAACAATGAAAAAATTTATAGAAACAAAAAAGTTAACTTTTTAGACTTGAATATAGACCTTACAAATAATGCTGTTAGAGTTTATAATAAAAAGAGTAATTATAATTTCAATATTATAAAATACTGTAATATGAATTCTAATATATCATTAAATTGCTGTAAAGGTATATATTATGGTCAGTTTCTAAGATTTTATAGAATAAATAATATATTAGATAATTTCATAGAAGATGTTAAAAATTTAAACATGGAATTTATTAAAAACAAATTTAGTATCAAACAAGTAAAATATTTCAACAGTATATCAATTATAAAATATTTAAAAAAAAATAAATGGAATATATCCATTTATGAAATCAACTTTCTATAATTTCTCTTAATATTAACTAATACAAATTTAAATCTTTAACAGTTAATTAAACTTTGATTAAATAACTGATTAAAAGATTTTTTCACAAGATTTTTTAAAGTGTTAAAGTATATAGTTCATTTTTGTTTAATCTCCAATTTCTGGGGAGGAAAATGGAGGTTAAATAAAGGTGAATTTGCACAATTAATAGCTTTATTAAACTCTTATAATTTGCCTTTTTAAAGGATATTAAAAGATGAATAAGTGTTAAATCAGTTATTTTGATATAACTAGCTGTAAAGATTATGAAATTTAGCTTTCTTCCCTTAACTATTTTTCCTTTCTTTCTTTAATTTTCTTGTTGTTCAAAAAATTCTGAATAAATGGTCTAAATTTGAAATGTGGGGGAACATTCCCCTCCCGCGACATGTGTCAGCCAGAAATAGATATTCACAATGGAGGACGCCGCGGCCGAGGTAGGTTTACAGTTTGAATTTGTTAACACTTGTATCTGTTATATATGTTCATTTAAATATTTCACTGAAACAACTTAATATTAACACATAAAATCCGGTTTAAAAGAGATCTATGACATAATAAAGAAGGGGTGAAATGTCGCTGGAATTTTTATCTGAAGATCCCGTTCCAGCAGATCTCTTTTTCCAATTTATTTCAATTTAAAGTTTTTTGTGTATGTCTGGTCTACCATTAGGGTTTCAAAACATAATATCCAAACTTATAACAAATGTTAATTCATACTATAGATATTACTAAATACAACTATTATAATCATATTATAAAATAAAAAAACCTTTAAAAATCTTAAAAAAAAAAAAGGATAAAATATAAAATCATAAAAAAATATATATATATATACTAACAATCTTATCTACCTTCTTTATAAAACTCTTTTTTTTTTTCCTTATTATTAGTTTGATTAAAAGTGCATGGTTCTGTCTTTCTCTCTTTTTTCTAACTATATATATATATTCTCTCTTCGATTATTCTATATATAGGATTAGAGTATGTCTGAATGACGTGTAAAAGCCGATGTAATAGACGTTACGTTGTTAATTTTTATTGTTATTAATTATAAATATATAATTAACTTGAGGATGTAGTAGAAGTAAAGGATTTTTTTTTTCTCTCTATCTACAAATTAATAACATTTTACAAATTTTATAATTTGAATTTAAATGATCATAATAGTGAAGATAATCTTAATACAAAACTGGACTATAAAATTAATAACTATTTATTTATTATATATATATATATTATTTTGAAGATTGAGCAATCCATAATTAAAATTATATTTTAAAAAAGATGCATATATTGGATTTATAATGAATTTATTGTTCCAATATTTCGAGGGGCAACTCGCCTCTCTTTATCGAGGATGTTTGTGTTTTCACTAAAGCATACGCGCACGTGTACACCACTCTCGTTCTACAAGGCCAATGAAAAGAATTGTATCCCTGATTTAAACACCACATTCAGTATATATATATACAGCTAATAATTATATACAATATTACAGATAAATACCATCACTATTATTCTGTCTACACATTGTGCTTGAAATAGAGATATATATAACAGTGTAACCGTAAATAATTGTGTGCATACATATTAATTCTAATTAATGATAAAATTTTAAGGGTAATAAATGAGTAAATTGAAAGTATATACATAGTTATTTACAATCAATTAGGATATGAATTCTTTATAATTTCTTTCTGGAAAATCAATTTTTCTGTTTATACTGTGTTTGTCTTCGGCAGAAGCCCAACTTTCTAAAAACAGTCTACAATGCTTTTCTGTAATATTTTTGTATAATTGATGCTTGTTTGAAATCAGGTATATGGCTATTATTTAGGGAGTGGTCAACTAGGAGGGATAATGGTTTGTAGTTTTTTAAAGCTGCTTTATGTTGATTAATACGATCTTTAAGTGATTTACCGTAGTGAAATCTCTTACCAAGAGAATAGAAACACATCACTCAAATAGAAATAGTGCAACAGAAGAAAGAAATAGAAATTTCAAAGAATTGATAAATAATAATTATCCTAAAAAATTTATTGAAAAACATTTTCATAAACAAAGAGCTATACCTTCAAATAATAGTCGTGATCAGTCTCAAAAAAGATATTGCTCTAATTCCATATAGCTACGGCTCAGAGAGAATTGCCCGAATTTTAAAGAGATATAATATAATTACAACATATCAATCTGCACAAAAACTACAACAAATCTTACGCCACTCAGATACAAAAATATTTCAAACACAGAAAATACAACCAATGTAATTTACAAAATTCCCTGCCAAACATGTCAAGCTACATACATTGGAGAAACAGGTAAATCACTTAAAGATCGTATTAATCAACATAAAGCAGCTTTAAAAAACTACAAACCATTATCCCTCCTAGTTGACCACTCCCTAAATAATAGCCATATACCTGATTTCAAACAAGCATCAATTATATACAAAAATATTACAGAAAAAACATTGTAGACTGTTTTTAGAAAGTTGGGCTTCTGCCGAAGACAAACACAGTATAAACAGAAAATTTGATTTTCCAGAAATTTATAAAGAATTCATATCCTAATTGATTGTAAATAACTATGTATGTGATATCTTGGGACCTCTGGGACCAGTGTTACCTGATGCTAGACGAACCTCGATGTCAACTCTACCGTGCAGTCGTGGTGGAAGGCGACACAGCTGGGCCAAAGGTGAAATAAACAAACAGAGATCCACTAAAAGCGTCTGACGTCAAGAAGGAATGGGATGAGGGGAGAGAGAGATCTTTAGAGCAAGTGTTACCGTTGGGATCCAAGCGTAGACTGCCTAACCTAGGTTCTCGATTTAACACCAAGACTTATCTTCTTTCCCATTGGTCGAAAGATGTCCATGACCTTTTTCTATTGGTTGACCTATTTAGGCGATACTTCTAATTGGCGGGACTATGTCACGTGGCCATTGGCTATTGGTTGACCTATTTAGGTATTGTCTTCTAATTGGCCCTGCGGCTGCTTTTGTCGGAAGATATATCCGGCCTGGTCAGGAAGTATTGGGTGTTAGCTCGACTCTTATAACTTCCGCGGTTATCAAATACGTCCGGTCCTGCCCGGAAATATTGGGCGTCTCTCAACTTTTATAACTTCTGCGGTCACCATATACGTCCGGCCCTGTCAGGAAGTATTGACTGTACAAGTTATTAATAATTGTGCCCGCTTTAAGCCTACTTCCTATGTCTTGCTTCTACTACTCACCTAAGCCTGATTAGTTTTAACCTTAATTTTCTCCTGTTAGTCTCCATTCCTTCTATCTGTACAGTTGCTATACTTTATTAGATTCTTACGCGGTACAGATTGATGTTAGTTGAGGCTTTCTATTTGCAGTACATAAGAAGTTTATATACAGTCATGGGGTGGAACATGTGGTAGTAGATATCTAGACTATTTACAACAATTCATGGTCTTAAATCATCACATATATACTTTCAATTTACTCATTTATTACCCTTAAAATTTTATCATTAATTTAGAATTAATATGTATGCACACAATTATTTACGGTTACACTGTTATATATAAATCTCTATTTCAAGCACAATGTGTAGACAGAATAATAGTGATGGTATTTATCTGTATATTGTATATAATTATTAGCTGTATATATATATACTGAATGTGGTGTTTAAATCAGGG